>OZ012660.1:70568514-70589918 GCA_963942545.1 Oxycera nigricornis
GATGTAAATGAAATAAACTTAAAAATTCAAAATGAAATCACCGGTGAATTAAGGACATAAAAATCTGTTGATTGCGTAACTTATCAAGATAATGTCTTCAACTATCCACCAGAATTTTTGAATTCATTGGATTTGCCAGGATTGCCACCCCATAGTCTTCAATTGAAAGTAGGATTGGTAGACATAATGCTACGAAATATTAACCAACCACGTCTTTGCAACGGCACACGGCTAGCAGTGAAAAATTTACTTAACAATGTGATCGAAGCTACCATTCTAAAGGGAAAATATAAAAGAGAAAATGTGTTTACACCCCGCATCCCAATGGTACCAACTGACGTAGCATTTGAATTTAAACGAATGCAATTTCCAGTGCGGCTTGCTTTCGCTATGACCATAAATAAATCACAGGGTCGTTCTTTCAGTGTTTGTGGCGTTAATCTTGAAAACCCATGCTTCTCTCATGGACAGTTGTATGTTGCCTGCTCCCGCGTTGGAAAACCATCAGCTTTATTTGTTTACGCGCCAGGCAATCAAACAAAAAATATCGTTTACCATAAAGCATTACAATGAAAATACCATTATTAATAAAATCTTGCAGTGTACGAAATAGAAAACTTATTTCTGTAAGTAATCGTTGTTTAGTATTGGGACATAAATAAAGTGATCACTTTCTTAGTGATCACTTTAGGTTTATTACGTTACGTTTTATTTATTTAATTTTTTCTATTGGACTGCGACAGACCAACAACTTTTGACAGAACGAAGTCTGTCCGGGCAGCTAGTTATAAAAAAACTGGAAACTGCTTTTGAAAATAATTAAATTTTTAAATGAAATTTCTCATACTGTATTTATTTTTTTGGCCACTCTAAAATTAGGATGAAGAATCCTTGTCGGAATATATTAAAAACCCTTAACAGGTAGGACGCTATATTTGCTACTTTTACGTTCTACACATTTCAACATGTCGTTTCAATAGACTGGCTTAACTCTCAAAGTATTGAAAGCTGAAAAATAGATGTTTTCCAAAAACTCCAGGCGTTTTATATATATATGTATATATATATATATATATATATATATATATATATATATATAAATTGGATCGCTATAACCGGGTTCGTTATATATATATATATATATATATATATATAAATATATATACACATAAATGTATGCATATATATATATATACTAGCTGCCCGGACAGACTTCGTTCTGTCAAAAGTTATTGGTCTGTCGCAGTCCAATAGAAAAATTAAATAAATAAAACGTATTTCTTAGTGATCACTTTATTTATGTCCCAATACTAAACAACGATTACTTACAGAAATAAGTTTTCTATTTCGTACACTGCAAGATTTTATTAATAATGGTATTTTCATTGTAATGCTTTATGGTAAACGATATTTTTTGTTTGATTGCCTGGCGCGTAAACAAATAAAGCTGATGGTTTTCCAACGCGGGAGCAGGCAACATACAACTGTCCATGAGAGAAGCATGGGTTTTCAAGATTAACGCCACAAACACTGAAAGAACGACCCTGTGATTTATTTATGGTCATAGCGAAAGCAAGCCGCACTGGAAATTGCATTCGTTTAAATTCAAATGCTACGTCAGTTGGTACCATTGGGATGCGGGGTATAAACACATTTTCTCTTTTATATTTTCCCTTTAGAATGGTAGCTTCGATCACATTGTTAAGTAAATTTTTCACTGCTAGCCGTGTGCCGTTGCAAAGAAGTGGTTGGTTAATATTTCGAAGCATTATAACTACCGATCCTACTTTCAATTGAAGACTATGGGGTGGCAATCCTGGCAAATCCAATGAATTCAAAAATTCTGGTGGATAGTTGACGACATTATCTTGATTAGTTACGCAATCAACAGATTTGTATGTCCTTAATTCACCGGCAATTTCATTTAAAATTTTTAAGTTTATTTCATTTACATCCGTGTTTTTGGCAGCTAATATAGCACGTTCGCTCAACCAAAAATGATCTCTGTAATTTTGAGCAACGTTTGGGAACACCTTTTGCATGAGCTTGGTTTTTGTTTCAGTAAACTGACAAAAATTTAATGGAAATTTAATGCAGCCAGTCAAAACATCTACAGGGATATTGCCATTACCAATGTCAATGAGTTGTTTAGAAAACATTTCTCCAGATCGATCATTTTCCAATTCGACACGCATATTCTTGCTTAAATTTAGTGTCTTCACGTATTTCCACAAAATAGAGGACTTTAAACATGCATTGAGCTCATCCGCTAGCGTTGAACGTGGAATCACTGGTAATGTTTGACGAAAATCTCCTGCTAACAAAATCATCGCTCCACCAAATGGGTTTTGATTGTTTCGCAGATCTTTCATAGTTCTGTCTAATGCTTCCAAAGACTTTTTATGTATCATTGTGCATTCATCCCACACTATCAACTTACATTGCTGCAAAACCTTTGCCATTGCTGAGTTCTTCGAAAAGTTGCATATCGGAGTTTCGTTGCTTTGAATACTCAATGGTAATTTTAGCGCTGAATGGGCTGTTCGACCGCCTTCTAACAATGTGGCTGCAATACCAGCTGAAGCAAGTGCAAGTTCATTGTGTGAGCGAATTGTTGCTAAAATCTGACACATATCAAACAAACAGGTCAAGGTTGTAGATGGTGGTTGAATAGCTCGTTGTAATACATTCTGTGCTGTAAAATATATTCTTTGACCATTTTCTAAATGGACTGCTAAGTGAACTACT
The DNA here is from genome assembly GCA_963942545.1 of Oxycera nigricornis. Classification (NCBI taxonomy): domain Eukaryota; kingdom Metazoa; phylum Arthropoda; class Insecta; order Diptera; family Stratiomyidae; genus Oxycera; species Oxycera nigricornis. Next base: position 70,571,263 of record OZ012660.1, read on the forward strand.
GTGGGGTATCTTTCATGAATAGGAAAAGAAAAAATGCGCCAAATCGCTTCATTACTGCTAACATAACGGCCCATTTGGTATTGGGTAACTTCATCAATGGAATTCTCATCACCAACTCCAATCACAGCCATATCACTTCCTTTTGTTACATATTTGCAAATGTATTTTATAGATTTGACGGAATGGCAAGATTCAACATTGATGTGTGCCTTAAAAGTCTTCGATAGAATTGGTGAATAGGGAACAATCCAACGATTATCAATTTCGATATCTTGTTGATTTACTTTTACAACTGTTGATCTTCCATTATCTGCAGTCGATCGGCGACGATACAGCGGATAACCATCATTACCGGTATTTGTTTCAGCTAGTAATGCCCGTGGATACCGTTGCGTACATTTACCATCTACCATACATGATGAATTTGGATTAAGAGTTCCACAAGGACCATGAATCATGTTTTTGATAACAACTTCATGCAAGCCTGGATCCACTTGTACATTAGGAATTTCAGCAGATATGATTTTGTCAACCTCATTTGGTCTTATTTTCTCAATCAACCAAATCGAGATATGTGCATGAGGCAACCCACGTTTCTGCCACTCCACAGAATACATCCAGCAGCGCGTCTCACCAAACACACGGTGTTTCACAATTACATCCATTAAAGATTTCAACTTTTGTCGGAAGACTCTTGCAGTAATATCATGGCGATCAATGGGTGATTGGATTAATATCCATACAGCCTAATTAACTTGAATGCACACCAAAAATAATCCTAACGCGACTTTGTTTTGTTTGATTGACGCCAAATGTTTCACAGCTGAGTGCAGTTGTTTTAATTTACTCTGTGATTTGTATGGGAAAAGAAAAGTGCTGTGTTTACTATTTTCCACGCAATTTTTGTGTTTTTTTCTCTCCGTAAAAACCATCCTTGTGCCTTAAGGAAAATATATTTTAAAAAATAGCCGAATCGGTCGAGGCGTTCTCGAGTTTTGCGCTTAGCAACACAATTGGCGATTCGTTTTTATTTATATAGATATATATATATATATATATATATATATATATATATATATATGTGTGTGTGTGTGTGTGTGTGTGTAGCATCACACCAATGGAATCGCGATACGCACACACGTGCCAGCTTATCGTTGTTTATAACACGGCGATTGTTTTCATTTTGTGAAAAAGCACTGATAAATTTCATACGAACGATCAAGTTCATTTAGTGCGAACCACAAAGTCCAGTTTAGAAGTGGAAATTGTAGAAATCACTTAATATTTAAAATTTTACACATGAGTTTCAATTCTCAGGAACATATCAAACAATCTAAGTCGACAAGACTGATTCGTATTCATTGAACAATTTTAAATTAACGTGTATTAACGATAATTGCGCGCAGTAAACTCAGTGAAGGTATCAGCTACGTAGAAGGTAATCGAACACCCTGAAAAAATTAGGATTACAGAAAGCCAATGTTATTTTTGAAGGAATACATAAGAGAGATTCACAAGAAAAGCACAATTTATTACAAAGCGCTAATTATTCAGACAAAGAAAAAAAAACGGCAAGCTCAAGACGGGGTATGCATACTTTATTGTTTAATGAATGTGAATCGCACAAAAATTTACTTTTTGAAAGTAAACGTAAGAAAAAAAGTCGATGCTTTTTTGTTGTTTTTATGAGGTATTTCAGCCGTGTTTGAGTTTTCATAAGTCGTATTCTTCAAAGAAATGCAGAAAAATCTTCAACTGTGAAAATTATATTTTACTGAAAATTTATAGGTATTACAATTGTGTTTTTTTACCAAGAACATAATTATCATTTCCAAATTTAGATAACTTCTTAACGCAAAAGAGCCAAATTTGATTGCATTTCTCCAAAAAAACTGCAGAAACTAAAGTTAAATGACTTTACTGTGGTAAACTGCTGTCAGTATCGATTCAATTGCCATGCGGTCTGATACGACACTTAAAAGGAAGCATTCTGGACAACAAATGGCGAGACAAACAGCTGTTACCGGGCAAAAAGTGGAACCTTCAGAAACCGATAGACGCACTGTTACCGCTTCAGCTGGTACGTTACAAAACATGGAGTAGTTTTTCCAATCACATCATCGTATAGTGACATAACCAGCTACTTTAATAAGCCACTCGCTTTTAAAAGGCGAGAAAAAATTAATCGACAGCTAGGCACGACAATAACCATAGATCCAGAATTTAAAAAGCTGTTACTCCTACTCAATCCAAATTATAAACTGCCAACTAGGAAGACGGTTTGTAATTCTCTTATTCCCGCAACTTACAATGACACTGTTGAATTAGTAAAAACTCTCATGAAAAGAGCATCTTGTGTTTGTCTAATGGTAGTTGCATGGGCATCTTGCGCCGCTGACATTTTTTACAGCGTAACGGCTCATTATGTAGTGGAAGACAACAATGAGACATTTCTAACCTCTGATTCATTTGGCTGCACAGTGTAAAATATTAAGCAAACCGAACAAAACAAAGCCAGAGAATTGCAAATATGGAAGCTAGGAGGGACCTAAGAGGCAAGATTGAGGTAGAAATACTAAAGAAAAATGTACCAGAACCAATCCGCACCATTTTATTTTGCGGACATTCCGATACTTAAGAAAAAGCAACATACATTTAAACCGACACAGGATATATTTATCACAAAAGGAAATAAACAATTCATAATTTAAAAATAAACACAAATCCAAGAAAAATAAATATAATCACAACCAAACTTTTCTGAAGAAAATCATTATTTTACCCTAACCAATATCAGCAAAATCAATTTCGACAGAATCAATTCCAATTCGGCAAAGCCCCATTTAATAAAGATTCACTTTATAGTTGCATTCAAAAATTTAACACACCTGAGCATATGGAAATTGATATCCAAAACCACCAAAATTTCCTAAAACCTGACTCGGAACCCAACTTTCCATACATTCAAATAAATTCGTATGGAATCCCTCTTAGATACATAATTGAAACAGTTGTGGCAATACGCGTTATTGATCCCAACCTTTATCATCCTAATCGAAGAGTTTCATATATAAACTCTTGCATTTGCATGTAAATTTCTCAATTTTCCTTTTCGGATACAGTGCAAATAAAATCATTCAAAGAAATCAGTGGAAACTAAAAGCTTACCTTCATCGAATGTGACTTAATGACTTATTGACTGAAAAATAGGTAATGATATATTTAATAATTATAATGTGGAAATAAATCTTCAAAATGGATATTTAAAATTTAACAAAACCAAATTTAAGATTTATTACTCCAGAGAAGAGGAGGAGCCTGTTGAATATATCAATCATATATATTTTGTTAAAACTTATCGAGAGAATAACCCTCTATCATTGTTGAGAACTGAACATTTGATTAAAAAGTAAACGAAAAACCTTATGACCTGTCCCGGCGGATTCATTTTTTCATCATAAAGAGGTAGAAACCCAGATCGTGGAAATTTTCGAACAACGGACTATACGCCCAAGTAAGTCCCGCTATTCATCACCAACTTGGACAGCCCCCAATAAAGCCGATGCTTCAGGGAGAATAAAATGGCAAACCATGGTGGATTATAGGAAGTTCAGTAGTATTACCATTCGTCACAAGTTTCCTATACCCACCATTGGATAAAGTTGGAAAATGTATGCATTTTACAACTTTAGATTTTGCCAAAAGATTTCACCAAATAGAAAAAGAGGAATAGGACGTTCAAAAGATCACGTTTTCTACTGTTAAAGGTCACTACAAATTTACTAGAATGCGTTTAGGCTTGAAAACACTCCGGCAACCTTTCAAAGGTTGATAAACGATATTCTGAGCGAATACATAGTGATTGCTTTGTCTACATGGGCGACTTCATAGTATTCAGCACCTATCTAGAAGAGCATGTTTTGCTTTTAAAAAATGAATGCTCTTAAGGCAGCAAATCTAAAAATTCAAATCGATAACAGCGAGTTCTTAAAAAAGGAAACGAATTTCCTGACCACATCGAGACCACTGAAAGTATCAAACCAAACCCGCGTAAAATCGAAGCCATCGTTAGCTTCCAAATTCCTACAACAACTAAACAAACCAAATCTTTTCTCGGTTTAGTAGCATTCTACAGGAAATTTATAAACGACTTTTCAAAGGTATGAAAACGTTTAACTCTCCGGTGGAACAAAAAATTCCTAAATAAACCCAAAGAATGTATTGATTATGATTATGCTGATCCCTTTGAAAAACTTAAACAGTTAATAAAATCTGATCCTATCCTCAAACATCATGATTTTGAAAAACATGTCACCCTCATAATTCATGCTTCTAACTATGCAGTAGGAGTAGTACTTTCTTAGGATGATCATCCAATTTGCTATGCTTCGCAGAATTCCAATGACCTTAAAAAATATCCCACTATTGAAAGGGAACTATTAGCCATTGTTTGGTCTATTAAATATTTAAGGCCTTACCTAATACGGGGGAAAGTTTACTATCAAAACCGACCACAGAAATGGATATATAAAAGGAAAGAAGAATCAGGTTACAGATACATTATCTCTTCTTTCTATAAATAATACCGAATGTATAGAACTAGTAAATGTCAATGAAATAACATGGTATATAATGGGTAAGGAGTCGTTAGCAACATTCCATAGCTCGAACGAAGATAATTTAGAATACATTTCAATTTCTGAAGCTCCTCTAAATATATTCAAATACCAAATTATAATTAAAGAAGAAACGAAAAATAAGATTTAGAAGGATTTTTTTCGATAAATAACAAACAAAAGACGAATCTAAAGAATTAAAAGAAAAGTATTTTCAGTATATATTGAGGAAACTTACTCCTGGAAAAGGACTTGCGGCAGCATGTATCCCCAACATTGTGATATGTATTCAATTTCAAAATGAATATTCGAAATGGAAAAGACCACATACGAAACTTGTCAAATGTAATTATTTATTTTTCGATTGTATCGGCAAAAGACAAAACCAAGAGGAAATTCCGAAGGAACATAAGCGTTACAACCACAGAGGAATCGAGGAAATATATGTATAAAGAAATTAAAACTAAATACCAGTACCCGAAACTAAAAACCGATGTAATAAATATTTGTAATGTGTGTCAATTAAGTAAGTATGAAACGAAGGCAGCCAAAATCCCATTTTTAAAAGCCCTATATGTAGAAAAACCACGCGAAACGATTCACATGGATATATAGTTTGCAGATAAAAATTACTTCTTCTTAACCATCATATACAAATTCTCTTAATTTATCCAAGTGATATCTTTAAGATCCAGAAACTGGATGAAAATTTAATCCGGCTTCAATCAACATTATGATACTTGTGGAAAACCAAATCACATAATAACTGATAACATTAGTAATCTTGAGTATTTCCTCCAATACAATGAATAACAATTCATTTAATAGCCCCTGGACTTAAAACTGGCAATGCAGATATCAACAGGTTACATAACACACCTAATGAATATGTTAGCATTAAAATTACTGAAACTAAATGATAGACAAGAAACAATGAAACATAATAATAATAAAATCTATTCCACAACTAACCATAAACTAATAGAAATAAATAAGGCAATCACTAATCCTGCTGAATATCAAAATGTAAGGGACAAAAGAATAAAAAAAAAGAATCAAGGCATAAACAACAAAAATAAAAACATACGAATTAAAAAAAATAAGAGCTGCAAAAAATTATTCATAATATACGGATAAAAAAATGTTAATTAAATTAAAATAAAAAATTGGCAGTTATAGGGACTGCTGATAGAAGTCAAAACTTAGAACTTTTAGTATTAAAATTTGAAATTTCATAATGTTTGATTTAAAATTATCAACATCAATCTGGTTTTCACATCTATTGACACTCTGAGCAACAATTATATGCATGTTTATATGGTTTTTTATTATTCAAAGATTGGAAGATTATGACAAAATATAAAAACAATTCAATTGAAATAACAATTAATATACAATCATATGATTTATGGATAGTATTTGTATTTACATAAATTTCAATGTACTTGATTTTTAACATTGTTTTCATTGTTTGCATCATTGTCATCATTAATGTCAACATTACTTAGACTTTTTGTACTTTTAATTATTTCATCGTGTTCTAAAAAAGATACCATAGACTAAGGCTCACTATTGTACTGCACAATGATTCTACAATTAAAAATTCAAATAATAATTAAACAAAAAAACTATTTCAAACATGCACAGTATAAACAGATTGAACTTTTCACTAGATGCATTCAATTTCACTTATAATATATACGCAACACTAATGTTGCACAAAATATCAGCTGTATAGCTACAGATATACTACCATAAGCATGTCGGTGACGCAAACGCACGAAATTTCACCCATCCAAAAAGCGTCTCACGCGAACAGCGCACGGCCGCTGCGCGTGCGACAGTCATGAGCATGTCGGTGACGCGAACCCATAACATTTTCCCCTACCAAAAAGTGCCCATCGCGGCTAAAGAAGTTTTCACTTTAAAAAATCTAAATCACAGTTATCATCATGTTCTTGAGCTTTCTAATATCAATCACCATGAGACAACATATAAAAATAAAAAAATACAAGGAAATGGTTTTACATTAAGGCGGGATAATCTACTCGAAATTATCCAAAAAATTTCCAAAGTTGTACATCTAATGAAGTTACAAAAATACGAACAAATGTAGACAGACATCAAGAATACTCTTTCACCTCAAATAAAGGCAAACTTCCCAAGCTTGCGAATGTTGATCAGAAAATTAAAATTAAATTATTGACACTACAACCCCATAGAATCCGAAGAACAATATTCAGTCAGTAAGGATTTTTTCTAAAATGGTTTGGTGGGGTTAAAGATGATAACGATAAAGAGAAACAAATATGAAACCTTTTGTTTACAATAATGAAAAACAAATACATATCAACGAACAAATAGATAAAAACTCCAACCTTCTAATAGAAGACATCGATAAGCAACAGTAAATTGTTATCGCAAAAATCAGTGCTTTAAAAAGAACAGTAACGAAATGAGAAAGCAATTGTTAAACTTAGAAACATATCAACTAGTAAAAGAAAATTTACAATCTCTGATGAATTCAGTAACAGAATTCGAAGACATAATATTACTATCAACATTCGAAGCTTTTAGTGAAGATATATCATAAAGTATTAAGTATTTTAAAATAGTTGTCGATGAATTGATAAATATCATAATTTCAGAAGGGCACCACAAAAATAATGTTCAAATTTTCAACTGCACAACTAAACAATATTATAAATTATCAGTCATTCCGATTTCAAATTGGAAAAATCTAAAACTTGTAACAACATATACGCAAATTCTTATTTCAAATGACAAAGTATTTGTAGCCAACAAAGAAATTTAAAAAAAAATTAACGCCTATTACCAATGCATGTAGAGCAAATTTTTAAAATGAACGAAACAATTTACAATGCATATACATATATGCATATATATATATATATATATATATATATATATATATATATATATATATATACATATATATAAACAGCCTTGGCCAAAAGTATAAGCCCAACATATTTTTCAGCTGCATATTAAATAAAAGTTGAATGCTAGTAATTCACCGGTTGATCTTCATCTGTGAGGCTACCTGTTAATTGCAATAAAATGACCTTCGTCAGTTTCTTTAAAAACCCGGACACATGATTGGTAATAATAGGAAATTCCCGAATTTTCATATATAAAGCTTTGCAGTGTGTTAGTCTGTTACAGTTCGCGTCCGCTGTTTTAACGATCAACATTGATTCATTTAGTAAGATAAAATTCCTCGTTCTCAGAAATGGCAAAAACAAAAGAAATGAATTCAGAAACACGTGCACAAATTCAATTGCTACATGAAGAAAGGTTCAGCTCGAGAAAAATTGCGGGACGCCTTGGATGTTCTCGCGAGGCGGTTCGATTGGCTATTCAACGATTTAAAAAAACAATTCACATATGAATTTACCGAGGAGCGGTCGAAAAAAAGTAACAACCGTACAGGAGGACAGATTGATTGTACATGCTTCTTTGAGGGATCGGAAAAAAATATCTGCCATGTTAGCTGCTGAGCTGTCAGGAGAGTTTAGAAAGAAATTATCCTCCAGAACAGTAAGAAGACGTCTGTGTGAAAAAGGCCTTAGAGGCTGTAAGTCGAGAAGGAAGCCGTGGTTGTCAGAAAAAAATCAGAAAGTTCGGTTAGAATGGGCTCGGAGGCACCAATGTTTAACCGAAGAAGATTGGTCGAATATTATATGGTCAGACGAATCTAAATTTGAAGAAAGTTTTCGAAATGTTATGTATTTTCATCTGAAAGCATTTTACCGATTCAGGAATAGATTCATTTTATGTTATGCGCTATTTTCAAAAATATGTTGTTTTAACAATTTTCAGATTTTTGGAACACCGGAGGCGATCTCTGTGTGACGCAGAATTGGTGAAGCATACCAGCCACAGTGCGTGGTACCAACTGTCAAGCATGGAGAGGGCAGCATAATGGATTGGGGTTGCATGGCTTTGAGCGGAGTAGGAAATTTTTACGTGTGTGAAGGTCGGATGGACTCTTCGAAATACATTTCAGTACTTGAAAACGCAATCTCGAATCGGCAGTAAAGATTTTTGGCGAAACCAACCTTCTTAATGTCCGATTCCAGGAAGACAACGCACCTTGTCACAAGTCTGGAGTTGCTATGAGGTGGTTTCGTGATAATAGTATAGATTTGTTGGAATGGCCCCCTCAGTCTCCAGATCTTAACCCGATCGAACATTTATGGAGCATTCTGAAAAGAAGGATGCATCACCATTCTATAATTTCCAAAACAAGTTTGATTTGTACCTTGAAAGAAGGGTGGGAAGCAATAACTTCCGAACAATGCAAAAACCTCATTTCGACTATTGCAAGAAGAATTGCTGCGGTTATTAAAGCCAAAGGAGGTTCAACCAAATATTGACTTCTTTTAATAAAATAATATGAAAAACAATTATATTTGCCATTTTCTTTCAAACAATGTTAATACGCTTTGAAATATGTTACTTTTCTGGGGTGGGCTTATACATTTGGCCAAGGCTATATATATATATATATATATATATATATATATATATATATATATATATATATATATAAATATATATATATACTTAGTCGTGCCATAAATTCTGTCACACAATTTCAAATGCGCGCCTTCTCAGAAATCACCCTGGAACTGTACCGTTATGTTACAATTTATAACAAATGAACGGTACTGCGTAATATTCCGATCAGTTTGGTAACAGTTTTTGACTAGTAATCATAGAATGGGGCGTGAAAGAAAATCGTATCGCTATAATAGCACTCCATAAGTGTGGCAAAGTGCTTCTGGAATTTTAAATTTGTTGAAACCGCTCAAAATAACAAAAAAATTTATTTATCGTGCAATAGAACGATTTAATGAGACCTCAGGCATAGATGATAGAACAAGGACCGGTCATCCACGTACCGTTAGAACAGCCAGTGTCACCAAAACTGTCCGAGAGCGCATCCGTAGAAATCCAGTGCGCAAACAAAAATTTTTGTCGAGGGAATTGGAAATCTCCACAAGATCGATGAGTAGGCTCATCCGAGATGATCTTCATATGAAGGCTTATCGTCGGTCAACAGCCCACATGTTGACTCCACAGTTAAAGGAAATAAGATTGGAAAGATGCCAGCGTCTTTCGCTTTGGCACGCAACTGATGGGCATGAGAACATCTTCTTTACCGATGAAAAAAAAAATTTTTTTAATAAACAAAATGATAAGGTTAGCTAAAAAAACGGTTCCCAGAGTACAACAAGGCCATCATCCAGCTTCTGTAATGGTTTGGTAGAGTGTATTCCATAAAGGTGTCACAACACTCAATTTTTGCGAAAAGGGAGTCAAAACTGGTGCGGTGGTGTAAAACCAATGTGCTAGAAGGTGTTGTGAAACCTTTATTGTTCACTCTCTTCGGTGGACAACATTGGGTCTTCCAGCAAGACTCTGCTCCTGCTCACAAAGCAAAGAGCACACTGGAGTGGGTACGCAACCACATTCCTGCTTTTATTGCACAAGAAGATTGGCCATCCGGGAGCCCAGATTTAAATCCGCTGGATTATGCTTTGTAGACAGAGTTAGCGAACAAGGCCTGTAGAACTCCCCATCGTAATTTGGACAGCCTGAAAAAATCCTTGGTGGAAGCAGCAAATGAAATGTCGTTGGATACCGTGCGTGCCGCTATAGACCAGTGGCCAAACGTTTAAAAGCTTGCATAAAAGCAAAAGGAGGTCATTTCGAATAAAGTTAATATTATTTAATAAACAATACCATACTAAAATAAATTTCTTTGAAATAAACATATTATCTTTTATTTCTTAGATTTCATGCTACTTTAAAGTTGTGACAAAATTTATGGCACGACTAAGTATATATATATATATATATATATATATATATATATATAAATACATATATATATATATATATATATATATATACATATATATATATATACATACATATATATATACATACATATATACAGTACTGTGCAAAACTTAAGCAACTCACTACATGTCGGAATGAAAGGGAAAATTGCATTCAAAATATAAAGAATTTTTCTCCTATTTTGTTTTTAATTTACACGTTAGCATGTTGCTTAAAGCTCTGCAATAAAAAAAGGACATCAATATTTTAACTGTTATATAAAAAAACCAAAATAAAATATATCAACAAAAAGGCTGCGCAAAATCTAAGCAACTTTCAAAACGCAGCTACGATTCCCAATCAGAACAAAAGATAACGGGGATTTCCCGATGTTTTTCGTTTTTTCTGATGCTCGTGTCAATTAGATCAGTAAAGCTCGTCTTCCCTGTGGGTTTAGTTGTGTCCAAAAAAAAATAAAATTGAAAATGCAGCGTAATCAATACGATAATAGATTTAAATCAAACGTAATTTCGCTATATTATTCCGGAAAAACCCAAATAGAGATTGCCAAATCGTTAAATATAAACAAATTTTTAATTTTAAAATGGATTACGAAATATAAAAACACGGGTAGTGTGAAAAGTGTAAATTTTGGTGGAAGGCCGCCTAAAACTACCATTAGAGATGGCTTACAAATTAAAAATTGATAAAAATAAAACCGTAAAAAGAAGTTGTGAAAGAGCTAGGCTTGAATGTCAACTCAAGCACTGTTCGCAGACGGTCAATTGAATTCAATCCAAAAAGCTATACAGCTTTACAAAAACCATTACTCACAAAAAGACATGCAAGGAAAAGGTAAACTGCTCGAACAACACTTTTAAACATTATTATTTTACTATTTATATCGTTTTATATATCATTTAGGCTTGAATTCGATATAAACCATCTTGACTGGTCAGTTGCTCAGTGGAAGAGCGTTTTATTTCGCGACGAATTCAATTCTGATGGCTTATTCCGTGTGAGGCGTGAGAAGGGACCACAACTGAATCCACACTTCTGTAGGAAAACGGTGAACTATGGGGGAGGAAGCGTCATGGTCTGGACATGTTTCTGAGCATTAGGTATTGGTCCCTTTCATAGAATAACAGAAATTATGGACGGATTCATGTATAAGGACATTTCATAATCTAGAATGCTACCTTATGCAGAGTGTAATATGCCACTTCGATGGGTGTTTCAACATGATAATGACCCGAAACACACATCGAAGTTGGTTAAAGAATGGCTTAGCTCTAAAAGTATTCAAGTTCTTGATTGGCCGGCACAATCGCCCGACTTGAATCCTATAGAAAACTTGTTCGGTATATTGAAACGGCGTATGAGAACAGTACAGTTTGCAAACAAGGACCAATTATTTACAAACCTAAAAGACGAATGGGAAAAATGGAAATATCAATTTAAAATAATTTAGTTGAATCAATGCCTCGCAGATGTGCCGCTGTTATAAAAAATAACGGCTATTACACGCAATATTAATAAAAGTTGCTTAGATTTTGCACAGCCTTTTTGTTGGTGTATTTTGTTTTTGTTTTTTTTAAAGAACAGTTAAAATACTGATGTCCTTTTTTTATTGCAGAGCTTTAAGCAACATGCTAACGTGTGAATTAAAAACAAAAAAAAGAAATTTTTTTTTTTATATTTTGATTGCAATTTTCCCTTTCATTCCGACATTTAGTGAGTTGCTTGAGTTTTGCACAGCACTGTGTATATATATATATATATATATATATATATATATATATATGTGTGTGTGTATAATCTTTCAAGATGGCGGGCGCCAAAGGCGAACCGCCTGACCCAGAGCCTGATAAATTCTATAAGTGCCATCCAAGTACTAAAGTATCAGCAGTTGTCTGCATAGTTTGTGAAAACGCGTACCATATCAGTTCTTCTAAAAGAATAAATGGCGTCCAATTCATAAGCGATTCGCTAATAATCTGCAAAGAACACGGCGACAACAATATAACCTCTAAATACAGTGACATTGCGCCAAGTGACACGCCTAAAATCATTGACAACTTGATAAAAGAGAATGCTCTATTAAGACAATTAAATGCTGAGTTGCAAGTTAAAAATGCTTTACTAAAAGAACTACTGAGCCAGAAAAAAGTGAAAAAGTGAATAAAACATCGTACTCGAAAATAATCTCTAAGCCAAAACATCAACCAAAACGCATCCCAAAGCTAATAGTAAAAAAGACAGATTCAACAAGCAAAGCTAACGTCAAAGAGTATGCTATACACTATTTAACAAAAGAAAAGCATATTCAAACTAAAAAAGTGGACTTCAAAGTGATCATGAAGTGATAATCAACTGTATGAATAAAGCTGAAAAAATCTTAGGCACAAAGCTCGGACAATTTTGTAAAGTTGAGACAGAAAAAATAGGCAATCCAAAAATGAAAATAGTTGAAATAGACGGAAAATTAAATATGGATAACCAAGCTATAGAAGATGACATAAACGACCGAAATTTCAAACAATTTGAAAATAAGTGTAAAATAGTACACGTATACAAAAATCCAAGAGCGCAAACGCAAACAGCAATAATAGAAGTTCCCTCTGAAATATATCAATACATAAAAAAAACAAAAGCATATTGTTTCTAAGCTATCAAAATTGCAAAGTTTATGACATTATAAATGCAAGACCATGCCTCAATTGTGGAAGATTTGGCCACAGTGGTAAAAAGTGTCATAGTGATAGCATATGTTTAAAATGCGCAGAGCCTCATAAGACAAGCAAATGCGATAAAGCAGCCACGTTCACGTATAATTGCTCAAACTGTGTTTTCAGCAATAAGAAGTACAACACTCAACTGGACACTAGCCACGTAGCTACGGATTGCAACAAATGCACAATTCTGAAGAGCAAGGTAAATAAATACATAGACATGACAGACTATCCAACAAAACCTACTATACCAACTTACATCGGCAATGTGGATGCCTTTCAAAAAAACCAGTTGGCGTTAAGCTCTTCGCTGGCATCGCGTGAGTTACGGAATCACCTTCCCAACATTGCGATCACACTCACAAGTGCCACTAACCAGGTCGTCAAACCGGGATCATCTTCCCAACACCATCGTCGCTATACGTGCCAGGTCATCAGTCCATCGTTCGGAAAAATGCTAATTCAATAAGTCCAATTTCGACACATGCCGGATGCGCACTCATCAATTTTATGCTATAAAATTGTTAACTAAAATTGTGGAATCAGAGTTGTAATTTATCAATAGAAGCGGAAGCTCTGCTCAAATAAATATTGGAATTTAAAGAATTGTTTTTTTTTTGTTAAAAGGATAACCAATATCCTTAACTAGCGCAGTCGGTAGGATAAGGGCGGAGGACGCGATTTCGTAAAGTTTCGACCGAAAAAGTTCTAAAATCGTTTCTACCGACGGTTTATCGGGTGCGCGAGAGGAAATCGCCCACGGTTTAAGAATAATTTTCGGGTTAGTGCAAGTGCAAGTGACGACGGATCATCGTTGCGGAAGCTGGCTCAGCGAAGGAATATCGCTACCAAAGCAGGCACTGAACGAAACAACGACTCCAACTAGGAACGACTACAATGAAAACAGTTGCCACAGTTGCTATACTTCTCATGTAAGTCGATTTTTTTTGGATTCATGCCTCTAGTTGCTTAAAAGAAATCCCCCTCCTTCAAGCCCTACTCCACGCTCCAAAATATTTTTAAGAGAAGGTTTAACAACTCCAAAGAAGAATTAGAACATCAGAGTGAGAATTTAGGAATAATTTTTGGAAGTGAAAGTGAAGAAAGAAATAAAAATTTAATTCGATCATTCAGTTTACCAAAATTAAGTGATTTATTTGAGATTCGCGATAATATAGAACCTATTTTTGTGTCAGAAATGGCAAATCCAAGCCCAAATCCTAATGAAGTTACTATCACCAGTATGGATATATTTAATTCGCTAAGGGTTCCCGACGCAATTAAAGATCTTCCAAGGTTCGACGGAAATCCTAGACTATTGTTCGATTTCCTCGATAATGTCGATGAAATTCTGTGCTTCATTCAGGTGACTAATGGTACACCTTATGGTCAACTATTATTAAGGGCAATAAGAAACAAAATAGTCGGGGATGCAAATGAGATCCTCAACATGTACGGGACTCCTCTAAATTGGAGCCTTATTAAGGAAAATTTAATATTACACTATGCAGACAAACGAAATGAGACTTCACTCATAAAGGATCTGCATAATTTAAAACAAAACAGTGACTCAGTTCAGAAATTTTACAGTGAAATAGTAGAACAACTTTCAAGTATGAACAATCATGTGAATATTCACGAAGTGGATTCGAGTGTTATTTCTGCAAAGAAATCTCTGTTTGCGGAAATGTGCCTTAATACTTTTTTGTCTGGGTTAAGAGAACCTCTAGGCTCTACGATCAGAGCAATGAAGCCGGAATCATTAGCTACCGCTCATGCATATTGCATAAAAGAGCAGAATATTTTCTATTCTAAAGCGGATCATAATAAAAACAATTTTAGCTTTAAAATTCCACAACCGAAGTTACTTAGCTCAAACATTCCAGTTCGATCTTTGAGGCCTAGCGTTCCAATCGCACCTCCACAACAGAGACCCTTTTTCCAACAAAAATTCCAACCCTTCCAGTGGGGAAACCCTTCGGCTCCAAGACAAAGCAATTTTCAGCCTTTTCAACGAGAAAACCAATTTTTACCCACCAGACAATCAAATTTTCAAACACTCCAGAATCCATTCCAAACAAATTTTCGATCCACTCAACCCATGTTTAACAGACCAAACTACAGTGTACCCCTTCCGAGACCAGAACCTATGGATACATCCTCGGGTGTTGTAAGAGGCAATCAGCCTCAGAACAACCAACGTCGTAACGACTTTTTCAGGCAAACCGGAGCCCCAAAGGTTCATCTCGAAGGGACTTTTTAGTGTTACTGAACAAGATCACGGCTCTATAAACTCTGGCAATTACATCGACTTCCAACAAACTGGAAACCCCAGCAATAACCCGTATAACCTAGAAGACTATTACTCTCCCTATTATCACGTTGATGAAGACGATGCTGCCTATCACACCTCCAACGAAAACGAACAACAGAATCAGGGAAATAGCGGAAAGGAAGTATACAATGCGGAAGTAGACGACGCAAATTTTCCATCCAATAAATAATATTCCCGTTTTAGATGAGCGAGAGTTTCATTTATACCACGATGGTTGTTTTGTGTGTGGTATTTATTAATGAGTGCGTCCTGCTCGTCAATTTCTATGATATCCTTTAGTAACTCGGTACACCGAACGAGTCTAAAATTTTTAGATTGGAAAAAATGTTTTGAATAGATGTCTTGGATAAGTCTGAAAATTTCATCTGAACTTAAAATTGCAGTTAGTCGATTGGGTGCAACAAATTTTTTGAAAAGATCTATGATTGTAGATTCAGTGAGTTCTTGCAATCGAATTGTTCGTCGTTGCTTGTTCCTGAAAGGCATTTTTAGAATTGACTGTGGACTTCTATTTGAAACTTCGATTATAAGCTGGAGTGAAAACTCATTGAGCGGTTGCTCAGAAATTGGGATGCCAGTGTTAAGGTTTTCGTCTGCCGAATGTATAGTGGTTCCTCTAGTACTTTGCGTTGAATCGTTCACGTTGTCGATAGTTTCGTTTAGGTGGATTTCGGCTTTCTTCTGTGGAATTTTGATTCGACTTAGGGCGTCAGCATTACTATTCTGTATTCCCTTCTTATAGACTACTTCGTAGTCGTATTCCTCAAGCTTTAAGCGCCAACGTATAAGTCTAGAATTTGGGTCTTTCAGGCTCATCATTCATGTGAGGGGTTTATGATCAGTAACGATTTTGAATTTGCGGCCAAACAAATAGGGTCGAAAGTATTTGGTAGCCCATACTATAGCCAAAAATTCCCTTTCTATGGTAGAATAGTTAACTTCTGAATCAGTTAATGTTCTGCTGGCGAAACATATCGGTTTATCGCTGCCGATAGGGCCTTGCGATAAGACGGCTCCGATAGCGAAATTGCTCGCATCCGTCGTTAAAACGAATGGTTTACTAAAATCTGGATGTTGTAAAAGTGGATCATTCATGAGAATGTCTTTACAACAGTTGAAGGCGGTGACGTACCGATTATTGAAATCTATTGTACAACCCTTTTTTAAGCATTCCGTTAAAGGTTTTGTTAGTTTCGCGAAATCTTTAATAAACTTTCGATAATATCCAAGTAAGCCAAGGAAGGATTTTATTTCTTTGGTTGTTTTAGGAATTGGGAAGTCAATTATTGCTTGGACTTTATCGGGGTTTGGTTTGATACCCTCTGTCGTGACTAAGTGACCTAGGAAGGCAATTTCATTTTTACGAAATTCCGATTTGCCGAGTTGAATTTTGAGGTTAGATGTTCGTAATCTAACGAAAACCTTCTTCAGATTCTCGACATGTTCCTGCAAGGAGGTGGAAAATTTATAATATCGTCTAGATAGACGAGACAAATACTACCTTGCAATTCTTTGAGGACGTTATCCATCACTCTTTGAAAGGTTGAGGGAGCATTTTTAAGCCCGAAAGGCATGCGCACATATTCATAGTGCCCTCCTTCAACCGTGGAAGCCGTTTTTGGTATATCCTGTGGGTCCATCTCTATTTGATGAAACCCGCTCGCAAGATCAAGGGTAGAAAAATACATAGATTTGCCTAATTTGTCCAAGATGTCATTGATGTTTGGGAGCGGATATCTATCGCTAATTGTCTTTTCGTTCAACTTGCGATAATCTATTACCAATCTTCATTTTTTCTTCCCGCTGGCGTCAGATTTTTTTGGCACAATCCAGACTGGGGAACTCCAGGGGTGAGTAACTAGGGCGTATGATGCCTTGCTCAAAGCATGCTTGAAATTTGCCGCTGGACTTCCTCTTTATGAACGAATGGATATCTATACGATTTTGTGTAAATGGGATCGTCACTAGTTGTCCTTATTCGATGTTTTACTTGGTTGGTGAAACTCAAATTTTGCTGATCGCGATGGAAAATGTCATCAAACTCTCGGCATAGTTTAAAGAGTTCTTTCTTTTCTTCAAGGTTCAAATGTGATACTCGGAGTAAGCTAATAAGGTCCTTTGATGCCGAAGGGAACGAGTTTTCAGTGTCACAGCTTACGTTAAGGTTATTTATTTGTTCATATTTGGAGAGAAAGATTTTCTACCATAAGCGAATGTTCAAGCAGTAGAGTTTGTTCTGATTGTGAAGTATTTATTAGCTTCAATCATGGCATACCAGTCAATTGCGGTGTATAGTCCTTCAGAGATTGTAAGGTTATTAGACAGATCAGTGGGCTTGATGTAAATGTCACCATTTTGAGTGTCGACCGGTAATTTGACAATCATTTTCGATCTAGGTCCAACAGTGTATTTTTGAGAAGTGAAATTAGGTTTAAAATTCAAGGGGATAGTGGTATTGTTTGTAATTAGTGTATTATTGCTAAGATCAATTTTTCCGCCAATTGCACTTAGAATATCTACGCCAATTAGCCCATCAAAATAGCCATGAAATTTGAAGATTAAAAATCTTGCACTACCTGGTTGATTGAATTTCAGAAAGTATGGAAGTATGACTTCTTTATTTATTTCGTGTTTTGCAAGAACAGTGATAATAGAAATGGGATTAATTAGTTTAATATCTTGCGGATTTATATATTCAGGGTTTATGAAAGAAGATGACGCACCGGTATCAATTAAGAATTTTAGTGGTCGTCCAAAAGGAGATGAGATATTGATGTACGGAAGGGTTTCCCCGTGCCTGTTAATATCTAAGTATCCAACTGGTCGCTCGAGGCATTGGATGGAAAATTGCGTCGTCTACTTCCGCATTGTATACTTCCTTTCCGCTATTTCCCTGATTCTGTTGTTCGTTTTCGTTGGAGGTGTGATAGGCAGCATCGTCTTCATCAACGTGATAATAGGGAGAGTAATAGTCTTCTAGGTTATACGGGTTATTGCTGGGGTTTCCAGTTTGTTGGAAGTCGATGTAATTGCCAGAGTTTATAGAGCCGTGATCTTGTTCAGTAACACTAAAAAGTCCCTTCGAGATGACCTTTGGGGCTC
>OZ012660.1:70590118-70972669 GCA_963942545.1 Oxycera nigricornis
CAGCGGAGCTGACTGTATCGTGTTGTGAAATTTTACAGGACCTTCATCGTCGTCGTCACTTTCCTCGAAAGAAACACTTAACAAAATTTGCTCGTTGGTTAGAAATTCGGCGTCAATACATGTACTCACTGAACTCTACGTCTATGCCAGGCATGATCGTTTCGCTACTTTGTCTCAGCAACTCAGCAGCTCAGCAAGTGGAATGTCGTCCCATGAAACTCGTCAGAATTGAAATCCTCCGAAAATCCGGCAGTTCGCGATTATGTCGAAACTTTTTCCTTGCCAAAATTTATTGCATCTAAAAGGCTAACAGCAAACTTGACTTTGCCTTCGTCAATAGCTTTTCAAGCTATGAATCACCCCCTGATCCATTGGTTGTAACTTTGCACTGGTGTTTGGTGGCGTGAAAACAAATTTAATGGGCCTAAAAAATTTCAGATCGGGGTGAGCAGGGCAATTATCCAGGAATAATAAAATTTTCCGATTTATTCTGGTTAACTCTTTACACCACTGCTGCAAATGATTCGCAAAAATATCAGCCGTTATCCAGGCTCTAGAATTGGCTTCGTAGTCAACGGGTAGATTCCTATTTTTGTAGCATCTGGGATTTTTAGATTTTCCAATCTCATGCAATATTCTTTTTTCAGTTCCCAATAGATTTGCTCCAACGAGAACCATTATTCGCTCTTTTGAAATCTTTCCACCGGAGCAGGATTCTCATGTAAATTTTAGTGTCTTGTTCGGCGTGAGCTTATAAAATAAGCCGGTTTCATCTGCGTTGAAAATGTCACAGCTTGCATAATTTTCTTTAACCGCCATTTGAATTTTAGCCAGTCATCAACTACATCCTTATCTAGCGCTGCAGATTCTTCGATTTATTTTCCGAAAACGATACCATGACGCTTTTAAAATCGTTCAATCCACCTCTTGCTACATGAAAATTCGTCATTGTCTTAAAGTCTTTCTCCGAACTTGTTCACTTTCGATTGTAAGACAGCGCCTGTTATACGGACATGCAAATGTCGTCGTAGCGAAAACCATTTTATAAGTTCCTGATCCAGCTGATCATGTTTGGACTTTTATTTCTTCGTATTCGAATTTCTGTTCTCGAAACTACGTATGATTGTATCACGATTTTTCCATATTGTAGCTATTGTTGACTTACTAAATTGCATTTTGTTGCATAAATCACTTTGTTTGATACCACTTTCAACTTGCTTTCCTATACCAAAATTCACTTTCAATGATATGCCTTTGCGCGTTTGTTTTACACCACCAGCAGATGATATCTGGTCAATAACAATCACAGCAAACGACTGAAGAAAAACGCATACAAAACGCACTCCTTCTTATACGTATAATTGGGAGTGCGTTTTGTATGCTTCGTTCGTTATGAGCGGAATGTTGGATATTTTTTTATAGGATTTGGTTGACTGTATCCGGATAGTTCGTTAAAAACGGGCTCGTAATATCCGGTAGGAAATGTACTGAACTTATATATTTTTCTTTCGATCATTTAAAATTGGATCGCTATAACCGGGTTGGTTATCGAAGAACTCTACTAGATATACGCACACACACATATATCCCCATATATATATATATATATATATATATATATATATATATATATATATATATATATATATATATAGAAACATATATATATATATATATATATCTCTAGTAGAGTTCTTCAATAACGAACCCGGTTATAGCGATCCAATTTATATATATATATCCATATATATATATATATATATATATATATATATATATATATATATAAAACGCCTGGAGTTTTTGGAAAACATCTATTTTTCAGCTTTCAATACTTTGAGAGTTAAGCCAGTCTATTGAAACGACATGTTGAAATGTGTAGAACGTAAAAGTAGCAAATATAGCGTCCTACCTGTTAAGGGTTTTTAATATATTCCGACAAGGATTCTTCATCCTAATTTTAGAGTGGACAAAAAAATAAATACAGTATGAGAAATTTCATTTAAAAATTTAATTATTTTCAAAAGCAGTTTCCAGTTTTTTTTATAACTAGCTGCCCGGACAGACTTCGTTCTGTCAAAAGTTGTTGGTCTGTCGCAGTCCAATAGAAAAAATTAAATAAATAAAACGTAACGTAATAAACGTAAAGTGATCACTAAGAAAGTGATCACTTTATTTATGTCCCAATACTAAACAACGATTACTTACAGAAATAAGTTTTCTATTTCGTACACTGCAAGATTTTATTAATAATGGTATTTTCATTGTAATGCTTTATGGTAAACGATATTTTTTGTTTGATTGCCTGGCGCGTAAACAAATAAAGCTGATGGTTTTCCAACGCGGGAGCAGGCAACATACAACTGTCCATGAGAGAAGCATGGGTTTTCAAGATTAACGCCACAAACACTGAAAGACTGAGCCTGTGATTTATTTATGGTCATAGCGAAAGCAAGCCGCACTGGAAATTGCATTCGTTTAAATTCAAATGCTACGTCAGTTGGTACCATTGGGATGCGGGGTATAAACACATCTTCTCCCTTATATTTTCCCTTTAGAATGGTTGCTTCGATCACATTGTTAAGTAAATTTTTCACTGCTAGCCGTGTGCCGTTGCAAAGACTTGGTTGGTTAATATTTCGAAGCATTATAACTACCGATCCTACTTTCAATGGAAGACTATGGGGTGGCAATCCTGGCAAATCCAATGAATTCAAAAATTCTGGTGGATAGTTGACGACATTATCTTGATAAGTTACGCAATCAACAGATTTTTATGTCCTTAATTCACCGGTGATTTCATTTTGAATTTTTAAGTTTATTTCATTTACATCCGTGTTTTTGGCAGCTAATATAGCACGTTTGCTCAACCAAAAATGATCTCTGTAATTTTGAGCGACGTTTGGGAACACCTTTTGCATGAGCTCGGTTTTTGTTTCAGTAAACTGACAAAAATTTAATGGAAATTTAATGCAGCCAGTCAAAACATCTACAGGGATATTTCCATTACCAATGTCAATGAGTTGTTTAGAAAACATTTCTCCAGATCGATCATTTTCCAATTCGACACGCATATTCTTGCTTAAATTTAGTGTCTTCACGTATTTCCACAAAATAGAGGACTTTAAACATGCATTGAGCTCATCCGCTAGCGTTGAACGTGGAATCACTGGTAATGTTTGACGAAAATCTCCTGCTAACAAAATCATCGCTCCACCAAATGGGTTTTGATTGTTTCGCAGATCTTTCATAGTTCTGTCTAATGCTTCATAAGACTTTTTATGTATCATCGTGCATTCATCCCACACTATCAACTTACATTGCTGCAAAACCTTTGCCATTGCTGAGTTCTTCGAAAAGTTGCATGTCGGAGTTTCGTTGCTTTGAATACTTAATGGTAATTTTAGCGCTGAATGGGCTGTTCGACCGCCTTCTAACAATGTGGCTGCAATACCAGATGAAGCAAGTGCAAGTGCAATTTCATTGTGTGAGCGAATTGTTGCTAAAATCAATGAATTCAAAAAAGTCTTTCCTGTACCACCCGGAGCGTCCAAAAAGTAAATTCCTCAAATTCCATCATTTAGAACTTTCATAAGTGAATTAAAGACATACTTTTGTTGTTGGTTCAATAGCGGAACATTTATCCGAACTGATTCCCTTAAAGCATCGAGATCATACAGTTTTTCACGTTCCAACTCATGATTAAAAGCGTCGTGCATTGGGCGATTAGGCGCGGCCATTCCTAATTGAGATAATACTTTGTTTGACATCCTCAAGCACATTTCTTCAATTATTATCAATGCCTCGTTGTAAATTTCTTCTGTGAAGTGTAAATGTAGATTTCCTGTTCTATTGCGCATTTGATGCAAGATATCGTCACACATATCATCTTTATATTTGATCCATAAATCAATTGGTTTTGACGGGAAACATGTCGATATAATAATAGAAAACAATGTTCGTATTTGATGGGGTTTTGAAGAAATTACAGCATCATTTAAAGTTTGATCCCAGTGAGAATCATTTTCTAACAGTTGCAAACGCTGGCATGCTTCTCTGTAAGAGTCGCATAATTCAGCATTAACAGTTCGTAAATCCTGGAATGATGTTGGGCCTCGAACATTTACTAACAATAGTCGCAAATAAAAACACTTATTATTGCTTGGATGGACTGAATAAATTCGACCAATTGCATCAGTGGAATATACATTGAGGTAATCTGGAACTGGTTTTCCTTGTTTCCGTCGTTGAAAATTTTTTGAGGATTGATTCCAAGTATAATATTTTGGCATTTCTGAGTATAGCAGTGTTCTGGCAAAATCATCATTCTGACACATATCAAAAAAAATGGTCAAGGTTGTAGATGGTGGTTGAATAGCTCGTTGTAATATATTCTGTGCTAGAAAATATACTCTTTGACCATTTTCTAAATGGACTGCTAAGTGAACTACTGTGGGGTATCTTTCATGAATAGGAAAAGAAAAAATGCGCCAAATCGCTTCATTACTGCTAACATAGCGGCCCATTTGGTATTGGGTAACTTCATCAATGGAATTCTCATCACCAACTCCAATCACAGCCATATCACTTCCTTTTGTTACATATTTGCAAATGTATTTTATAGATTTGACGGAATGGCAAGATTCAACATTGATGTGTGCCTTAAAAGTCTTCGATAGAATTGGTGAATAGGGAACAATCCAACAATTATCAATTTCGATATCTTGTTGATTTACTTTTAAAACTGTTGATCTTCCATTATCTGCAGTCGATCGGCGACGATACAGCGGATAACCATCATTACCGGTATTTGTTTCTGCTAGTAATACCCGTGGATACCGTTGCGTACATTTACCATCTACCATACATGATGAATTTGGATTAAGAGTTCCACATGGACCATGAATCATGTTTTTGATAACAACTTCATGTAAGCCTGGATCCACTTGTTCATTAGGAATTTCAGCAGATATGATTTTATCAACCTCATTCGGCCTTATTTTCTCAATCAACCAAATCAAGATATGTGCATGGGGCAACCCACGTTTCTGCCACTCCACAGAATACATCCAGCAGCGCGTCTCACCAAATACACTGTGTTTCACAATTACATCCATTAAAGATTTCAACTTTTGTCGGAAGACTCTTGCAGTAATATCATGACGATCAATGGGTGATTGGCCAGGGAATAACTCCTGTATGATTTCCATCCACTTAGGATTGCATGTGATTGTGATAAATAAATCGGCGGTGCCATAGTGACGAATATATGCCATGGCATCTTGAGCGTATTCATGCATGTGCCGAGGACTTACAATGTATGTTGCTGGAAGAATTGTCAACCGACCGACATTGTTTGCATTTCCATCAGTATTAATCGCATCTCGAAGATGAATATACTCTTCAGAACGGAGTTTGGTCTGGTTCAACCTGATGAATATCAATCGCTCTGTTTCTATTTTGACATACATATCAACAGCATATTGTTGAAATAATCGCCGACATTTTAAGATGTGATTGTCTTCATTTTCACGAACCATCAGGCGATAAGAGTAATAGTTCATTGAACTAACTTTTTTATTAGTTGCAGCACCTATACATAAAATAATGATTTAATGACAATCATTCAACATGCACATGTCACCAGATAATTGTAAAGAGACAGTTTTTACGATCCAATGACACATATAATACATAGCTGATAAACCAAATTTCGAATTACCTGTTTGTGGATCTATCATCTTGATTGAAAAATGATAACCATCTTCACCTCTCCAGAATAAGATTGGATATTGTAACAAGTCATATGAGCGATTTGTTTCATACACACGCTGTAACTGATCATTTCGGCGATGTAAAACTATATCACGGGCTTCCAGATTTTCCCCAACCATAACAATTGCAACTTCATCAATTGTTGGTGCATTGAAACGTCTTGCATGTTGTCCTACAGGAGTTTTATCAGCTCTGATAACAATTTTATGATTATCAGATGGCATGTGATCCAGTGCAGTTTTAAACAATGTAATCAACTGATTGTGTTGATGAAACAAAGTTTGTAATTGTTCTACAATAGACCTCCTCGTTGACCTGTTAATTGCGCAACGCTGATCAATTTCTTCTGCAGTATTTCCCATGAAATAAATTTGCAGGAATTTGTAGTCACCGTTTGACATAGGCAACAGCGAACCTGCTTTGTGGTATATTTGCCCTTGTATCTGCAAGTTAAACAGAAAAGTTACAGCTTGTACACAAAAACTCAAAAAGAAATAAGCAGTTAGTCTTGTTACCTTAAAAGTTGGCATGAAATTGTCACGAATTATATTTGTTGCCCCAAAGGAGGTCATTCGGAAGCAGTTGTTGTATTTTTGTATGTTTGAAAGGAAATGTATGGAATCCGTTCCAGTTCCTGAAACTAATGAGTACAATGGCTCTGGGGGTGGAACCAGTGTCACTCATTTCACTTTGCCATTTGCGCAACACAATCCATTTGCTTCATTTTTGTATGTCAATGGCTTACAATATGGGCAAACTGAGTTCATAGATCCAATAGCAACGCATTGGTAGGAACTGTAGTCAATTGAAAAATCGTAACTGAAAGCCGCTCGTGAAACACTGAAAACAGTTTGAAGAGGATGCGTTGCACGTGATTGTATTAGCCTAATCCTTTCAATTTCATTTCGCTCTTCACGTTGTTGTTCAGTCCGGCTAGATTGAAAATTTGCTTGGTTTGTAGCATTTCGAGTTCTTCAACCCAAATTGCTGCGTCTACGTATGGGCGGCATGGGTCTAAATGTAATCACACTGAACAAATAAACACACAATTGGTTTTCGAGAGAAGTGAAAATTTAAAAAAAAACCAAGAAAATACCACGCTCAAAATAACACTATTATTATTTTCTTCGTTGACACGCAAAACCTTTATTTTGGACAGGCGTAGATTAATATCCATACAGCTTAATCAACTTGAATGCACACCAAAAATAATCCTTAAGCCACTTTTTTTTTGATTGACGCCAAATGTTTCACAGCTGGCTGTAGTTGTTTTAATTTACTTTGTGATTTGTATGGGAAAAGAAAAGTGCTGTGTTTACTATTTTCCACGCAATTTTTAGGTTTTTTCTCTCCGTAAGAACCATCCTTGTGCCTTGAGGAAAATATATTTAAAAAAATAGCCAAATCGGTCGAGGCGTTCTCGAGTTGTGCGCTTAGCAACACATTTGGCGACTCATTTTTATTTATATAGAAGATAGATACCAACTTAGTCATTAATTGCGTGACCCTTGTTTGTAAGAATTTTTTTGCAACGAGCCGGCGTAGAATCCACTAAACGTTCACAGCTTTATTTTGAAATCAGGTGCCCCTTTTTTTTACTGCAGTCCACAATTCGTACTTATTTCTGGGTGTATGTACATAAGCCTTATCCTAGACTTGCTTTCACAAGTTCTCAATAGGATTATAGTCCGGTGACCGCACCGGCCGATCGAGAACCGAAATTTTCTTGCGCCGCAACCAATTCTTCACTATTTTTGCAGACAGCTTCGAATCATTATCATGTTGAAATGTTCAACAAAGCGGCATGTCTTTCTCTGCAAATGGCAGCATTAGGTTTGTCCTTTAGTATGGCCAAATAACTTTCTTTGGTCATAATCCCGTCAATCAACTGAATTGGACCTACACCATACCAAGAAAATGCTGCCCACACCATTATGTTACTTCCGCCATGCCTAACGGCCTTTTTGGTATATTGTGGATCAAATGGTTTCTTGGGAGCACGCTTAACATATTCTTTTCCGTCCCATCTGAAAATGTTTAGCTTGTATTCGTCACTCCAGGCAATATTTCGCCATTTTCTCATGCCATCTTTTCTAAATGGGCCCTTGCCTTAGTCGGTTCCGTATGTTTTTTTTAAATTAGGAGAGTCACTTTTCTTGGTGATCGGGCTGGTGAGTCTGCGTCCAATAATCTTCTATGAATTGTTCTAGCACTCACATTAGCATTTGTTTCCCGCAAAATCACGACAAAAGACGTGAGAGGGTTCCTTCAAGGGAAGCGCACAATTTTCGATCCAATGATGTAGTGGTTTTCCGTGGCTGGCCGCGATTTTCTTTATTATTTTTCTCAGCAGTGAGAAATTTAAGCAATCTCTCGAAGACGTTAGACGTCGTCCTTTAGTCGTTGAATTTCGATCCTCTTTTCTGGGGAACACAGCTTATTTCGGCCCATGTTTGAACTAAATAATTATTACGAAATCAGATAATTTGAACTTGTTAGAAAAGTTTTCACTAAACTTACTCGAAAGAAAATAAATTTGAAAAAAAAATTAAAAAGTGACCCGAAAGTACTTATTTAAAAACACTGTATTTATTATTTTGTCCAATGTGAAAATGGTCCTTCGACTATCAAATTCAATTTGGCATGTGCAAAAGAAACCATATAAACAGACTTGCTACATACAAAATGTTCTTCACAATCTAATGATGCATTGGAGCTGATTGCGTCACTGTAAAAGCATTGCCAGCTGAAAAAATAGATGTGTTACAAGATACTTTGGGGTGTATTTATTAATTTGACAAACAGTATATATATATATATATATATATATATATATATATATGCGGCAATTTGGCATCACAATAAAATGTATCGTTTACTTTCTCACTTCGAGTCATTGTTTGGACTTCCTTATTGTTTGGACAGCATCGTGTAATCAAAACTTCTAAAAAATCGAAATTCAATTTTTTGCTGATTCGATAGCTATGATTTATGGTGTGTGCGACCATAGATTGTTCAGTTTGTCAATTGAACTTGAGCGAAAAACACTTTGACCACACAATCATAACTTCTTTACTCTCACATTTTTTTGTCGCTATTGAAAATGAATCGTTAAATGGGGGATAATAAACCAATCCAACGTTGACGTCTCACGTTAAAACAAAAGTACAATTTGATCAAAGACCATGAAGTCAAAATTTGGAATTGAAGTTTTGAAAGAAAAATATAAATGTGGTAAGTCTGCTGTGTACATGGTTATTAAAGGCAAAAAAGAAATTATCGACGAATACCTTTCATCGCAAAATATTGAAAATACATTTTTACTCGATCAAATAGTAGAATCTATCAATTTAGTACAGGATGATTTGATTGCAGGCAAAACAAAACAATCTTCGATTACCGATTATTTTAAATAATAATGTTTGTCATTCGCTGCTTTTTTCATTTTCTGTTTTTCCTACATTCATTTATCAAAAAATAGTTTTATCTCAGTACATATTTCTTTTTCACGTTCATTATATGACTTAATTTGATCATTAAATGGCTATGAAAATATATGTTGGTTTTTTATTCGATTTTACTCTCAATAATGTAAAATCATTTTGGTTCGACTCAAATACCTGTCAATAATGGAACCTGTTAATAGTGGAATTCGTGTCAATAGTGGAAAAAATAAATTCCCGGCGGGATTCCGTTATTGACAGGTTTTAATGTATATATATATTTATATATATATATATATATATATATATATATATATATATATATATATATATATGTATATATATATATATATATATATATATATATATTTATGTATATATAGGTAGGTTGGAGGACAACAAGGCATCAGGCCCGGACGGTATCCCCAACAAAGCGCTGAAAGTAGCGGTGAAGACAAGGCCGGATGTATTCGCCAGCACATTTTATGCGTGCATGCGTGAAGGGACCTTTCGTACCATCTGGAAGATGCAGAAACTGGTTTTGTTACCGAAACCTAACAAACCACTAGGAGAACCTTCGTCGTATCGCCCCATCTGCCTTTTGAATACAACAGGTAAGTTGCTGGAGCGTATCATATACAACAGGTTGCTCCCATTATTGAAGATCGAGGTGGTATATCCAACTCTCAGTATGGTTTTCGTAGAGCACGCTCTACAGTTGACACTATCAACTCGGTGATAGGATTGGCAAAGAATGCCATGGCGTTCAAGAAATGTTGCGCTAGTAACTGTGGACGTCAAAAACGCATTTAACTCGGCAAACTGGGAGAACATAAACGCGTCCTTGATTAAAATAGGAGTCCCGAACTATTTGTCAAAATTGGTAAGGCGATATCTATTGGAAAGAACGCTTCTCTACTAAACGGACGAAGGGATTAGAGAATACACCGTGACCGCGGGAGTCCCGTAAGGCTCTGTGATTGGTCCCCTTCTGCGGATGATATAGCTGTGGTATTAGCTGCTAAACATCTAGGAGATGTAAAAGTTTACGCAAGTGAAGCTATCAGTGCTATAAAGTCGTGGCTGCAAACGTCCGGACTCAAATTGGCGGAACAAAAAACGGAGGCAGTGCTAATAAGCAACAGACGCAAAAACAATATCCTTAGTGTCCGGGTGGGGAGGCATATCATCAACTTTCAACCCTTCATTAGGTATCTGAGGGTTTTGATTGATTCGAAGCTTAGTTTCAAGGCCCATATGGATTATGCAAGCTCCAAGGCTAGGCAGGCGGCCGCAGCTTTGACAAGCATGATGCCAAATGTTGGAGGCCCAAAAAGTAGCTGTAGAAGGGTAATCTCTCGTGTAGTGAGCTCTAGTCTGCTATATGCAGCACCTGTATGGGAGGAAACTCTTAAAATTGAAGTGAGCAGGAGAAAGATAGGAGGAGTCTATCGTCTCAGTGCATTGAGAGTGTGCATCGCTTTTAGAACTGTTTCCGACGAGGCCACGTACGTGGTCGCAGGAATGATCCCCGTAGACATACTTGCGGATGAAATGAGCCGCTTGTACCGGAGAAGGCGTTCGGAACCGTCCGCGATGCGGCAGGGAATAAAAAACGCGGAAAGGGAAGAATCGATCCGAAAATGGCAAAGACGTTGGGAGCAATCTGAAAAGGGATCATGAACGCGCAAATTGATCCCACATATTGACGTCTGGGTGAAGCGCAAGCATGGCGAAGTGAACTACCACCTGACTCAGTTTCTGACAGAGCATGGGGGTTATCGGCGGTATTTTAATAGTTTCAAGTTGGACTATTCACCATATTGCCCTAGCTGCCCTAATCTCCCGAAGACCCGGAGCATGTTGTGTTCCATTGCCCCAGATTTAATGTGGCGAGGCAATCCTTGGAAGGTGTGCTGGGAACGAACATCAACTCGCACAACTTTGTGGAAGAGATACTGAAGTCGGAGCGGAATTGGGCGGTGGTAAACTCGACAATTGCGCACGAGTTACACCTACCCTAGACACACCTATAAACATTACACCTATCCCAAATATACCCTTACCTAGAGAAATATCCACCAAGTTCATATAAATCCTATTAACAACATTGTATCATAATGTTTACATCCAAGCCCGAATTAATTATCTTCAGACCCAAAAATCCAATCTAAATGTTTATATTAAACCCACGAAATTCAATCTCCACTATTTAATAAACATCCGATTCAATCCAATTTGTTTACACAAACCGCACGATCAGCATAAAACTTAATTGATCTTTGTCCAGCGAGGATTGCTTAATCAGCAATCTCGTGCGAAACTCTAGATAAGAATTTAGCATAAAAGACCGATGACAGCATGGACGAGGGGGTCAATCAATTAAGTTCGGTCAGTCAATTAAGTTCGGTCAGTCAATTAAGTTCGTTCAGGCAATTAAGTTCGGTCATTCAGTCTAGTGCAGTCAAGTTTAAGATTCGGTCGATTAAATAAGTCCATTGTAGATAAAAGTATTATTCAAATAAAATATTTCCTTTATTTAATACAAAGTGTTTTTACTAAAAGTTTCGCGTTAGAAACTTCATCATTTTTTTTTATTGTGTTGTGTAAAAAAACATAACTGGCGCAGTCGTCCGTCAAAGGTGGGAGGATCCTCTTTGTCGTAACCTAACCAAATTTTTTTTGATATATTCAATATATTCAAAGACTCTATTAGTGAAATTTTAATATATAAAAAAAATCATTGAGAGATATTCTGTTGATTTTAACATTTAAAGCTCTTAGCTAAATCTTCAAAAAAGTAAACTAAAGATGTTTTAGTTGAAAATAAGAAGAAGGCAAGAACTAAATAATATAGAACAAAAAGTTTAAGGGAGTACGAATAATCAAGGTCTAAACGTACCTAAACTACTTTGGTGAGACCGCCAGAGAGCCTTAAACAGTGATTAAAAATAAAATAATAATATCAAACACACTAAACACATAATGACGGAATCCAGCAATACGTCATTGGCATTCACCTTCGAAGAAATCCTGAGGGAAACGAGGAAGCTACCCATCTACACAGGGAACAACAGAGAATGTGCATTTACATCATGGCTAGAAGAAGCTAACACAGTCTTAAACCTCGCACAACCTGGAAACCAACAATCATACCTGTTTCGTCAAATTCTACACAAACTACAAGGAGAAGCAAGGAACATGGTCCAGAAAATACCGGAACCAACGTAGGAAAACGTGAAACATATCCTCATCACAACATTTGGTGTTCACGAAACATATAGTACATTAGTAAATATAATTCACAGAACCTTCACGATCAACACGTTAATAACAACAATATTAATAGTAATGGCATTTACCTTACCCCCATCAAAAGCGGAAATTACAGTTGAAAAAGTAGAATCTGATTCAGGTATCATCTTAATAAAAAAAGACGCTATTAAATTAATCAAAGATCACGAAAGAATCTATCATAAAATTGACCTAAATCAATACGAACTAGCATTAAACCAAATAACAGCCGAAATTGAAACAAACCCCCACATAACCGAAACTATTGCAACGATTAGAGGCGAATTAAAATTGTTACACTTCAACAAAAGTAATGAAAATAATAAACAAAGAAGTAAAAGAACTAGAACTTCAAAACAACCCTCAAGATCAAACAGGCATAAAAAAGGATTAATTGATCCTATCGGTAGTGTTTACAAATGGCTTTTTGGACTAATGGATAATGATGATTATGAAGAAATTATGGGAAATTTAAAAGCAATAGAATCCAATAATCATGAAATAATAAATTCGATGAACAAACAAACCAAACTAAATAATGCCTTTCAAAATAATCTTAATAAAATCGAATTAAACATAAATCAAACTAATAAAATGTATAAACAACTAACGACAGACGTAAATAATATAACATACCAAACCAATAAGATTCTGATAAATATACAATTAAATCATAACCTCGATTTAATAAAAGATGAACTAGAGAAAATTATAGATAACGTAAACTCAGCAAGATCAGGACTAACGTCACGATCAATTTTAACACATGATGAAATAAAGGATCTAAATATTTCTTACAATGAACTTAAAGATATTACTTTTAACGTATTTATAAAAGAAAGTATAATAATATTTGTAATCAATGTACCAATTCTCACCCAACCTACATTATCATACTATGTAAGAAAAATACCAAATAAGAATCAAGAAACTTTAAACATAGATATTAATGAAGTAATTCTATATCATGGAAACTATTTCGAAACCGAAAAATATGTTAAACAACTAAAAAATAAATTAATATGTAAAACAATAAATTGTATTATAAAAACCAACAACAAAACTACTGTAACAGAAGTCGAAAAAGGACTTATATTTGTAACCAATAGTAATGGAAATATTAATCAAAATTGTAACGAAAAAATGTATCAACTGAACGGACATTATGTTATAAGATTCAGTAATTGTAAAATAGAAATAAATGGCAAAATCCTTACAAATGAAATCAAAGTATTTCAACAGATATTAACATTGAATCCCATTAAAAATATAACAGGGTTCTTACATGAACCAAACTTCGAACAATTACAATTAGAAAATATTGAAAATTTAAAAGAAATAAATGAAATAAAATACATAAATACAAAAAATACAATAACATTTGGAAGCATTGTTACAATATTTATAATTTTTGCAATATTAGTGGCAACATATTTCTACTGCAGAAAATCAAATTTTAAAGTACATATAACAAACAGTAACGAAAAAGAATTAGAACTACCTGTTTTTAATATTGTTGAGGACAACAATAAACTTAAGGAGGGACGAGTTACACCTACCCTAGACACACCTATAAACATTACACCTATCCCAAATATACCCTTACCTAGAGAAATATCCACCAAGTTCATATAAATCCTATTAACAACATTGTATCATAATGTTTACATCCAAGCCCGAATTAATTATCTTCAGACCCAAAAATCCAATCTAAATGTTTATATTAAACCCACGAAATTCAATCTCCACTATTTAATAAACATCCGATTCAATCCAATTTGTTTACACAAACCGCACGATCAGCATAAAACTTAATTGATCTTTGTCCAGCGAGGATTGCTTAATCAGCAATCTCGTGCGAAACTCTAGATAAGAATTTAGCATAAAAGACCGATGACAGCATGGACGAGGGGGTCAATCAATTAAGTTCGGTCAGTCAATTAAGTTCGGTCAGTCAATTAAGTTCGGTCAGTCAATTAAGTTCGGTCATTCAGTCTAGTGCAGTCAAGTTTAAGTTAAGATTCGGTCGATTAAATAAGTCCATTGTAGATAAAAGTATTATTCAAATAAAATATTTCCTTTATTTAATACAAAGTGTTTTTACTAAAAGTTTCGCGTTAGAAACTTCATCATTTTTTTTTATTGTGTTGTGTAAAAAAACATAACTGGCGCAGTCGTCCGTCAAAGGTGGGAGGATCCCCTTTGTCGTAACCTAACCAAATTTTTTTTGAGATATTCAATATATTCAAAGACTCTATTAGTGAAATTTTAATATATAAAAAAAATCATTGAGAGATATTCTGTTGATTTTAACATATAAAGCTCTTAGCTAAATCTTCAAAAAAGTAAACTAAAGATGTTTTAGTTGAAAATAAGAAGAAGGCAAGAACTAAATAATACAAGCCGCAAGGTGCGACCCTTGAGGTCCACACGGTCAACTTCCCAGTAATATCTACATAAACATCAACAACATTACAACAATGAGAGGTATTCAAAGCAGTAATTGGAATGAATTCATATGAATCAAATCGTCTACGGAAGGGTCCATTGATTACGTTAGGTTTTTGGTCGAAGAGGACAGATTGAATATTCACGCGGATCAATCGGTGGGGGCCTTTTCGGTCTTGAAAATTTTTGTTGGTTTCAAAATTTAAGCGGTTTTTTTAATTAAAACACTATTAAAACTATCAAAAACCTGCTCAAATTATGCAATACTTTACAACTTTGATTGAATTTACAACATTTTTTTCGAATAAAAGATATAAAGTAATAGCATTCGTATGAACCCTCTTTACATGGTAACTTTGAATGATTTTTTTATTTTTAATTTAGTTTTTTTCATAATCATGGAATAAAATTTTTCCGGTTTCTCTTCAAAACCTGATAAGAATGTATAAATTTTAAAAACAGTTATTACTGTGCTGTGCAAATCAGGTTTTTTACGAAAAAAATATATTTTTTCGCATTTTTCTCTATTAAATTAAAAAAAGGCTGAAACGAGTTTTTATAATGTTAAAAACTTCACAAAGATGTAAATACACGTCAACTGACACCTTAAAAATGCAAATCTTATATCTGGTTCGTGAGATATAGTGAATGATAAAAATGACCTTGAAAATCATGATGACTTTTAATGATTTTTTATTTTTAATTTAATTTTTTACTTGATCGTGAGAAAAAGTTTTGATGATTTTTCTTTAAGCATTGTTTGGAGTATGTAAATTTTATAAACATTGTCTACTACATTTCGCAAATCAGGTTAAAAATTTATTGTTTATGAAAAAAACCTAATTTTTTCACTTTTTTTTTCTTAAATTAAAAAACGGCTCCAACGATTTTTTTTAAAAATGCAAAAGATTTACAAAAGTATTAATACGCGTTCATTGACACCTTAATAATGCAAATTCTATGTTTGGTTCGCGAGATATAACGCATGACAGATATAACCTTGAAGATCATCATGCCTGTTAATGAATTTTTATTTTTTATTTAATTTTTTACGTGATCATGAGCGAAAGGTTTTGATGTTGTTTTTACAAACATTACTTGAAATGTATAAATTTCATAAAAATTGTATACTGTGTTTCGTAAATCAGGTTGAAAATTTATTGTTTAAAAAACCTTAATTTTTTGCACTTTTTTTTCTTAAATTAAAAAACGGCGAAAGGTTTTGATGTTGTTTTTACAAACATTACTTGAAATGTATAAATTTCATAAAAATTGTATACTGTGTTTCGTAAATCAGGTTGAAAATTTATTGTTTAAAAAACCTTAATTTTTTGCACTTTTTTTTCTTAAATTAAAAAACGGCTGCAACAATTTTTTTCAAAATGCTCGTTTTCTTTTTTTTTTAGATTCAGAAAAGGAGCTATGAGCTGAAATGGTGTAAAATAAGGAATTTTTCATGAAAATAGATAAGCACATGAACTGTATTTTTCTTCATTAATTTTAACATACTGAAATATATATCTTGTACATATATTTATATCAACATTGTGCACTGTGCGTTCTCAATGAGAATTTCTCTGAGGCTAAACTGCATAAAACGGAAACCTGCTAAAACGGATCGGAAATTTGGGTACCACAGTATTCCGTTTTATACAGG
The DNA here is from genome assembly GCA_963942545.1 of Oxycera nigricornis. Classification (NCBI taxonomy): domain Eukaryota; kingdom Metazoa; phylum Arthropoda; class Insecta; order Diptera; family Stratiomyidae; genus Oxycera; species Oxycera nigricornis. The sequence continues at coordinate 70,606,736 of OZ012660.1, forward strand.
TTTTACTGTATTGTTCATGTATGGTGCCAGCTAAGGGATACGTAAGGTTCTCAAATCAGAAAATTCAAGAAGTTTTACTGCACTATGCTAAACAAATACATGTTTTAACTCAATATCAATGCTGTGAAAAAAAAATTGATCAGGGCCACGAAAAAGAAGCTATTGACAACCTTAACTATCCTTTATATCAGCGGTGGCCAAGTGTGGAGCGCCCAGACGGACAAGCTGACCGTCGCGCTCGCCAAGGCCGCCGCTGCCGCTGCGTGACGCCAGGTTTCCCACCGTGCGAAATTGGCCCGAAACTTGAACAAATCATTCTTTTGCTGCACGGCGTTTTTCATTCTATTATCACTATAAGGTTTAAGGCGCCCTTCGACAAGTAGATCGTTTCGGGTAAATTTAGCATTTCTAATCCGCGGCATTGAGAAGTACCGATTAAATATTAAAATGACGATAACAATATCAGATTATCATCGGATAAACATAATCGCAGTTTAGTTTTTGTGAGTGTGAGTACAGAAAACAAACTCTCGCAAACATAAGTCGATCCAAACATACATAACATTGCTGCTGCTTTTCTGTGCAGTTTTGGAAATTGTGGCTGCGGAAGCTGAGCATAAAAGTCTTCCAAGTTTTTTACAGAGTAAAAAATTTCCTTACGCCAGGTCTTATTCTTCAAAAGTTAAAGTTCTTTTTGAAGTTGTGTTGGAACCTCTAATACACTCATAGAGAACGGTTTAACAAACAAGTCAAAATTCGGTCGAAGGGTTTCAAGTTCCTCAAATCTATCACAAAACGCTCTTTTCAAATCTTCCACTATTTTAACATAGTTGTCATAGTTACCCCCGGTTTCTAAAGAATCTAGATTCGGAAAATGTGTACAATTTTTCGCTTTCAGCTGGTCTTTCCACAGCTCTAACATATCTTTGAATGCCAAAATTTTATCAACAAAGTCCGTAATTAAATGGTCCCTACCTTGCATTGAAAAGTTTAGCTCGTTGAGGTGCGCTGTGATATCAGACAAAAAAGCTAGGTCTGCTACCCATTCTGGATCTGAGAGCATTGGCTCTGGCTTGCCAAGCATGTCAACAAAAATGCTTATTGCCTCCCTTAACTGAAAAAACCTTTGCAGTACCGCTCCTCGGCTCAACCACCTTAAATCACAATGGTATGGCACATCATTGTATTCCGCCTCCATTGTTTCTAAAAAAAACCTTAAGTTCGCGGTGAGCTAACCCATGAAGCCGAACTAAATTCACATTATGAACTACCACCTGATGACGTCACTGACATTGTTGTCTTAGCGCAAAGAGCTTTTTGGTGAATGAAGCGGTGAACAAAGTATATTTTGACTTTAAGGTCGTCTAATTTTGCTTTTAGGCTAGCGAACAATCCGATTTTTAACCCCCGCATAGATGCGCCGTCCGTTGTTGCAGAGAAAATCCGTTCCCACTGCAAGTCGGCGTTATCAATGGCTTCAGCCCAAAAATTTCGTGCCCGATAGTTGTCTCCTTTAACGGTATGAGATATAAGAACTCCTCAGTTACGTTAAGATCATTGTCAACACCCCGCACAAAAACAGCAAGTTGGACTTTGTCCGAAATGTCTGTCGATTCATCCAATGCAATTGAAAATGGAACGAATTTGGAGCACTTGCCAATTAATTGTCGTCGAACATCTTTGGATAAATCGGCAATGCGTCGTGTTATTGTTTGACGTGACAACGGAATAGCCGCAAACTTTGCAGCTTCCAGCGGGCACATCTGCTCTGCTGCGTCCACAATGCAATCTTTAACAAATTCCCCCTCAGCGAAAGGTTTACCGGATTTGGCTATCCGCAAGGCAATCTTGTAGGTTGCTCGTAGAGCTGGGTTCGAAATATTAACAACTTCTTGAACAAACAACGAATTAAGCAAACAAACCCCATTGATCTTGAAAAACAAATCAACCTAAACAGTAAACAAGTACGTAATAATTAAAAAATACTTACGGGTGCATCGGTTGTTTCTAGTAATAATTTGAGCTGATTAAAAATTTTATATTTGCTTCCGCAAATATTTAAAACAAATAGAGGATATATATATATATATATATATATATATATATATATATATATGCCGTACTTCGGAGTAAAAAAAATTAAACGCAAACTTATCTGTTTTAAAATACATATATATTTTGCGATCTAGAGTCGCGTGATCTTCAATTATGACTAACTATTCCATGCGAGGATTCTTCTCATGAAACCTCGCACTCTTATCTAAACTACTTAAGAGGAGATCATATTCTAATTTACACTACCTATAAATAACATTGATGGCGACAGTCTTCATAAACGAAGCTCACAAGAATGACATTTATGAAGACAAACGCGACTTGGTTATCTTAAGCGTAACATAATAAACTATCTTCAATCCTTAAACGTAGAAACTTCGAGTGTCGTCGCGAAGATACTTATGGGTATCCACGTGTGTGGTGCAGACGCGATTCTGTAATTACAGATAAGTAATCCGAAACGATTTGAGTTCGGGGTTTAGGAATATCGAAATCGTGCGAATAGGGATTGTAACCCCCCCCCACCGTTAGATTGAGGCTCTGACGAAACAATTTCTATGTTTACAGAATTTTTACATTTATATCTCCTCATACAGTATTTATATATTTTTATGACTAATATTGATATAATGCAAAAAACTAATATTGAATTTATCCCAAAATTAAAAAACTTATGATTATGGCTCTTATATTTCAATTTATCCAAGAGTTTTCTATTATTTACGTTTTGTAGGTATAGATCTTCAAGTGTGAAATTACCAATAAATTTATTCTCTTTTGTTTTTTGTTACAAAATTGGCCAAAATGACTTTATCGTAAATTTTCTTCTCATTATTTTTGAAAGTTTTATTTTCAATAACAATACTACATCCTTTAAATTGATTTAGTAATTTCCTATAATATTTATATTGACTTTGCTACAGTTATGAGTGACATTCGTCTTTGTTAAAGGTTTGGTGAGAACTATACCAGTATCTATTTCTTTTATTTCTTCTTTATTTGCATTTCTTTATTACAAGTTGCATTGAATTCAAGATATTATTAACACATGTGTCTCTTAAAATTACAGGGTTTTTACAAAGATTTTCTTTTACGGGATACTCATATACAATATTGTGTGTGACAGTAATTATTTTTTTTTTGAGGATAAAACAACGGATTTTCCTTGATTGTCTGGGATAGGCTCTACCAGTACTTTTGAATAGGATACATTTGAAAGTTGAGGGATCAAAAGGATGATAATGATCGTGTCTTTATAGGATCTTACGAAGGTTTTGATATTTTGATAAGTTTCTAAGGATTCTATTAACGCTAGTTCTTCAGTGTCAAGAATATTCTTCGACAATATGCCTAACTTACTCGCGAATAACACCTGTTCGATATCGTCCACATTATTTCTTAAAAGAACTATATCGTGATTTAACTGATAAGAATATTGGATCAATCTTACTTCATCTTCTAATCTTGTGATCCTGTTCGAAGTATCATAAGAATAATTACTGATAAACATTTTATTAGACATTTGCTGGATATATATATATGGGTGGTTATATTTTATATTTGACTCGATAATTTTGTATTTATGGAGACTTGATTGTTATTTTGTTTAATCAATTTTTCACTATTGTCATAAAGTTCATCTAGTTTTGCTTTAATTAGTTTTTCATCATCAGAATCTATTGTACCAGCTACGTATTGAAAATCTTTGTCAAGTAGATTGATCGATCTTCGATCTTTGCTTCTAATAATACAAGACTTTGATTTAGAGTACTAAACATGGGTCCCATTAAATAAGATTTAGATTTTAGGGTGTACAAATTTGTTTTAATAAGATTTTTCTGCGGGGAATTATACGTTAGTAGGAGAAGGTAGAGGTTTAGTTTTTACGATAGTAACTTTGATTGTACAATTTCAAAAATCATTTTCTGTCTAAAGAATGGTATATGTTCTTGAGAAAAGTCAATTTCTTTGTTTTTAGTTAGGTATTCGGCGATTATGCAACTGAATACTCCACAATCACTTCCGTTATTTTGACGCGGTGTGTTATAAAAGCTTTCTTTTATAAATGTGGATGTATCAGATAAATGCTTGCGTTTTTCAAAAGCTTCTTCTCTAAGGTAATTTTCTAACAAGTTCAGTATAGAAGGATTAGGGTTTCCCAAAGAATCAAAATATTTTATTGATTTTTCATTGAAATTAATTAAGGCAATGCACCAATGCATCTGGTTTACATGAACAGGAATGACGATTAAATCAAACGAAAATAAATCTACGTTTTTGGTCCGATTGGAAACGGCTTTAAAACCATGTTTAGAAAGACAAGAGATGAAAAATGTATTCATTACGTGAACCTTTGGGAGTTTTCCAGAGATTTGGTTTTCGCTACGTTTTTTAATTAAATTCAAATAAAAATTGATCACTTGATCGTTGAGCCAAGCATTATTAACTAAGGTTTTTATAACGCTCCTAGTTATATTAAGATTATATCGAGATACTAAAATTTCTTCTTGGGGACCACCATTAACTGCTTTTTCGATTACGCGTCCTCAGTTAGGGTAGTATCTATTTTTAAAGTTTGACTTGGGGTACTTTGCGATTGTTTGCGAATTTTTGTTTTCCTAAAATATAATTTGACGGTGGGATTTTCATTATCCTGATATTTTTTCTTTCTCCTGATATGGGATTTATAATATTTATGGCCTGTATTCGTTATTATATGGTCTTCATCTAGTTTATTTGCATTAACTTTACGGAGTTTTGCATGGTTTTTACCACCTCGGGTTTCTTTTAGAAATATTGGTCCTTCATTAATATCTACATCTCCTCTGTTACGATTTAATTTAGCAATGGATTTTTCCTTTGCTTTTATTATTTTATCCCTGATGTTTGGGTAGTCATCAGAGTTCACTTTGCCTGAAGAAAAGTCTATAGGTATGATTCCAGTTGTAGAATGAATGGTGTTGTTATAAAATTTTACTGCTTTCAAAATCTTTTCTTCTACTGTATCAAAATCTTTGTTTGGATCATGCCTCAAAATTCGTATGTGCTCATTAATTGTATTGTGAAGTTTATTTATATCTGCATTTGAAGTATGATTATTATTTGAAGGGAAGTGAATTTCGATTTGTTCTTTTTTGAAAAATTCCTGAAGGGGGAGAGCTTTGATTCCTAATTCATTGTCTGTTACTAATTTATTTATATGACCTACAATACTTAGATATTGGAGAGTAGCTCTCTTGAACTCTGTCCAAGATCTGCCGATAATTTTTATCGCATGAGCAAATTTCGAAAATTTGTCGATGAATGTTAAAAATAGCGTTTTATCAAGGCTGTAGAATACATCTGCATGAATGATTTCTATAGGAGAATGGGGTGTCTCTGTTATCTTGAATTTTTGCTTTATAGGATTCGTATCATATTTTTCTAAGTTGCAGACTTCACAATTATTTGTAAATTGACTTACGCGCTCTCTCATTTTAGGGAAGAAATATTTTAGTTTGAACTCCATAATTACTTCATCGATGCCACGATGATTATTTCTCAAATGTTCTTTCCTAATTTCTTCGAAAACTCTTTCTTAATCTTTAAGATCTTCTAACAGTTTTGTGCACGTATGATCCTAAATTTTTTGTTATCGGAAAAATGTTTCAAATAAACTAACTCTAACGTTTTAAAGCAATCTTCATCTTCAATCAGTATGGCATTTAGTCCATTTGGGTTAAATTGACATTTCAGTAAAGTTATTGCCGTTTCTTCTTCCAGGTTCTTTATATAAAATGTTGTTCTGGACTTACCGAATATTTTTTTTCATTTTTCTTTCTAAGAGATCGATTTAATTAAGATGATTTGTGTTTTGAACACATTTATCCCGGAATTGCTAGTAGGGATATTAGAGGCTACTTCATTTTTCTTCACAAAATTTATCTCAGGTTTTTCAATTCTCGATAAAGCATCAGCGTTACCGTTCTTCGTTCCTTTTTTATAAATAATTGTATAGTCAAATTCTGAAAGTTTTAAACGCCACCTGACAAGTTTGGAATTTGGCTCTTTTATTGAGAACAACCATGTCAATGGACGATGATCCGTTTCTATAATAAATTTTCTACCGAAGAGATACGGGCGGAAATATTTAGTTGCCCAAACTATGGCTAGTGACTCTTTTTCGATAGTGCTATAGTTAATTTCGTGATCGTTTAAGGTGCGACTAGCATAGCAAACGGGATGGTTTTCTTGAGAGAGTATAGCACCAAGTGCGTATTGACTGGCATCTGTTGTGAGAGTGAAAATTTTGTTAAAATCAGGGTACCGTAAAATCGGATCATTTATTAACATAATTCTGAGAGTTTTAAAACTGTTTAAATAGTCTGGGTTGGAAATATCAATTTTGGCATCTTTTTTCAAAAATTGAGTCATTGGTTTAGCGATACGGGAATAGTCTTTAATAAATTTTCGGTAATAACTGGTAAGACCAAGAAACTGTTTAATTTGTTTGCTAGTTTTTGGGATCGGAATTTTTTTTACACATTCTATCTTTTTGGGGTTTGTTTCAATACCTTCTGGGGTCACAATGTGTCCTAAGTACTCAGACTCTCGTTTCAAAAATTCGGATTTATCAATTTGAACTTTCAAATTAACTTCTTTCAATCGTTTAAAAATCTTGCTAAGCGAATCGATATGCTCTTGAAGGGAAGTTGAGAAAATGATAATGTCATCGAAATAAACAAGACATATTTTATTTATATAGTCGCTCAATACTTGGTTCATTAACCGTTGAAAAGTTGCGGGGGCCACCTTAAGACCAAAAGGTATTCGCGAAAATTCATAGTGCCCGTTTTCGACGCTAAAAGCTGTTTTTGTGAGTCAAAATGAATTTGAACTATTTTGTGGTTAGATATTAGTTGCTTATTTTTGTAATCGATGGTTATTCCAAGTTTGAGTAGGATATTATTACCTATAAGACCGTTGTATTCATTGTCAAATTGGCAAACAAGGAATTCAGCTCTATCTGAACTATCGCCAAGCTCCTCGAATAAAGGTATTCTAACTTTTTCTGTTATTTCTACTGTATGATTTAGTGTTTTTAACGTGATTGGCGTCTCGAGATTTATTTTCCATTTTGGATGACATAAATTTGGATTTATAATCGAATGTGTGGCTCCTGTGTCTATTATAAATTTTAAAGGAAAATTTTTGTTTTTACAACTATATAGGGTAATGTGTGTTGGAGGCTCGAGATCGAAAATTTTCCGAATAGCATTTTTTCTCTTTCTTGCTACTTATAAGATCTACTTCCATCGGTTCAGGCTTGGGACAATTGGAATGATGATTTTGCCAGTTATTATTATTATACCTTGAATTATCAAAAGGTCTATAATTATTATGTCGAGTATTATTGTTGTTATTGTGATTTTGATTACCCTTGTTATTATAATTGAATTGGAAATTACGATACCTGTTACTATTATTTGTGTTTTTATTATTTATATGTTGATTATTAGAGTAGGAATTTCGGCGAAGTGGGCCATTATAAGTTCCATGCTGCAAACCATGAGGTTGATTATGATTATTATTTTGGGAAAAGTTTGAGTTGTTATTAGGCCTAAATGAAAAATTCCTGTTTTGATTTGGATTAAAATTTCTGTTTAAATTTAAATTTCGATTTAGATTTGAATTAAACTTACTATTTCTACCTTGTGTTGTTAAAGTTAGAAATGCGTAGCCACATTCGTGAAGAATATTAATACATTCTTCGAGACTGCCGGGATTTCGACAATACAGTATAGATCTTATTGGCTCTAGGAGTTTATTTTTAAAAATTATCACTGCAGAAGCTTTATTTGATTGAATAGTATGACTGCTTCGTCTTGAAGGGTCTGTTTGGACTTGATGTTAAGTCTTCTAAGAACACTTTTTATCTCATTATAAAAATCAACGCTGTTCGTTTTAAATGCTCTCAATTCATCGAACAGTTCTTCGGTAGTTAATCTGTCTCCAAAATTTTGAATTAGCGTTGTTTTAATTTCTGTCCAAGACGTTATGTGAGCATTTATTTCGATCACTTCCCTGGCTTTCCCTCCTAACTTGGACTTTATTTGATCCGAAAAAATACTTTGCGAGGGTTGATCATATCTAGTAAGCAGAGGGTGAACTTTATCTATCAGATCGATGAAATTCTGGAGATCTCGATAGTCTCCGTTAAATTCGGGAATTTTACTTAGATATTTAAGTGGATCAATGGTAAGGGATGACATATTAGAACTGTTCTGATCAGGGGTTTGTTCACTGAAGAAATTTTGGACGATATCCGACAGGGCGGAAGATTGCTGTCTAGTAAGCGCGATATATTCCGTTAAATTGAATTCAGAACCGTTTTCTGTATGACATAACACGGAATTGGCCGGAATTAGTCTTCGTCCTTTGAGTTTACTTTTTGGGAGTCGACAATTAGTATATCTTACAAATACTTTTACACAGTAAAGAAGAAAGGAAACCAAATCGTTTCAACGATAAAATCTATGTATATATATATGTATATTTATTTGTGATATTTTGAAAAAACTAGATAAGTTTACGTTACAAATCACTGCAGGTTATGAAAATTAAATTTTGGAAAAACAACGTCCTGACCTTCGTCCTTTTCCTGGGGATTGATTGTAGTTGGAAGTCTGCTCTGGAGTTCTGTTGGTTCCTCTCTTGTTGATTCCTCCGATTCTTTTGCTTTCTTCTGACTTGTTGCTGCTTGTCTTCGGGGTTATTTCACTTATTCAAAAATTTTCTACGAAACTTTTTCGTGATTTGTAACTTAGCACGCTTTTAAGTAACTTGTATTTATGCACAATGCACTGTTTACAACTGCTTTGCGTTTTTCTGTTTTTCACTTCCGAAGCGGGGGTCGCGATAATTCGCAGTCTTTATACGCGTTTGGATATTGATATACCGACGTTCCTTAACGCAAGCGTATCCTACCGACTGCGCCAATTTTATATTTGCTTTCGCAAATATTTCAAACAAATAGAGGATATATATATATATATATATATATATATATATATATATATATATATATATATATATATATATATATATATATATATGCCGTACTTCGGAGGAAAAAAAATTAAACGCAAACTTATCTTTTTTAATATACATATATATTTTGCGATCTAGAGTCGCGTGATCTTCAATTATGACTAACTATTCCATGCGAGGATTCTTCTCATGAAACCTCGCACTCTTATCTAAACTACTTAAGAGGAGATCATATTCTAATTTACACTACCTATAAATAACATTGATGGCGACAGTCTTCATAAACGAAGCTCACAAGAACGACATTTATGAAGACAAACGCGACTTGGTTATCTTAAGCGTAACATAATAAATTATCTTCAATCCTTAAACGTAGAAACTTCGAGTGTCGTCGTGAAGATACTTATGGGTATCCACGTGTGTGGTGCAGACGCGGGTTTTAGGAATATCGAAATCGTGGGAATAGGGATTGTCACCATTAAGCTTACGCTCACGCTCTTCGCCTGTAAGATCCCCGTAGTCCAGCTGATGCTTTTGATTAAAATTTCGCTCCAGTTGGTATTTTCGCAAGCAAACAATGACTCTGTAGCAAATCATACACTTAGCATTCCCGTTGTGTGGAACAAAAAATAACAAGTTTTCCCAATCCTTCAACGTAGGTGAGGCCGAAACCCTCGGTCGCTTAGTGTAGGTTGACACTGGCATCAAAAGTAATCGTGACGCTGCGTCATTTTGGCTGGCAATGCACACTTTCGTCCTATCGTCGATTTGGCAAATAGTTGACAGTTGATCAAACCGTTGATCACAACTGCCCAGTGTTGCCAAGGTTCTCTCTACGTTTTCCTCGCGATAAACTTTAAATTCCTCAATTTTTCACAAAATTCCCCACACCATAAAAAATAGCATATAACAAGCAAAGATTCTTAGAAAAAACTAGAGAATCGTTTATGACCCTAAGGTTTTACTAAGAAAAGGACATCAACAACTGCAAATTTCCAACTAAATCGAGACGAAAGAATATAAAAAACTTGGTCCCGAAATAGTTTTATTAGTTCGAGAAATTCTTGTGAATTCCTCACAATTCCTCAAAATTAAAAACACCCACAGCATTTCTCGCAGATACCAAAATTCCTCGCATTTTGAGGAATTCCCCACACATTGGCAATGCTGCAACTGCTTTCACTCGCATCTGACGCAAGTGACGCTGCGTCATGTGTGCACTGCCTCATATACGCCAATGAAAATGGTGCAACGCGGATAGGCGATAGCTATCTGCGTCCCACAGAACCGGCGTCACACTTGACAGCTATTCGATATGACGCGAACGCTTGATAGGTGTCCGCGGCATGTGTGCATCGCTTCATTTGTGCCAATGAAGAAGGAAACTAAGGAACGGAACGAAGCGTGTAAAGCCTTATAGGTGTGTGGGGCAAAAATTCGGTAATGGCATTTCGTGACGTCTTCTTTGAAAAGATGTTCTTAAGTCAAACGAAGTGCTTCACTGTTCCGGCATTACACCCATTTCGTCAACAAAATACAATTCGATTTTTTTCTATCGAATTTATTTCGGTTTTGATCGCGAAAAATGTGAATTGTGCGTTATTCTCGGTGGTTGAGGAACTGTGTTTCCGTCGTACGCGCTAAGAAAAAAGTGTGGAAAAGTGTACGTAGTGATTAATCGCGATTTTCGTGCATCGGCAAAAAATGTGAAAATATTCGGGTTTGCGGGTGGCGGTGATGTCCAAATTAATATGCTCGTGCAATATGTGTAATTACCGCTTCACGTAATGTAGTTCGGGTGGTGAAAATTGCGATTTCAATCGGTTTAGTGAAAATGCAATTTGAAATGACATTCTAATTGTTGTGCTTATTATGGTGGAAAAATTTCAGTGGCGCTACGGGTAAAGACATTTTGGTCCAAATTTTACTATTGTTTATATGGAAAGGTAATAAAGTCAGGATGTATTTTTTTTGTTTTTAAATGTTGTTTACGCCACAATTCCGCCGAAGCCGGTCCCAAGCCCGGTTGAAAAAGGAAGAGGGAGGTATTGCATTTTGTAGTATATGGTTCTGTTGTATATATTTATCGGAAAATGTTTAAATGATTTTTTTTGGTACTCATCGCACCAAGCAAAGAGTATTATGTGAAAATAATGTTTCTGGCTAACGAAGCTATCGAATATATATCTAAATTGCGTTTAGTTAATGGGCAGAGACTGATTGATTGAAATTTTTATATAAAATATTCATTGAATCAAAAATTTTAAGTTTCCTGCCTCTTATAAACTGAACCCAGACCACATTGAACTGTTCTTCTCTTCGATTCGCACTGGTCTTGAGTATAATAACAACACTACAGTAAGGCAGTTCATAGCGCGGAACATGAAGCTGGTTTTCAGAAGTCAACCCATAGACGGAGAGCTTGGTAACTGCATTTGGTTAGATGAAATTTCAATACTGAATTCCTGCCAAACCTACCCATTGAATGACATTGCTATTAGTATTGATAGGCACGTCATGGTTGACCCACAGATTGCAGTTGAGACAAGCTTTCACGACCCAATTCTCGCAGAAGAGCATTGTTACGCTTCCAATCCTGCAAATTTTTGTGAATATAGTGGAGCAGTTATAAAATATATTGCAGTTTTTGTTGTCTTCAAGATAACTAAGACTCTGCAAGGCGATCTCGCTGCAATCCAAGGTTTTTAAACTTCTCCTTCACTTGTTGAGTACAAAAGCAGAGTAATACTTAAAACGTCATCAGAAAGTGCCGTGAAAATCTGCAAGAAAACCGAACAACAAATTCGTAGATACTAGCTTTGCACCGAATACGCAACTCTATACAAGGAAACATTTTCTAAAATTTCTAATATCATTCACACACAACGCTGCAAGCACTTCTTGAAATACATTGTTGAAACATACCTACAGACCCGATATCGTTTTATAGCTGAACAAAAATTGAAAAAAATTTCAATTAGGCAGCGCTACAATAAAATTGTGCATTATAGAGGCATGTAATAGGCTACTTTCGTTCTGGTACATCGTAAAAACATTCAACCATGAAAATAAGCCGACGAAAACGGCGCCGTAATTCTGCCGAAGCCGTTCCCAAGCCCGGCTGAAAAGGGAAGAGGAAGGCAATTTGGTAAATTTTGGAATTTATGCAACGAAATTTTCAAACTCAAATTAATTCGCGCCATATATTATGCTCCTTCTTAAACTTTCGCAGAGTACGCCTTTGCTTTTCTCGGGAATGTGTTAGTTTCACGAACCCATACAAGTGTTTTGCCCCATTAATTTTGTTGATGTTCCACTCCTTATCTTCTTCCTCATTGATTTGTGCTATGTACTTCTTCTCATGGTATAAAAACTACAGGAGGTAAACCCATTGAAGTAAGAGAAGAGGAAACGAAATACCCGTATCGGTGTGTATATGTGAGTGAAACCAAAAAGGTTTAAATATATGGTCACACTCTTTTTCTTTTTGGTCAGCTGGTGCGTTGTTCAGTGTCAAAGTACTAAACGATTAGCGCGCGAAAGTGGTAAAAGTGGTCATTTCGCAATTAATCTAGTGTTTTTTAGTGCGATAACAATAGCATTTGCGAATGAAAAGTGACTGGAGTCAAATCTATTAAAAGTGATTAAAATAAAGGACTCTAAAAGTGATTATAAGCAAAATGAAGTGCGCTGTGATTTCGTGCGAAAACAGCCTTCGGCGACGGCCAGAAGGAGTGTCTTTCCATTGGTAAGTGAAGACCTGTTAAATGAAATGTAGTAATGATAACTTTCTCATTCATAATATGCAATAATATCGATTAAAAAATCATTAGATGTAAACAATTTGCCGCCATGTTTTGCGCGAAGTTAGATCCAAAGGCGGCGGTATTGTAGGGGCACTGAATTTTCGTTGTGAGAAAGTAATCAATTACAGTTGAACCTCGATTATCCGGGAGTTTATTAACCGGGAACATCTGTTAACCGGGTTACAGAGTGATTGATTTTATACCTCCACCTTCCGTGATTTGCCTCTATTATCCGTGATACAGATTTATGCATGTGTCCATATTTCCGTATAATGCTCATAAAACTTGGGGATTTCCCCTTTGCTATTTTACTGCAATGAGCTGGTCATTAAATTTTTTTTAGACTCATTCTCTGTGTGAAATTTGATTAAATAACACCTAAGTAGTTCTTGAAAATGCTACCGTCAAAGGCTAAATTGGTAAAAAGACCAAGAAAAGTTCTTTCAATTAAAGACAAAATGGAACTTATTAATGATCATAGCAAACGTAACATATCGGCTAAAATATTGTCGGAGAAATATGGTGTTGGATTACAAACTGTATACGATTTGTTAAAAAACAAAGAACAAATTTTAAAGTTTTGCTCTGAAAGTGATTCAATCTGTGGCCTTAAAAGCAGGCGTACGCTAAAAAAATCCGAAAATCCAAAAGTCGATTTCGCAACATATGAATGGTTTCGGCAAGAAAGATTTAAGAGAACTCCAATTACAGGTGAGTTGTCTCAAATTAGTCTCGTATACACCGGTACGTACTAACATAGTCCGTATTAAGGCTCGGTTCGAATTAATCATAACTAGAATAACCTCAACAGCGAACAGTTTAATACGTATTCACGATTGCGATGTATAAGATTCTATTGAGACATTTTACGAACTCAAACTGAAATTTGCTTCTGAATTTCAGGCGAAATGATAACTGAGAAGGCAAAAGTTTTTCATTCTAAGTTAAAGATAAATGGCGACTGCAAGTATTCATCAGGTTGGCTGGAAAAATTTAAAAAACGACATGGAATTCGTCGATTGAAATCAACTGGAGAAAAGGAGTGTGCTGATTATGAGTCTGCTACGATATTTGTGGACGACTTAGATGAATTCATTTAAAAGGAGCAACTTACAGCCGAACAGATTTATAATGCAGACGAAACCAGTCTATTTTGGAGGTGCTTACCTCAGACTTCCCTGGTTAGTGGTGATGAATATTCTATTGACGGATACAAGCAGTCCAAAGAGAGAATCACAGTGTTAGTTTGTGCAAATGCAGCTGGAACACACAAGTGTAAATTAATGATAATTGGAAAAAGTGCTCATCCACGAGCTTTAAAAAACGTTGGTGACCTTCCTGTGATTTATAAGTCCAATAAGAAAGCTTGGGTAACACAGGCGTTATTTCTGGATTGGTTTAATAAAAATTTTATGCCAGAAGCAAAAGAACATCTGCAGCGCATTGGCCTCGAAAAGAATTGTAAAATTTTTTTGCTATTAGATAACTGTCCAGCACACCCAGATGTAAGTGCTATGATATCTAAAAACGTCATAGTAAAATATTTTCCACCGAATTGCACATCCTTGATTCAGCCTATGGATCAAGGAGCAATTCGAAGCTTTAAATGTCATTACCGTATATTGATCGTTCAAAAACTAGTTAATAGAAATGAAAGACGTGAATTCGTTAAATCTTTGAACATCAAGACAGCTATGTGGACAGCCGCGGCCTCTTGGGATACTGTAACTCCACAGGTTTTACGAAACGTTTGGAGTAATTTACTACAATCTAAAGATGATGAAGATGCTTCAAATAGCCTTGTTGAGATACAATCAGATATAATAATACCGCCTGGATTAACGACTGATGATATCTCGAAATGGGTAGAGTGCGACGATGACATTGCACCGTTTGCTATTTTATCTGAAGACGAAATCGTAAACATGGTTCACCAAACGCAAGAGGATGAGTTTGGTTCAAATTCCGAGGAATCAGATGAAGAAAATACGGAAACGCCCACAGGCAATTGACGCTAGTAATGTTCTGTTAATGTTCTTCGAAAATTACAATTGTCCAGGCATTTCAGAGCCTGATAAACTACAAATGTATCGCATACAAGCTCATTTATTCGAAGAGCAATCGAAAGTTAAAGAGAAAAGACAGACTACGCTATTAGATTTTTTCAAATAAATGTAATTTCATGTGTCTTTGTTAAAAATAAATAAAAATAATAAAATATTCGAATGTTTATGTGTGCCCTCCTTTAACCGGGATTTTCGATTATCCGTAATGATCTCGGTCCCGAGCATTACGGATAATCGAGGTTCAACTGTAGTTTGAATTTTCATATGCAAAATTTTTCAGTTTTCCGAAAAACGAAGAAAAAAATCGCTGTGGTTGATCGCCATCGGACGGATTGGCATGTCTGTAAAGGCACATAACGTCATCTGATCCGAGCACTTCTATGCACATGATCGGGTTACAACATCCAAGAAGACATTGCTTGTTGAAGATGCCGTTCCAGCGTTAAAGCTTGAGCATGCCAATATTGAAGTACCTGGTGTTGAAGTGGTAAGCAAAATAATGTTTAATTGCGATTTTTTTTAAATTATTTTGTTTTTATAGATTCCTTTGAGTCAGAGGAGTGATGCCATGCTATATTTTCCTAGTGCAATCGATGATGAAAACGAGCATTTTGAGACGGTACTTTATCTTTATATTTTTTCTTCTGAAAACAAGAAAGCAGTCTGGTTTCAAAATAGTTTTCTCGACAGTCCGAAAATTCAGATCGCAAAATAAGAAAAATAGGATTTTTAAAAAAAAAATCGCAAATATCCATAAAATAAAAGACCCTTAACATAATTTTTTGTCCTTAGATACCATTGCAATAATGATTTTTTTACAGATTCTTTCTACGGGGTTCGATAATCTATCAGCACCAGAAAAGACCAACCAATTATTTGAGACGCATGAAGTGCATGGCCCGTTTGTGGCGGTAAGTTTCAATATGCAAGTAAACTGTAGAAAAAGTAAAAGTAACGAATTTTTACAGAGTTCATCGAATGGTTCTGGAATTGAGTCGTCTCTATCAGTAAATAAATCAATGAAAAGAGTAAGTAAATTGACATGTAAAAACCCCTCTAAGTTTCATATATACTACAGATTCAACCAATGGAAATAGATAACTTTGCCTCAAAAAGAGCGACGATGGAATGCTGCAAAACTCATGACATAGGTATAGAAAACGTGGCGCACCATGTAGCTGTATGTCTCTTTAATTACAGATTTCAATTTCAACTCATGCAGTGATTATCCGCACTAAATCCGATACGATTGTAAGTTTATTAATATGTATGTATATATATATAAACATATATATATATACATATATATATATATATATATATATATATATATATATATATACTTTCAAAAAAATGTGGGCAACTTTTAGCTTTTAGGTTTATATGTTCATATTTAACCTTAAATGGTTCTTTACATATTACCCATATTAAGTGTAGTGTGTATTTTTTGATTAAGTCCCATATATGAAGGTATTTTATAAAATTGTGGTGATAGCTATAGCTTTTGTAGTATTGTAACATGTTAATTATTTGTAAGCTAAGAATTGTCAAAATTGTTAGAAGTGCAGTATTTTGTGTTCCTCGCAAGGGAAATTCCATATTTATCATTATGTTATACATAAGTCTGGATTCTAATTTAGGGTACAAACACGAGCAATGATGCAGAATCAAAAGCTTCTTTAATAAAAAGATTGAAACGGAAAGTCAAAGTTCTTCAAGTGAAATTAAATGACAAAAAAAATTGTTGAGGAAAATGAGACAGCAAAATCGTCGCTCTAAACGAAAAACGGGATCAATTAAGCAACTGCTGAGTACCCTACAAAATAAAAATCTTTTGAATGAAAGCTCAAAAGAAATCTTGAGCAAGTTAAGTAGGTCTAGTAAGGCTTTATTTGAAAGACTGTGGATAATAAGCCTAAAAGCTACAATTTCGAACTGAAAGCCTTCGCCCTAAATTTGAATTTTCTGTCGACAAGAGCAAATGAGTACGTGCGGACGACATTTCAAAATTGCTTGCCACATAGTAGGACACTTCAAAAGTGGTATGAGAAAGTTGATTGTGCTCCAGGATTTACCAGCGAATCCTTTTTAGCTATAAAGAAGGTTGTTCAGTTTGCTGGCCAAAACCAAAGAATCATCGTTAATCTGGTGCTCGATGAAATATATATAAAGAAGCACGTGGATTGGGATGGAAATATATCTCATGGTCATGTTGACATAGGTGATGGGCAAAACAGTGAAATGCATGCAACGCAGATATTTGTATTGCTTGCTGTTTGCGTCAACCGAGCCTGGAAAATTCCATTAGGGTATTTCCCCATCACAAGCATGACTGCTGAGCAAAAGGCGAATATAGTCACTTTATGTTTGAATAACCTGATTGAAACAGACGCTGATGTGATAGGCTTAACTTTTGATGGAGTAGCGGCAAACATTACGATGGCAAAGCTTTTAGGTTCTGATATAAGAGATATTAGTTCAAACGGATACTTCCAATTAGAAGGGTACCAAGAAAAATTTATTTTACATCCAGACCCATGCCACATGATAAAACTTGTAAGAAATGCGTGGGAACATTACAGAATATTTATTGACTCAGAAGGCAGGCACATAAACTGGAATTATTTAAAACTACTCCTCAAATTACAGCAACACGAAGGGCTTCATTTGGGTAACAAGCTTACTAAGGCACATGTTTATTTTCAGAGGCAGAAAATGAAGGTACGGTTAGCTGCGCAAACCCTTAGCAGATCGGTAGCCGATGCATTAGATTTTTGCCGCGAAGTGCTCGCTATGCCAGAATTTGCTGCAAGCGAAGGAACATCATGTTTTATTCGAATGATAAACGATGTGTTCGATGTTCTTAATAGTAGAAGGTCTTCTGAAGTAGAACATACAAAAAAGCAGTTTGTCATGAAAACATCGAGTTCCTATCTAATTTTAATAAGGCTGCTGTTGAATATATCCAACAATTACGAATGGAAACAGGCATATGTCTAATAAACTCCACGAGGAAAATTGGATTCCTAGGTCTTATTGCCTGCTTTCGTAACATTGATATTTTGTACGAAAGGTTCCTGAGTACAAATTTGCTAAGGTTCATCCCGATGTATAAAATAAACCAAGACCATATTGAACTATTTTTTTCTTCTATTCGTTCGGGTCTTGGAAACAACAATAATCCCACAGTGCGACAATTTACAGCTCGTTACAAAAAGCTGCTGTTTCGTTGCGAGGTACGGGATGGAGGACTGGGAAGTTGTCTTCCACTGGAACAAATAGCCATATTGAATGCAGACAGGTGTAGTCCTTTGGATGAGATTAATCATACCGTTGCCAAAAACCACCTAGTTGAGCAATCGGAAATCCCAGATATGTCCAATATAGACAGTGAATTTTTAAGAGATCATCAGTATGTTGCGAATCCTGCAAGACTATCTCAATATGCTGACTATGTTATTGAATACATTTCTGGATTTGTTGTTTTCAAGCTGTGTAAGGTCCTACGATGTGATGAATGCATTTCAGCATTGCAAGGAGACATTTCTTATCAGTCTCTGATCCAATACAAAAGTAGAGGCTTGCTTAAGGTACCATCAAAAAGCAGTGTTCTGATTTGCTGGCAAACTGAAAAAGAGCTCCGTAAAATTATTCATTTTTCGACAAATATTTTACATAAAAAACGATTCGATCAGATTTCATTAGCCGTGCAAAATTATTGTATTGGCAAAAATTTGTTTGATGATCATTCAACACATATGATAGACACTCAGCATTACAGGTCGCTAATAAAGCTTACCATAGAAAAATACCTTCAAACTAGATATTATTTTATTGCTTAAAAAGAGTCCGAAACGATTTCCATACGTCAGCAGTTGACAAAATTTATACATTTCAAAGGGATATAAGACACAATCAAAACCCCACATTTTAATTAATTTACTTTGAAGTTTTATAAGAAAAAATAATATTTCCAGCAGCTAAGCCGTAACTCCGCCAAAGCCGGTCCCAAGCCCGGTTTCTTGTGTGTTTAGTTCTGTGATTGCATTTCCATTTTCACAATTTGAAAAATTCAAATAAACTAGAAGTTGCTTCCAGAATTATGTATGCAGTGAAAGGAGGAGGGGGCTTACCATTACTTCTCTCTAATTTTTTTTCCCATTTAATCGTCTACATTAAGCGCCTGGTTCATTTACAAACCAAATGAACTGCATATTGCTGCTCAGGTTTTCGATGGAATACGGAGAATTTCAAATTGTAAAGATTCAAGCTTAATGAAACCTTACATTCCTTCAACTAACACTAACTTTGAAAAAAACATATCATTTATTTATATCTGAGGTGATTCAAAGAGATATTCAAAAATTTTCCTCCGAAAAGTTGCACCCATCCATCTACGCCTTTCACTTTTCAGGTTGTATTGGTGAGCACAACTACATTTTAGCAATTGGGTACGATCTTTGAATAGAGAGAATAAGGAAGCGAAATCAGCAAAGAGAATTGAAGCAATTTTCGACTTTCGTAGAACGAGACAGAAAATCACACAAAATGCGCCAGTGCCGTAGGGGAAAATCGTTGATTAAAATGGGTTTCATTCAAAAATCTATATTGCCTAAAGAAATTATTGGGATATTAAAGTCTTGAATTAACAACAGGAAGTGCACCAAAAATTTATTTAACTAATTTATACATTTATAATTGGAAAAATGGCTTAAATAAAAGACCAACATACATAATTACGTTTAAAATTCACATCCCCTTAAAATGAATTAATTTGCTATGCTTATTTCTAATTGAAAGCTTTTCGGAGGAGGTCTTACATATGTAGGCATTATGCGGCTCGACTTGGTGACTTCGGAAATCTGAAAATAAATTCAAAAAGTTGATAACCCCACTTCATGATATCATTGTGCCGACACTGAACTGCCGATGATCATATGTATCGAATTTGACAACTAAGTCTAGCATGGCTGGAAATGCAATTACTTAACTTTGCACTTCAAATTTTAAATGAAAACATCACAAATATCTACTTAACCAAAACTTTTTGTACAAAGTGAAATGTTATTTACTCACTGAAAGAAAGAAAGTCGGACGGCTTTGTTTCCCTGCAAAGATTTGCATCCCGGGTAGCAGCAACGCATTGTCTTCTTACTATACAGCAATCTTTCACTTTTTCACCAATGAATCACTGAAACATGATATATTATTCTGTCGTTTCGCGATTACAACACCAGTTTTCCACTAAATAGTTCCTTTTCGGCGATTTTTTATAACTTTTACACGTCACGCTCGATCCCGCCAAAGAAATTTCGCAAAAAAAATGGCGGAAACAAGAAACATATGGGACTAAGTTTGACACTCAAGTTTGACCACGGTATACTATCCGTGAGGGAATTTGTATGTATTGTACACCTTGCTGTATGACTAGGCAGCAGTTTAGGTGAAATGTTTGGGCCACGGGGCGAGTAAGGGGAAATGTGTGCTGCTTTGCACTCTCATGAGAGCAAGTGCTTTGAATGTAGTAAAATTGCTTCACCGCCGCTTACAGGCCGGCATAGGTGACTTCGCTTCCTTATTCTCCTTATTCAATGGGTACGATAATTTTGTTGATCACCGCTTCCTCTTCTCTTACTTCAATGGGTAAACCCGATAAAAAATCGTCATCCTATTTCGCTCGCACATCTGACTCACATTGCGTCACGTATTCACTGAAATTAGGGCTACCAAAGTGAAAAATCGGAGTAGTCAATATCATAGCTTAGGAAACAAAAAAATATTCTCTAAAGAATATTTAAATGGCACATCACCTATCTTTTCCTTCCTATACATGTCACTCCACCCAGCAGGAAAACCACATCTAATATGCAGCAAAGTGTTGCTGAAATTCCGACTGGGCAAAATGTCATGATTGTCTGAATCACATGACGTCACCGCAGCTTCGGAAGAGACTACCTTCTCGTCTTTATACCATGCTTCTTCTTATCGGCTTCAACGTGACGCAGCGTCACGATTACTTTTGACGCCAGTGTGCACCTACACTTATTAGTGATCGCCGCCATGGTGTTACCTCGTTTTGGCCACCCCCGCTTTATATCAATGTGCATCCCCCGACGAGAAGCGATTTGGAGATACAGGTCGTTTTAATCCGTAAAAATTGGACCTGTTGCAATATTTACGCTTATCGGCTTCTTTTGAACATTTCCACCAACCAACTTTGACTACAAAGCCTTGGAGTCAATCGCGCGTGGTTTGAATTGATTATTAAAACCGCCCATTTCGATTGACATATTAATCAGAACTTATGGCATTGAACGCGGCTGTACATCGTTTTGTAATGCTATATTATCACATGGCCAAGCAAATTTATGAATGGCTGCGGTCAACTCGCTTTACATCTACACCAGGGGTGGCCAAAACGTGCGCTGAGAGTTTTGCTACGCCGAGAACGCGCCCGCCTTAAATTGGAGATAGGAGGTAGCGAGGAGAAAGTGTGTCTGTCTGTCTTCGATCACTGCCCGCGCCTTGGCGAGCGCAACGGTCAGCTTGTCCGTCCCACCGACCGACCGCCAGCCAGACGACGAACAGCCACAAAAGCGCAGCCAGCCTACTCGGCGTAAGCGTACTGCAGCCAGTGCGCTCCAAACTTGGCCACCCCTGATCTACACAATAAATATTCATGTCAACTCCAACAATATTAATTTCTTATTTTGAGTTATATTATTCATTTTGTTATATTGTATTACAAATCTTACTGATACTTATATACTTTACTGGGCAAACTCGTAAATCCGTACAATATGATCATCACCACAGCTTGCCATTTGGAAAGCGTCAATACTGGGCCTGAACTCCAATTGTTGAACGGATAAATGGTGAGATTCGCTTTGAGTTAATGATAGAAGTTCTAAGACTCGACAGTTAAATAGGTAAAGCTTTATTATCCCACTTGCCATTCCAGCTGCAATTAAGTAAGTTTGGCAATCAAAATATTTGCATGCAAATGCACAAGCCGTTATCGATTCTCCTTTCACTTCAATTACGTCTGAAATTCGAGGTTTAACTTTTGGTTGGACTCCCCATAAAACAACCTTTCCATCCCTAGAGGAGGTTGCGAAATAATTGTCATCGTGTGACCAACAACAGCACCAAATAACGCGTTTGTGTATGACGTTCTTTTCCACTAGCACCAGATTAAAATCAATGTCGCTGGACTCAATAGACTTTCTAAACAGTGACCACTTCCGGTCCTTCGATACTGCTAATAGAAACTGGCAGTTATGTGAAAATTGTAAAGAGGTTACTGTCAGATGGTGCACGTCGATTTTCTTAATTATCTTCCAAGTACATGTACTCCACAATATAATTTGAGAGTCTTTTGCTGAATATGCTTTGCAAGATGATGCCAGAATCTTTCCATCAGCAGTACAAGTTAAGGCGAAAATTTCATGAGTGTGGCCGTAAAGTTTTTGAATTTCAGGCCACACTTCACTCTTTACTGAATTTTCGTTCCGTGCCAAAGGTGTCAACGGATGTTTGGGACGTATTACTTTATTAGACAGATTCAATGGATGCGAGGTAACTTTGAACGTTTCTTGATTCGAGTCAACATTGTGTCGCCCACTATTTTTGGTCGTTCCTTCTAGTGGTTCTTGAAATACACGAATTACTTTTTCATCAGCTCCAGTTGCGAACAGGTTGCAGTTTAAAGCTGCAATACATTTAATTCCAAAGCCGTGCTTTTGTGGGCAGGAGATCACTTTCCAATTGGGAACTAAGCTGTTATTCCCGCAATCTGAATGGAGTAAAGTTGTCTGATCTGTAGAGGTCGAAAATAATTTGTGACCACCTAGCTCCCAACTAATTCCATTCACAGCAGCACTGTGTCCCTTGACGAGTAATTCTGATTCCCATTTATTTTTCTTGTTCCACAAGTAAAGGCTGCCATTAAATCCATACCCCAATATCGAATGGCCGTCGTTAGAAAATTTGCCACCATAAAATCCTGTCGAATTTTCACCAACCATCCCGACCTGTGTGTTTAAACACCAAAAGCCTTTCTCATTGACCGACCAGATTATGATTGTTTTATCAATAGAACAGGATAATAACTGCAATCCCTCCTCACATTGACCCCAATGGATATCAAACACCCAGTCATCGTGACCTGACAGAATTGACTCCAAAGTCACATTCAGTAAATTTCTTTTCAAAGTATTTGTGCAACTTTCCATGTCGCCACTATAATTCACACGGACATATTGGGTATTACCTTGATCATGGGCCGTTATTGAAGTAGAAAACTTCCATATTCTAATCTTTTTGTCTTGCGAACATGAACCTAGATAGTATGCGTTGTTAAACGCCACGAAATCAAGCCCACGCACCCAATTTTGATGTCCAAGCAATTTTAACAGTGGACTGAAATTGCGTCGTGTGCCAACAGCCTCCGCATATATGTCAATACTACAGTCAGTGGTAGAAAAAGCCATGAGCGCAAGTCCTGATATCATTGCAAATCGAATTGCGAAACAACAGCCTGGAGCCAACGATATATCTTGGAAATTATCCAGTTCCTGGGTGGTCACTTCCCATAGTTTAATTGAATGATCTGATGATCCTGTGGCTATCAGAAGTATTCTGTCATATTTCAAAAAACCAATAGAAGTTACACTTCCAGTGTGACCTGTTAACACTCTGCTTTCATCAGAATCAATCAGATTCCATAGTATAGCACGGCAGTCATCTCCTCCTGAAATAATCTCGTTTTGCTGCAGCGCGTGATTATTTTCAATCCACTTTATAGTTCTAACTTGAGCTGAATGTTTCACATACGTCCTACCAGATTGAGCCTGATCGAAAGTCGCCAAGTCTATTACTACTATACTATTGCTTGCTCCGTATGCTAATAAGCCAGAAGAACTCCAATCTACACAACCGCATGACGAATTACACCCGATGTTAGTATATATGTTTTGACACTTCATGAATACGTACGACTGCAACATATAAAGAAAATTTAAACGTACATATCACATAATGCAAAGCATACTTATTCGGTTGTGTCTCAAATTGTCTTGGAACAGAAAACTAGAGGAATGGTGATATCCGTGTAAAAGCGTATATGTGAGTGGTATCAATTCGCGCTGAAAAAAGATGTCAAAGGAGACAAAACGTCGAACAAAACGTCACTTGAAAGCGTAAACAAAGTTCGTGATCATCGAAGTTTCGTGGTTTAGTGCGAATTTCAGGAGTGATTCGGAATTTTGCTGGCAAACAATCAGCCATAACGTTTTATCGTCCAAGCCTTGAAAGTTATCCGTTGCAAAATAAACAATAAAGGCAACAAAACTAGCAAATTTTTGAAATGAAGTGTGTGGTTGCAGACTGCGGAAACGCATCAAATTCTTAACGCGGATTAGTTTCATTTCACAGGTTATTGCATTAATTTATATCCTATGCAAATATCAAGTCAGATTGAAAGTAGTATGCATTCATAAATTTGTAATTTTCATGTAATTAAAATAACAAACTGAATCATTGACATTTTTCCAATTGGATCCATCACAATTCAGTGGCGTATCAGAAAAGTTTGTTACAATTTATTTAGACAATCTGAATTGATGAATTTTGCATATGCCATGATAACTTATATATTATTTTTAGGTTTCCTGTAAATGTGAGCTTGTTGAAAAGTGTTACTGTTGGCGAAAAGTGTAGGAAGCAATTTTAAAGCTGTGAATTAAGTGTTATTAACGCTGAAGTGTGTTGTAGCTTATTGTGCGAATAACTCGCGTTCTCGGCCGGGAGGAGTATCTTTTCATGTGTGAGTCTATACGGAATTTACGTATTTTAAGTTTACGCAAGTTAACCGAGTGTTTTTCAGTTAGAAATGATTCATTTAGTTGCATTGAATTTTCTTGCAATAATTTCTGACAATTGCGCTGGTACTGTCAAAACTGAAACAGTGGCGCAAATTAATTTGTTTAATTAAATCAAATGAATCAAAAATTTAAATTTGATTCTTTTTATTCCACTGATTTATGAAATAATAGCATGCAAGATATGAGTGTAGCCGTAATTCGGACGAATCCGGTCCCAAGCCCGGTTAAAAAAGGAAGAGGGAGGCTGAAAGGTTTTAGTTTTTTATATGCAATGTATGGTAATTATTTTTGAACGTTGTATGTATATAATAAATAATGTATGCGTCTAAATTTGATGTATTTACATTGTTTCAAACATAACATGGCACAGTTGGCAAATATTAGATTGAATACTCCCCGCTGAATCTTATAAAAGAAGGAAGTTTGACCCCAGATCACAAAAATGAATCTTATGCCAATGCTTCCAGTTTTATTTACACTCAAAATCAAAAAATTAACTATGCTCTTATATGATGAGCATGTCATTTTATTCTTAATTTTAAAGTATTTCTTTCTAGGAATACAACGTCAAAGCTACTGAGAATGCTATATTTCATTTTGTTTTTATCTGAATACCAAATCTCAAGTTTGTAAATTAATCAATATGTTTAAAATATTGCTCTATTAATCCTTGTTTGGGAAATTGTTCCATTTAGTTAATTGCATGCTTCTACTTCATTCTGAGAATGTCTTGGCAAGTTTGTCAATTCTTCTGATTATTCTTTCCATGTAGTATTGCGTTCTTTCATTGCTTCATGTTGAAGTTGATAATCGATTACAGTGCGAGGCAATCGTAAAGGCTCATTTAATGATGTGCTATGATGCTCGTTATTTAATGCTTTCAAATGTTACGCTTAATATAAGCTTGTATTCTGGACAGTAAATATATTTTCCTTGGACTTTTTACATATGATACAAAATTTCAAATAAATCTTGAAATCCCGCCTTATATTTGCCCATTTTCACTCGCATGCGATGTACGCCCTTAACGTCAGCAAGTTTAGTGGTAGTGTCACAACCACACTCATGAAAGTTAGCCCACTAAATTTGATGATTTTCCTCTCCTGTGTTTATTACCTCTTTGCAAATTGTTAAGCGTTATTTTGATCTAAAATCCCAATGAGGAAGGAATTAATGGAGAGGACGATAAACACATTTCAAGATACGAGTTTTTCGAAGCATCTACTGTCGGAATACATGATGGCAATTTGAAAGGCGTACATGGGTTGACTCTTGACGGCGCTAAATTTGAAAACTAATTATGAATTCGGAGAGGTTTAGTTGAATAGGTCTCAAAAAGCTGAAAATATTTAACAGTATCGCAATCTTGTATCATATTTATGTAGATATTTATTTGCACACACACATACATATATATATATATATATATATATATATATATATATATATATACATATCTTCTGAACCGCTACTGAGTGGCACATTGTCTAACAGGTGGAAAATGGCACTTGTAAACAAAACAGTAAACGTCATTTTTCTGCGGGTTTTTTCGTGAAATATAAGACATATCATTGTAACGAGAACTATTGAGAAGACAATTTTATCAATTATTGTTTACTTACCGGTGAAATCAAATGCCGACAGGGCGTTCATACGGCCGATTTCGACAATACCTTACGATGCACTTCATTTCAGTTTTTTTTCACATTTTTTCACTAATAATCCAAACTAGCAACACGTCTTTTCATTAAAAAAAGAAGCACTATACAAGTTTGCAGCCACTTTTCAAACTCATCACAACTGTTAATCACTTTAGATCCTCAATCGCGCATGCACTTTCAAATAATTTCTGCCCTTGGCGTGAAAGAATTTTACATTCATAAACAAAACAAATGTGTTCACAAAAAATAGAAAGGTAAAATAGTCATCTCTTTCGTACCTTAGGTGACACAGTCTTGTCACCGTTCCTATTAGTTCCCTGTTCAATGGGGAAACCATGAGTAATGCAGAGGAACATAAAGGTTTTTTAGATGATTTTTCCCGTTCTGTCTGTTAACAAAAAATGAAATGCAATAGTCAAAAACGTAAGCGTTTCAAAATTCTCCAGGACATTAAAAAAGAGCTCTAAGTTTTGAAACACATGAAAGTAATTAATAATTATAACGTCATAATTATCGACAGAAATAACATTTCGAAAAATGTAAGATGCGCGTTAGTTTGAGGAGGGCTCGAATTAAAAATGCCCAATACTATGCAGTATATATTCATTGGTATTTTGTTAAATAAAAAACGAGAGTGAAAATACCAAATTAGGCAGCGCGATGATCAATTCGACTGGGCCTTAAGCAAATTTGACTCGAAGAATCGATCGCGTCCAGATCTCTTTGGAGAGCGATACAATCTTATTTCAAGCGAATAACTCCGTAAATTTTTATGTCATCGGCATACGGAAGACACTGGTACACTACGACAGAGAGAAGGTCATTCATGTATAGTAAGAAAAGAACAGGGCCTAGAATAAAACCCTGAGAAACACCAGAGGTTGGGTGAAAGAGAGAAGAGTGTGTTCCACATAGGCTAACACGTAATAGCGAGAATTAAAATAAAACCCCAGCAAGGAGAGTAATGGTCCAAACAGACCAAAATGAGCTAGCTTCTGAAGTAGAACATTTAGTGTTGATATTTAATGAAACACGTAGTTTATATAACGAAAATAGCAAACACTTTATTAAGTTCACGTTACAATATACCGGCGGCTAGTGATGTTCACGGAGTAGAGTGACAAGATGGAGTGAGTGAAGATAAACTTGACATACAAGACATCGCAAGTCAATTGAGCAAAAGGCGTGAAATTTAAATATTACAACACTCCGCCTAAATTTAAGCCTTCATAAAAGAATGTTTAATTTTAAACTTTGACAAAACAAAATCCTGAAGCAATAACTAACTGCTAGTAACTACATCGCTAGATTTAATTCCAATTTTGTTTCTTAAATAACAAAATTTAATTTTACACGGAGGTTTGGTAAAAATATCAGCATATTGTTCATCACTGCACACTTAGTTTAATTCAATAATTTTATCATAATATTTTTCTTTAATGAAATGAAACTTAATGTCTATATGTTTGCATCGTTTGTGAAAGCTAGTGTTTTTGATTACACTGATAGCACTTTGATTGTCTAAATTGAAACACACAGACTTTTGATTAAATTCACCAATATCAGATAGTAACTGATTAATCCACATTACTTCTTTTGTAGCAGCACAGGCTGCCATAAATTCTGCTTCAGTGGTTGATAGGGCCACTGTCTGTCATCTCTGAGAGGCCCATGTTACTGCTGCTCCATTTTTAATAAAAACGTATCCAGTGACTGAAGGTCTTGTGTTAGGATCATTAGCAAAGTCTGCATCACTATACCCTTTTACAACATTGGGCTCAGATGATTGTTTGTAGTACAGGCCATACTCTTTTGTTTCCTTTAGATATTTGAAAATTTTCTTCACAGCATTCCAATGAATTTCATTGTAGGAATTTAAAAATCGACTCGCCAGGCTTACAGCGAAAGAAATATCAGGTCGGCTTACTGTAGCAAGGTGCATCAATGATCCAACGGCTTCCCGATATGGAATGTTTTTTTCGGTTTCACCTTCTCCTTTTTCCAATATTGTATGTGGATCAGCTGGAATGCTGTTTGGTTTAGAATTATTCAAATTAAATTTATTTAATAGTTTTTCAATATATCTTCATTGATGTATGAAGATAGAATTGTCAAATTTTATTATTTCCATTCCAACAAAATTTCTGAGTGGAAAAGTTTTTACTTCAAATATTGACTGTAAGTCGTTAATTAACTCCTTTATGGTGGACCTATCTTTAGAGAATATCAGTCCATCGTCGATATATATCGATAAGTAACATTTTTCTCCATTAACAGTGCCTACATACACACACTGATCAGCTTTACTATCAACTAGCCCGAACTTCTTTAAAACTGAATCAAATTTAGAGTTGCAGCTTCTGGGAGATTGTTTTAAGCCATATAATGATTTATTGAGCTTACATACCTGATTAGTCTTGGTGGTTAAGCCTTCAGGTATAGTCATGTATATGTTCTCTGCAAGCTCACCACACAGAAAAGCTGTTTTTATGTCTAATTGTATTATCTGAAGATTATGTTGGGCAGCTTCTGAGAGTAATAGGCGGATAGAATCATACCTGACAGTGGGTGCAAATGTTTCTTGATAGTCAATGCCTTTGGTTTGTGAGTATCCTTTCGCACAAATTCGAGACTTGTATCGTGGTCCTGAAGATTCTTCTCTGATACGAAAAACCCATTTACATACAATTAATCGCATATCAGGAGTTTTATCATCTAATGTCCATGTTTCATTTTGTTGATGAGCATCATGTTCTTCTTTTATTGATTTTATCCATTTTAAAGCATCAACAGACTTCATTGCTTTTTCATAATTATCAGGAACTTCATAATTTCATAATTGTTCATTAAAACACAGGTAAGAGTTTTCTTCTTGTTTCTGAGAATTTAGAACTTGTCTTCGTGTTCTGACTGGAATTTTCATTTCGGGTGAAGATTCTATGTTTTCATCGGGGAAGTACTCACTGTCTGACTGCGATTTACTTTCAGTTACAGTATTAAATGAGTCGTCGCTTGAAATTTCTTTACAGTCCTTATTTTGAATACTGCATTCATTTTTAGTTAATTCAATGGGCACATAATCTCTCTTGACAGTTGACTCTAGAAATATTGAATCTCTACTTTTTATTGCTTTTCTTGAGTTAGGTAATAAAAATCGATACCCTTTTGTGTTTTCACAGTATCCAATAAAAATCATTTTTTGTGATTTTGAATCCAATTTCTTTCTTTTCTCTTTTGGTAAATGGACCATGGCTTCACATCCAAATGTTCTCATATGGCTGACATTGGGTTTTTGTCCAGTCCACATCTCTTCTGGTGTTTTATAGCACTGAGATTTAGTCGGAGAGTGGTTTATAATGTAAGCAGCCGTGTGGATTGCTTCAGCCTAATAAATTTTAGGTAGGTTGGCATTCAACATCATTCATTTTGCTCTTTCTATCAAAGTTCTATTCATTCGTTCGGCTGTGCCATTTTGTTCTGGAGTGTAAGGTGTGGTCGTCTGATGTATGATTCCAGCATCTTTGAGAAAGTTTGAAAAATTTCTGTTTACATATTCAAGTCCATTGTCAGTTCTGAGAGTTTTAATTGTACGGTTTAACTGATTCTCAGCTAACCTTTTAAATTCAATAAATTTTTCTAGGACTTCTGATTTGTTATGCATTACATATACAAATATCTTCTTTGAGTAATCATCTAGAAATGTCACAAAATATCTAGCTTTGCCGAATGACTGAGTTTCCATTGGTCCACAAATGTCGGAGTGAATTAGTTCAAGCAGGTCTTTACTCTGAGACCCTTGACTTTTGAATGGTAAACATGTTTGTTTTCCTTCCTTACATGTTATACGTTTCACATTACTTACTGGTCTACCAAGGTTCAAGTCAGCAGTATTCTCAGTCAATTTGCTCAAGCTTTGAAAATTTAAATGACCCATCCTTTGGTGCCACAGGTAGATATCTTGCTCGATAACATCTGATATGCATGCATGTGCTGCAGACATGTTCAAGCGATACATATTATTTATCAAGCTTGCTGTTGCTACTATAACATTGTTTTGGTTTAGTATAATACAGCCATTCTTACTAAACTTCACTTGGCCACCATTCTTAATTATTTGAGTAACTGACAGCAGGTTTGTAGCTAGTTCAGGCACATAGAGCACATTTGTAAACAATATTTCGTTTTGTTGACCTTTCTCTTTATGAACACATAAGCTTATTTTTCCGGAGCTTTGAACGGGTAATGATTAGTTATTTGCAACTTTAATAGTTTTTATATCTGGATTTGTTCCTTCTATAAACAAATTATTATGTTTGGTCATGTGTACTGAGGCACCGGAATCAACATACCAGTCATCAGAGTAACCAGAAGAAGCAATAAATACAGCTGCATAGGACGATTGGTTCTGTTTACTTTCTTTATTCTTCTGATTCTTCTTGGGTTTTGATTTACAGTCAGGACTTTTATGACCATATTTGTTGCAAGTATAACAACGGGGGCCTTTTGAAAAACTTTTGTTTTTATTATGAAGCTTCTGACTTGAAGCGAAAGCAGTTGAATTGCTTTCAGTTTGTTCGACATCTTGTAGAATTTTAGATTTTATCGAGTCGGAGCTAATCTTCATACCTGAACTTTCAATTGCTATTATCATTGGCTTGTAACTCTCTGGAAGGCCGGACAATAGAAGTGTACCAAGCCATTCGTCGTCTACATGAAAGCCAATGTTTCTCAATTTATGTGCTGTTGTCATAATTTTACTAACGTGTTCCTCCACATTTGAACATCCTGCTAGTGTAGTGTTGCATAAGTCTCGCAGTACACCAACCCGGCGTGTTAGTCCTGAGTCATCAAAAGCACGGGATAAGTTATTCCAAACCTCCTTTGCAGTGCTGGATTCTTGAATATGAATATAATTCACAGGATCCACAAGAAGAATTAATTTTGATCTAGCCTTGGTGTCACGCTTTTTGTCAATTTCTTTGGTCGGACTAGTAGGTTCGACACAGTCCCACAGTTCTTCGTGTTCCAGGTGCGTTTTGACTGCAAATCATCACGTTGCGTAGTTATCACGGCCTGTTAATTTTTCTATTAATGCCAATTAGTTATTTGACGATGACATGTTAGTTGTATATCGGGGAACAACTTAAACTTCTTCTTAAACCTGAGCACGTTGCGGTTGAGGTTAAGTGCGGACGTGCATACGTATATAACACTGAGTTTAGTAACTTTTGTTCACTGATTTTAACTAATCGGACACACTGGGCCCATAACCTGTTGATATTTAATGAAACACGTAGTTTATATAACGAAAATAGCAAACACTTTATTAAGTTCACGTTACAATATACCGGCGGCTAGTGATGTTCACGGAGTAGAGTGACAAGATGGAGTGAGTGAAGATAAACTTGACATACAAGACAGCGCAAGTCAATTGAGCAAAAGGCGCGAAATTTCAATATTACAACATTTAGGTTGACAGTGTCAAATGCCTTGCAGAAGTCAGTATCACTTCTTCAACTTCGGAACGTCTGTCGAGAGAGCGTTTGCCATAGTTTGGGTAAGTTAAAGGGTATTCGTGTTGGTTGAACGATTTAGAACGAATCCGTGTTGGAATGATTATATGAGAAAATCCGTCTGGCCCGCGGCATACTCTGGAATCACAAGAATTGATGAAAGTTTGGATTTCAGTTGAGTTAGTGGAGGTAGCTAGATAGATCAAAAGAGTTTGGAAGAGTGTTGGCAGGATATGTTGAGGGAAAAAATTGAGCAAATTATCTCGCAGAACAGTAACAGTAACAGTATTCGGAATAGTGAACGAAGATTCAATGAAATTGAAATAAGACCAAAACGGCTTTGTTGTGTTAGAGTGCTGTGAATTTTCAATATTATCGAAGTAGTATGCATAGTCTCTCTTAATTTCCAGTTTGACTGAAGCACGTTGTTTTGAAAGCAGTATAGTTTTCCGCAGTACTATTGGATTTGTAAAGCCGATAAGCTTGGTTTTTTAAATTTCAAGATAGCTAAGACTATGGTAAGGAGTGAAGCGACAGATAAGGTCATAGAGAAGAGACTAAAATTTAACGAGAAAATCTTCACAACTCAGACTGTTAAAAAAGAAGCCAAGTTCACTGATTTGAGTTCTGCCGACAATGCAATGAAATTTGATTTCCAAAAGCTAAATTTAAGTCTGCGCTTATTATGAACTTTGAGTGAACATAAGGAGAATTCAAAAAGCAGAGGGGGATGATGGAGATCCGAAGGAACATAGGGGAGAGGGAAAGCGGTTAATGATAAGTTACCAGGAATAATATTCGATAAAACAAGGTCAACAAGTCAACCGTCAAAGTTAAAGGCATGTTTGGATTGATAAAAACTAGACAATGAAAGGAAATTGAGAAGAAGTCTCGATGATCGATTAGAAGAAATAATTTCAAGATGAGGAAAAATGTGCCAATTAATAAAAGATTGAAATCACCAAAGATGAAAACACGAGACGACGGATTAAGAGAGAGACAAAACGAGGTAATAGCCTCAAAGAAAGATTCATCAAGCTCAAGAGGAGAGTTACAAGAGAAGTATGTAAAGGCTTTGGTTAGGTGAAGATCGTGGTCTTTCCTATATACAGGAAAATTAGGCAAACGTTCAGAGCTAAATATACCAGAGTGTAGCCGGGTTTTTATCAAACAAATGATAGAGTCGTTCACCAACTGCCACGAAAGATTTAGATGCCGCAACTTGGTTTGCGAGTCACGTACATTTTGATAATAATTACTAATTTTTTTTACACATGTTAGAATATGAAGCACTTGCAGATGATGACGTAAAATTTGTTGAGGTCGTTGGTGAAACTAGTGCTGAGATTGGCGAAGACGTGACTGGTGAAAGTTTGTAGAACAACGGACGGTAAAGGCTTTGACCAGTGTTTCTTTTGTTCAGAAGTCCCTTTTGAGTATCGACTTGTGTTAGAGAGGCACAGTCAATTTGAAAGAGGCAATGACCTTGTTTGCAATATTTTCCTTTACTGTGTTTTTTTGCAACTAAGGACGAAGGGAGCAAATCCAAGTCTTGTAATAATATAATTTGCCAGACGTGATATATGCCAGCCGAGAGAAAAAGATTTGATTTGGTGGAGCAGCGACATGCAATGTCGGATTAACAGATGGTATCGAATCGAGACCTTGTGGCTCATCAGTAGCAGCAACAAGCATTGTAAACTGTGGCGCAGTGGTTGCCACAACGTGTAGTGCAGGCGTTGGTGACAAAAGTGGCAGCAACTGTAGTGACGCAAGTAAAGCATCAACCAAATCACTCAAAACGTGACTTCTGTGAGGCCGTAGGGCAGGTTATTTGATTTGGGTATGGCGCCACGTCTTCACTTTGGCGAGTTCAGATTTCGGTTTGAAGTATTTGGAATAAAAGCACTTTGATATGCAGGAATAAAAGATGTAGGTGTAGTAGAAGCTGGTGTAGTAAATTCAGGTGGGGCAGTTACGCCAGGATAAGTAAGAGATGTTGAACTAGATGGTGTGCGATCAGAATGACGGGAAGTTGTTGGCGAAGATGCAGATATAGTTACAAAATCCAATCTCTGCTTAAGAGCTGCAAGTGACGTGGAGTGTTGATGTTCTTGATAATTTTACACAAAGTAGAGTTCTTAAAAACATTATAGCGAAATGATACATTGCTAGGATGCTGTTGTTGAATTTTAATGAAAATATTGTTCAAACCGACACGAACGATTTGCCACAGTAACCGTCACGCCAGGAAACGAGATCTGGAAGACTCTGGCAGGATACAAATTGCACATGTGGACCCAGCACGAGGCGAACCAAAAATCATTACAAAAGGCTTAGCATAATTAAATGGTGACACTGATTGAATTGCCTATTTATTAGCGTGAATCAATTTTAATGTGGGATCACAACCGAGTATTAAATTAAGCGAGATGTCAGATGAAAGCTTAACAAACCGTTGTTCAATTTGGGTCAAAGTTCAGAACACACAAAGGGAGCGCCACTGAACAAAAGAATTGCAATATTAAAAACTGCAATGAAGCACTATTGATCACAGTCACAAAATATGAAATGCCGAAAATACAGGAACGAAAATTGCAGAACCCCGAAAAGGTAGACAGAAAACAGTGAAATATGTAGCGAAAAATTTATAAAGCAAAAAGGCCGAAACACCGTGATACTTATCTAGACAACCGATCGAATTTAATCCAAGCAATACACGTATGAAAAAACTACTAACGAAAAAGCATGACTTGGTTTACGCGCTACGTTGCTACCATGGCTCATGTATATGATTTTCATTGATCGTGTGGAGAAATACGATACAATGTGAATGCCAAAATTCAATGATATAAAGTCAGAAAAATAGTTTAATTGGTAAACAAACCGTCTAAAAAAATAGGCGAACCTGGCTTAGCAATGCCTCTTAGATGGTGTGATACACTACTGCACAAAAATTGCAGCATAGAGATACATTATAAACTCTGTTTATTTGAATCAAATATAATAATGAAAACGGTGGATGGCTTTTATTTATTTCGATTTTAAACCGAACGACATGTTATCACTTCTGTTCGCGATCGGCTTCAATTTAATGAATGATAGCTTACGTCCAACCATACTGACCTTTGCCTTCCATGGATGTACTATATCTAGTGAAAAATGTTAACAGACATGGCCTGTCCTTATTTTCCGAAAATGTAAACATGTCAATATATAAATATATATATATACAGTAGGTGGCCATTGAATTAGAAACTTTGTGAAATTTCAATACTTTGGTTCATTTTACATTAAAAAGAAGTACTTGAGCTTAAATATTTATATTTATTGATAGTTTATACCATGTTCGTACAAAATACGTCTTTATAAATAATATTTTGTAACTCCTCCCTTAGCTTTGATTACTGCTTTTAAACGGTCGGGCATACATTCAATGCATTTCTGAATCATGGATTCAATATCCTTATCATTTCTCCAGATATTTTCGATTCTATTTTTCAATACTTCAACTGTTGGATTTGAAAAGCTATAAACTTTCGTTTTTAGTATAGACCAACAGTTCTCTATTGGGTTTATGTCCGGTGAGTTCCCACACCAGGAAAGTAAGGGAATTTCATGCTTCGCGAGATACTTTTTAATGGATTTTGCAGTGTGGCATGGAGCGCCATCATGCATAAAAGTATATGACGCTTTTCAGGTGTTCAAATATTCAAAATGCGATCGGAGAGCAGTATCCAAAACCGTTTTGTGTTGATCTTGCCGCATTGTTCCCGTAGAAAAATTGCGAGGACCCCGATCCATTCCTGATATGCAGCTCCAAATCATGACTGCTGGTGGATGCTTGACGCATCTCAGCAAACATTTCTCATCGTACTTCTCTAAATGTCTTCTTCTGACATAAAGATTCCCTTCCGTTACAGCTTCTATACGGCATTCATCACTGAAGATACTTAAACCTTTATTGAATTTTCAATATTTTTTATCAACTTTTAAAAAGGCACAAAAACTTATTGCTCGACTGAATTGGTGAATCTACCTTTTTCCAATCGTCAACTGTGGAGTTGTTATGTTGTTTCGCCCACTGCAATCGAGCCTTTTTCATTTTTGCTGTCAATTTCGGGTTTTTCGCTGTACGCCTGCATTTTAAATTTGCTTCGTACAAGCGGCGTCGTAAGGTTCTGCCCGATATCTCCACTCCTTGTTCGGTGAGAGTATTTTTAGTACTTTATGTGATGCTCTGCAATGTAATAAAGCTGTTGCAATAATTTATCGGTCCGTTCTAGGGGTAGTTTTCCTTTTTCTTTGACAGTTTTGGCGACAACTCATACGTGGAGGTATATTTTCTTTATTATTTTGAAATATTTTGGACACCGCAGCACAAGAAACCTTTGCTTTTTGGGCTATTTCTCGTTGTTTTAGTCCACCTTTCGTAAGAAAGGACGAAATCACTTCCTTTTTTTCACTGCTTATATCTTTTTTGCGACCCATTATACAAAAAACTATGTGCAAACGAAAGACCAACACAAACGCTCCTTGCCACTTGATTTTTTTCTTGGTTTTTAAATTAAATTATTTAAGACAACACACTAAATACAAATCAACGCGTTCAACTAATGCAAACAGTGCAACAGCCGAATACCAACTGTTCAACTTAGTCCATAAAACTACTTGTTCGCGAGTGATCGAGCGGATGATTTCGCTCGATAAGCCAGACAAACTTTGAGATAAATTTAATTTATTAAGAATTCAAAAGGAACATTAGACACGCGTTGCTCCGACTTAGACCTCACTAACTGAACTAACTTACTGTATATGCGTTATCACAAACTGGTTACAAGTTTTGGACAGAATGCGTGTCTATAATAATCAGCTTTTGCGTTTACGCTCTTATTCGCGCTATACATATTGCGCGAATATACCGCCCGCCTCATTGCGATGAAGCAATGATTAGTCCATAAGAAAGCTAAACGTTTTAGTGAAATGTCGTTGGATCCTGGTCCTGGGAACCGCCCGCCATGACAACTCTCCCAGCAGCCGACAAAGCTTGACTTGCGTCTTCATTTATTGGTAGTGCCACTACACGGTGAATAGGTCTCCTTAATACGGAGGTCGCTGTCTTTAGCGTGAGCACGCGTACAAGCCCGTCTGGACCGGGATGAATTTCCTGCACTCGTGCGAGTGGCCAATGCTGTGGTGACTGCTGCTCGTCGGTGATAAGAACGAGAGCACCAACTTACACAGAAGTATTGCCTTCAAACCATTTTGAGCGTTGTTGAAGCTCGTGAATAACTTCCTTGCGCCACCGGCGCCAGAAGTGATTGCGCATAGTTATGAGCGTTTGCCAACGCTTAAGACCGTGTTGATCTTCTTGATTTGGAGCTTCAGGTGGCGCCATCAAAGCAGCTCCAATGATAAAGTGACCTGGCGTTAGTGCAGTAACGTCTGCTCGGTCGCTGCTCATTGCCGAAAGTGGTCTAGAGTTGAGGCACGCTCCTATACGTGGCGTAAGCGTGAAAAACTCTTCGAAAGTGAGCTTCGCCTCCCCGAGAATGCACTTCAAGTGGTGTTTGAAGCTCTTTACAGCTTTTTTCCCAAGTCCGCCGAAATACGGAGCCTTTGGTGGATTATAGACCCACTTGATACCTTGATTTGCTAAAGCGGCTGCAACTTCAGTTGAAAATTTCGATGCTTCCTTAAACATACGTTGAAGTTCGGAATCAGCACCTAGAAATATGGTTCCATTGTCTGAATAGATTGTGTGGCAGAGCCCACGTCGAGCGATAAATCGCTCGAGAGCTGCTAAAAACGTTTCTGATGAATAATCTGATACTACTTCCAGATGTACGGCTCTAGTCACCATGCAGATGAACACTGCCACAAATCCCTTAGTTGCTTTATGTCCGCGTCCCTTTGTCGTGCGGACTAGGAAAGGTCCAGCGTAGTCTACTCCAGAGTATGTAAATGGCAGAGAAGGGGTGACTCTCACCGCTGGCAATGGAGCCATTTGTTGTTTAAGAGTGCGACCTTGAAATCGTGTACATCTTACGCATTTCTGAACGATCGACTGGAAGCGTAGGCGCCCGCTTGTTATCCAAAACGCTCGTTGTAGGAAACTTTGTGTCACCATGTAAGGTAGTAATATGAGCGTGTCGAATTATTAACTCGGTTACATGATGCTGTGCAGGAAGTATTGCTGGATGTTTTTCTTCGTATGGCAAGAAGGACATTTCTAGTCTGCCTCCTACCCGTAGCGTACTTTGTTCATCGAGAAATGGTTTCAATGTGGCAAGGAACTTCCATGCAAGGATTTGTTACTAAATTGTAATCGAGCAATCTCGTTGCGATATGTAACTCGTTGGACAGCATTGATGATGACCGTTTGTGAATGTCGCAACTCCGTTGCACTCAAGATTATAAAAATACGAACTCAAGTTTGATTTTCGTTCGATTTCGGTAATCGTTGCAATTGGATTAACTGTTTCCACCGTTGCATATAGGCGATAACACGTATCATTTTCGTCCACGATTTCGAAGAAATCTTTTTCTGGATGCACGATGAAACTCGTCGTTGAATGCGATCTCTGTTCGATTGAAGTTACAAACCTTGTCTTTAACGAATCCATATTACCGTAATAAACAAGATGGTCCATGCCACCACAACTTGTTGTTAATGAGTTGAGTCGCAGTCAGTCCTCTTGTAGCTAGATATGCTGGGTTGTCTGAATGTTCGGCAACAGAGTGATGATCTCGCTCGTTCTATTGGCGACGAATGTTTTCCAGTTGCTTGGATGTTCCTTGAGCCAAGCAAGCACCACTGACGAGTCAGACCAGCACGTTGCAGAAGCGCTCGAAAAATCCATTTCTTTGATAAGGTAAGAGAGTAGTCGAGCTAATAGTAAAGCTCCACATAGCTCGAGTCGAGGTAAGCTGACTTTCTTGATCGGCGCAACTTTGCTCTTGACAATAAGAAGTTCTGATCGTGATGAGAAAGATTCTTCGACAACTGCATAAATTGTTGCTGCATAGGCCTTCTCTGATGCATCTGAAAACCCATGCAGTCTCAGAGTTGATGACACGTTGGTTCCAATCCAACGTGGAACAGATAGTTCTTGTATGATAGGTGATTGATTGCAGTAATCTACCCATGTTTCTGCTGTGACCTTATCTACAGGAGCATCCGACTCCTTTCCTGATATCCACAATTTTTGAATTAGGATTTTTGCTCGTATAATCAAGCGAGCGAGCCATCCTAATGGGTCGTAAAGCTTGGCAATGTTTGATAAGATGATTCTTTTAGTGATAACCTCTGGTATTGTTATTTCTTGCACTCGGTAGGCGAATGCATCACTTCTCCGGATCCGGCGCAGGCCCAAAATTGAAACGTTGTCATCTGCTTCAAAGTGGTATTCTTGCTTCCAAGTGCTCGTTGATTCCTTGAGTTGTTACATACCATAAAGTAAATCCAAATTATCTTCGCGCCTTTTCTGCCCGAAATAATTAAAGCTTATAACTTCCTACCTGGTAATTATTATTTGACAGTGTAAAGCTCGCCAAGTTCCGAAAAAGCTATTCAAACGCGTCATCTCGCTCCAACCCTCGGATCGTGCTCAAGCTTTCGCGAATACGAGGATCGATCACACCACGCTACGCGAAAAAGTAGCTTTTGAATGTTGGAGATGCCGGAAATAGGGCGTGTGGGAGAGTTGCGAGGAGTCTGGCGAACGAGACGGAGGTCTCGGATTTGGTGAGAAAAACAGAATTTTGTATAATTCATATAGGGGACCTGCCGTGTTGATTTTATGGGCGAACAGATATACCAGCTTGTGCTGAATCACGCTATAGTAGCCGATTTCCAAAGGGGAACCGATGTACGCGAGGGAAAATCCTACTGTTGAGGAGCTGGGAACGATGCAGAAAATCCCTCACAGTTGGAGCATTTGGCCGTCCGCTTCAAGAAGGCCTATTTAGCGAAGCGACGTGAAAACGAGTTCTGAAGTGTGTGGAGAAGGCGAAGCAACGGTGCGCGTAGCTAGAACCTGAAGAGGTTTGAAATACGAAAACATGAACAACAGAAAGTGTGGTTAGGAATTTCTTTTCATAACGTGATTATCTCATAACTATTATCAAATTTCTACGTTTAATTTGCCCCGATGATAAGTGAATGCATAAACAATCGATCGTTGAAAACTTCATAAAGAGTTTATATTTGTATAGTTTGTCACGATTAAATAAAACGACAAAGGAGAATTGGCCGCGCGTTGATGATGTGGCGATGTTAATGTCTCGAACGGTTGTCTTTGTAATGTATGGATTTTGTGAATCTCCAAGTTATAGACTATTATGTGCTTTCTAATCGACATTGTTGTTAATATTTTTATCGCACATGATGTAAGCGAACCGAATTATAATAATAATCTATTGTTTCCGTGAAAAAAAATGGAATAAAAATAACCTAAAAGTGATGTGATTGTTTTCCTGCGCATGGGTGGTGTGTGTGCGAACGTGGTTCGTGGCGACTCCTTCTTTTATTCTAAACCCACGACTCTGTGAGCTAGTCGCGGAAAAATGTTAAATCGGGACCGCCACCATGCGATCGTCTTGGTAGCAGTCCCGGCGGCGCGTGTACTCACTAGGCATCCGGGGTCGAGGAGCGTCTAAAATGGTGGGGCACTCGATCTCGGATCCTCGGGTTTGCGCGCGTGGTCGGGATTGTGACAAGTGGCGCCCAAAGGCATGGGACTTTTCCCATATTCTTTTTTTTTCTTCGAGTCTATTCTACGGCAGTATATCTGCAATTCTTTCGTGTTTCAAGTTTTTCCTTCGTAAATTCAAAAATCGTGTCGTGATGTGTTAGCCGCGTGGTAATTTTAGTCAAGTAAGCTTTTGTAGCACTTGCTGTCACTTCATACGTTTTGATTCCGTCGCGAACAATTTTCGAAATTACCTACACCAACTTCTTCTTGCATTTGTTAAATTTTGGCTGAAAACTGGTAGTGTCGCGCAAATTGTTCGATTCATGGGTGAATTCCTTACACATGTACTTCGCAATTTGAGTGTTCAACATCCGGTCCCAGTACCAAAAATATATTAACGTAAAATCTGAAAATAACCCGTTCCTACATCGCTGCTTTTGTAGAGGAAGGCAATCACACACTTTAATATCATAAATACATAAAACTAAAGTAGAAACAAAAAAAACAATATATTCCATTTAATCAGGTTTAATGTCTGTACAAACCTGTTAAGGTACCGTTAAGTTATGTGTAAAAAACCTTTGTAAAAGTTTGTAAAAACTTTGTAAAAACTTATGTAAAACTTTGTAAAAACTTTGAATCAACTTATGTAAAACTTTGTAAAAACTTTGTAAAACTTATGTACAAATTATGTAAAACCTTTGTAAACCGCACATACACCCTCACACACACTAATCGGTTCCGGTGTCGCGTATTTAATATTTCGGTTCTTGAATATCTATCGTCGGCATAGTGATAACGCAGGTTGATCACTTTAGGTAGTATTAGCTTTTGGGACGTTTCGCTTATTAGCGAGTAATCAGTATCGCCATATTATAGTTGTATACAAATATCGTCACGTATAAATATTATTTCGTCGAATGTAAATTCCCTTGCGGAAATATTTAATATATATCGTATCGTATATCGTTTCTTATATAATACTACATTAGTATATCGGTCCTCGTATTAACATAATTTTTATAAATAATATTATTCATTAACAATATGGACGTTCCTATGGCATTTTGGCCTAATAAGGTGTCTACACCTAATATTCCTAATACACGGTCTAAAAGTAGTAGTAAATAATTCCGTGTGCATTCCAATCGAGTCCGACTTCAGTCAAGGGCCATTATTCGTGCCCAACCCTAATCTCACTTTCCTTTTTGAGTGAATTGACCCTTCTAGGTCCTCATATTTTGTTGCGTCACCTTCAAATTTTCCTCCAAGCTGTGGGAGAGAGCATGCCAACTGTTCGTTCCGTACACATGTCCCGATCTTCCGATGGGGTATCTGTTTTGACGGATCCACCTCAGGTCTCAACGCAGAGACATTTATATTTCAAGTGGAAACACTTTCAAAAACCTATCAAGTACCATATCCCGAACTAATTGTAAATTTCCATTTATTGGTTCGTGGACCCGCTGCCGTGTGATATTGGAAATACCTACAATTAAAACCCAATTCATCTGATTGGTTAATTTTCAAAAATGCATTCTTGAGCAGGTATGGTTCTATCACTTCTGACGTTGATATCCGTAGACGTATTGACGCTCGGACTCAACGTAATAACGAAACTTTCATCGAATTTTTCGATGATATTGAAAATATGTCTCTTCAATTAACCAACATACTCCCGGATATTGATTTGCAAGTAATCGTATACCGTAACATGCATCCGCGTCTCAGCGACCATCTGGCTGGTCGACAGTTTGGAACCACTCAGGAATTGGTTCAATGTTGTATTTCAGTTGAGTCAGTTTGGAATCGCAACAGTCCAAGCCAAAAATCCGCACCCATATTGCGGCGTTCCATTCACAAAATTAGTCACAATACCCAATCCATTGACCCTGAGTCCAATGAACCATTAAGGCTATCCGCCAATCGTAACCCGTTTCGTAGGTCGGACAATTCTACCTTTCAACGTTCCACCGCTACTTCCAATAACCATAGTGTCTGTTGGAATTGTTGTGACATTGGAAACGTTTTCTCAAATATCCCAGATCCCACTAAACAAGTCTTTTGTTTCGGTTGCGGACACGAGGGAGTCCTCAAACGAAATTGTCCCAAATGTTCCTTGTCGGAAAGCTTCCAGAGGGGTGTGTCGTTCACGGGGAACCGGCCCACTCCTAGGAATCAAACGTCGGTACCTCCAAAGCGGGACGGTCGATCAACGACAACCTTTCCAGGCAAGTCGAATCACTACCCACGTCGATAAATAACTGTACCGTTTCTTCTCTCTTGTTGACGAGAGAACCTAGTACTCAAACCGAATTCGTGCCTCTAGTCGGTCCTATCACAAACATGGGCTTAAACCATAAGCCCGATACAATCAATCTACCCACTAAAACTTCTAATTATCGTCATACCTCTAATTATCGTTTTTTTTCTAATAGTCAGCTTCGTAAACGTAAACGTGCAGCTTTATACTTCTATAAAATCCGACAACTGCGTAAAGCAGCTATTCATTCCGTGTATACGAATCAAACTAATATCGATTCTCGTCCTTTTCGAAACATTCTTGTAAATGGTCATAAACTACGCGGTCTGCTTGATAGTGGAGCCAGCGTCAGTGTATTAGGTCATGGGGCTCTAGAGCTTATATCTTCCCTAAATCTATATTTACATAATACCAAACTTCACATCAGTACTGCTTCCGGTCAACGAGTATCGGTATTGGGATATGTTGATACTAACGACACGTTTGGAAACGTGAGTAAACCACTTCAATTCTTGGTAGTACCTTCCTTGGAACACCGCGTGTATTTGGGAATTGATTTCTGGAATACCTTCAACATAGTACCGTTTCAAATATCCTCCGTTTCGGAAATTTCATCGATCTCTAATCCAGAGTTCAACCCATTTCATCAGTTTACTACTGATCAACAAGTTCGACTACAATCTGTTATACAAACTTTTCCCTCCTTCAACGAACAAGGACTGGGACAAACTTCCTTATTATCACACGTTATCGATACCGGCTCCGCAAAACCCATCAAACAGCACCATTACTCTGTTTCTCCGGTGATTCAGGATCAGCTCTATCTGGAACTGGATCGCATGCTCTCTTTGGGAGTTATCGAAGAGAGTCAGAGTTCTTGGAGTTCTCCTGTTACGTTAGTTCGGAAACCGGGTAAAAATCGGTTGTGTTTAGATGCTCGCCGAATAAACGAAGTGACTATCAAGGATGCATATCCTCTTCCTCTAATTGATGGACTTTTATCGCGTTTACAATCCACTAAGTTTATTACTAGTTTAGACCTGAAGGATGCCTTTTGGCAAATTCCCTTATCTGTTGAATCACGAGAAAAAACCGCTTTTACTGTTCCGGGTAGGCCTTTGTATCAATTTACAGTCATGCCTTTTTGTTTGTGTAATGC
The DNA here is from genome assembly GCA_963942545.1 of Oxycera nigricornis. Taxonomy (NCBI): domain Eukaryota; kingdom Metazoa; phylum Arthropoda; class Insecta; order Diptera; family Stratiomyidae; genus Oxycera; species Oxycera nigricornis. The sequence goes on from OZ012660.1 coordinate 70,650,868, forward strand.
ACCACAAACGATGTGTCGTCTTATGCACAAAGTTATTCCTCACGAGTTCCAGGATAAAATTTTTGTGTATCTAGACGATCTACTTATTACTAGTGCCACGTTCGATGAGCATCTCGCTCTATTAGGCCAAGTAGCCAAATTTCTCACGGCCGCTGGTCTCACTATCAATGTGCAGAAAAGCAAATTCCTTCAACGTGAAATAAAATACCTCGGATACATTGTGAGTGACGGAATTCTAAAAACGGATGCCACTAAAATTTCAAGTATTGTCGAATATCCGACTCCCAAGTCTGCAAAGGAAGTTCGTCGTTTTATGGGAATGGCCGGATGGTATAGGCGATTCATTCTTGGATTCGCTCTCATTACCGCTCCTTTAACGGACCTACTGAAAGGCGAACATTCCTTCAAGTGGACTGATGCTGCGGAAAACGCTTTCCAACAGATTAAACAAGCATTAATATCTGCACCCGTTCTGATTAATCCCGATTTTTCTAAACACTTTTATATTCAATGTGACGCCAGTACTACCGGTATTGGTAGTGTCCTTTTTCAAAAGGATAACGATGGTATCGAACATCCAATTGCCTTCATGTCGGGTAAACTCAATGCCGCTCAGCGTAATTACACTATAACTGAGCTCGAACGTCTCGCTGCGGTACAGAGCGTAAAACAATTTCGTGCGTATATTGAAGGTCTACCTTTTACTATAATTACGGATCACGCCAGTCTCAAGTGGCTGATGAACCAACAGGATTTGTCCGGTAGATTGGCTCGTTGGAGTTTGAAACTACAAGGTTTTGATTTTCAAATCAAACACTGTAAAGGCTCGGTTAATGTTGTCCCCGACGCGTTACCGCGCGTACATGAAAACGTTTCATCTATCAGTATGTCCCCTCTATCCATCTCAAATTCCGACCCGATTCTGCCTGAACATTCGTATCTATCTTCTGTTCTTATCGATTTTGCTTTTCATGAAGCTTCTTATGTCGATCGCATCGCGATTATTGAGCGAAAACCCGATAAGTTTTCCAATTTATGGGTACGAGACGGTAAAATATACATAAATACTGGTGTCTTGTCGAATAGTGATGTAAATATTCCGCAAATTAAATTATGGGTCCCGGATAGTCTGCACGAACGTCTAATTGCACAAACACATAACCCTCCGTTAGCTTCACATTGTGGGGTTCATAAAACAGCCGAAATTCTTCGCCGTTACTATTACTGGCCACATCTTAAGTTGGATGCCATAAAGTATATTCGTCATTGCGCTATTTGCCTGAATATCTTCATTCTGACAATGGAGTTCAATTTACTTCAAAAATATTTTCCCAACTCATGACTGATTACAGTGTTACCCACGTGTTTTCTCCACGGTACTCATCTCAATCAAACGCGTCTGAGCGCACTAACCAGTCCATTTTGTCTGCCATTCGATCATACGTTGGAAATGATCATCGCAATTGGGATGGATATTTAGGGGAATCTTGTGCCGCTTTTCGGAATGTTGTGCACGAATCTACCGGTTGTTCCAAGCCATTCGAAATGGTTCCGAGTATTCCTTACATAGGAAGTTATCCTCTCTTTCGGACGGACAAATAAGTATTACGGAACGTAATGATAAATTACGTGCAATCCAGAATACAGTAGCCCATAGGATTCAGGAAGCTTACCAAAGAGGTAAGCGACGATACGACTTGCGTAGCCGACCTCGCGTTTTTGCTAACGGCCAAACGGTTTACGTTCGTAATCACATTCTTAGTAAAACCACCGACAACTTCGCCGCCAAACTTGCCCCGAAGTTTGTGCCTGGAGTTATAGTTCGACCGGTAGGACAAGTCGCACAGGGAATTTGTGACCCATCTGGGAAGTCTATGGGAATATGTCATGTACAAGACATAAAAACGTAACTAATCTTTTCGTACTTATCTATCTTAGACTTTATATCATATCGTGTATATACTTATAGTATCTTATCGTAGGTAGTAATAGATATGGGCACATATCTTCTAAATATCTTCAATACTGTTAGTTTAGTTTGAGTAATAGGTTGCAGATACAACATTTGTGGTTGTAAATTAGGTAGGGGGTGGTCCCTTATAAGGGCAGCAGTCCAATGAGTTTTCCTGGTGGCCTCGCGCGTAGCGATGGTTGCATCAGTGTGGATGTTGCGCCTTTTCATTTTGGTTAGTTTGTAGTATCGGTTTGGAGTTAACGGTCCAATGAGTTTTCCTGGTAGCCTCGCGCGTAGCGTTGGTTGCATCAGTGTGGACGTTAATCATTCATCGTGTATATAAAAGTAAATTTAATTAGGTATATCTGCAACGCTAATTTTAGTAATTTTTGGTCCGCATAACATTGGGTTTGGAGTCATAAAATGCTAGAGAATTGACGACCTCTGGGGTCCCTAAACTAGTCCGCGTTGAGCGTTGACGTCTGTATATAATGTAGATATTTTGGTGTTATATATATTATCCTATTAGGTTATATTTGGAATATTAGGGTTTGTAGTCATAAACAACTAAGGCAGTGACGATCCTTGGGGTCCCTTAATAATTGCTCACAGGAAGTGAGACCATATTTTTTGTCGTATTCTAACCACAGGTCTTTATCTTTCGAATATTACCCATTTTACCTATCGGAATCTAGTGTTCCTCATCTTTTCAGCTCCGGTATACAACCGTTTCAGTTGCTAAACAACTTGCTTAGGGGTGAGGGGTTCATAGTGAACTCAAAATTTATGTATTTGTCTTCGTCTTTTAAGTTCTAGGTTGTTTTCTTTGGCCGATCCGAGACTGGGGTTGAAGTCTGTCAGGTTAGACCTGAGGTTTTCTATGGGGTTTCAATACAGAGGGCAACGGTCGATCCTTTGTAGTTAGTACAGCTCAACCCCAGTGTAAAACTCGGACGGACCACCATTTCGTTTTTTTGTGTATTGTATTGTCCCAGCTATCTTGTCGTAACGTCAGCCATGTACTTCAGTCTGTTTCATTAGTCACCGTTCCAACGCGCCAGTGTTTCATTTTGTTTGAAAATTCAGTAACCCGCCGTCGATAGGTTCCGTTCCTGTTTTGGGCTAGTTCGACTAATTAATTAGTTTTGAAGGCTTATTTCGGGTAAGACTGTCGATCGAGTAGGGTTACCTTAACGTAATACCGTATCGAGGAACTTGCGTGAACAATGTATGATGATTTCGACGTAAATACGTTTTGACTACATCTGCTGAGCTTCACGTAAGACTTCCATTTTGTTAAACTCTCATGGTTCGTTTGAGCGAGCATGATGATTTCGACGTTTAGACGTTTTGATTACATCTGCCTAGCCTCACACCAGCCATGAGATCTTTCCTTCTTTAGAGTTCATTCATAGCCCGGCTTATAGTGGAGAGACTCTTCTCAGGGCGGGGTCGTCCCCACGTTTGTTACATACCCTAAAGTAAATTCAAATTATCTTCGCACCTTTTCTGCCCGAAATAACTAAAGCTTATAACTACCTACCTGTTAATGATTATTTGACAGTGTAAAGCTCGCCAAGTTCCGAAAAAGCTATTCAAACGCGTCATCTCGCTTCAACCCTCGGATCGTGCTCAAACTTTCGCGAATACGAGGATCGATGACACCACGCTACGCGAAAAAGTAGCTTTTGAATGTTGGAGATGCCGGAAATAGGGCGTGTGGGAGAGTTGCGAGGAGTCTGGCGAACGAGACGGAGGTCTCGGATTTGGTGAGAAAAACAGAATTTTGTATAATTCATATAGGGGACCTGCCGTGTTGATTTTACGGGCAAGCAGATATACCAGCTTGTGCTGAATCACGCTATAGTAGCCGATTTCCAAAGGGGAACCGATGTACGCGAGGGAAAATCCTACTGTTGAGGAGCTGGGAACGATGCAGAAAATCCCTCACAGTTGGAGCATTGGCCGTCCACTTCAAGAAGGCCTATTTAGCGAAGCGACGTGAAAACGAGTTCTGAAGTGTGTGGAGAAGGCGAAGCAACGGTGCGCGTAGCTAGAACCAGAAGAGGTTTGAAATACGAAAACATGAACAACAGAAAGTGTGGTTAGGAATTTCTCTTCATAACGTGATTATTTCATAACTATTATCGAATTTCTACGTTTAATTTGCCCCGATGATAAGTGAATGCATAAACAATCGATCGTTGAAAACTTCATAAAGAGTTTATATTTGTATAGTTTGTCACGATTAAATAAAACGACAAAGGAGAATTGGCCGCGCGTTGATGATGTGGCGATGTTAATGTCTCGAACGGTTGTCATTGTAATGTATGGATTTTGTGAATCTCCATGTTATAGACTATTATGTGCTTTCTAATCGACATTGTTGTTAATATTTTTATCGCACATGATGTAAGCGAGCCGAATTATAATAATAATCTATTGTTTCCGTGAAAAAAAAATGGAATAAAATTAACCTTAAAGTGATGTGATTGTTTTCCTGCGCATGGGTGGTGTGTGTGCGAACGTGGTTCGTGGCGACTCCTTCTTTTATTCTAAACCCACGACTCTGTGAGCTAGTCGCGGAAAAATGTTAAATCGGGACCACCACTATGCGGTCGTCTTGGTAGCAGTCCCGGCGGCGCGTGTACTCACTAGACATCCGGGGTCGAGGAGCGTCTAAAATGGTGGGGCACTCGATCTCGGATCCTCGGGTTTGCGCGCGTGGTCGGGATTGTGACAGAGTGTAAGTGGAAAGTTTGATGACCACTTATCCAACTGCATACCTGCAGTTGATAATATACTGACGAGTTGCTGCTGAGCTTCTCGAGCATCATCCTCGCTGTGTGCGCCTGCAAGTGCATCGTCGACGTACGTATGATTCTGAAGAATATTAGAACCAAGAGGGTAACGTAAGCCTTCGTCGAGGGCTAACTGTTGCAGTTCTCTATTAGCGAGGTATGGAGCACATGCAGTACCGTACGTGACGCTCAAAAGCTCATAATCAGAAATAGCAGCCTCTTGGTTAGATCGGCAAACGATCCGTTGCCAGCTGACGTCATTCGGGTGTATAAGAATTTGTCTAAACATCTTCACGATGTCTGCAGTGAAGACAAAACGATAAATTCTCCAGCGCATTAATACACTGATGATATCGCTTTGCAATTTAGGACCAGGGTACAGATAATCGTTTAAACAACAGTTATCCATTACTTGAGATGCATCGAACTCAACTCGAAGCTTGCACCTGTCTGCATGTACAACGGAATGATGCGGAATGTAGTTTCCATTAAGTTTAAGCACTTGGTCGTGCGTCAATTGTCACATATGACCTAACTCTTCGTATTCGCTCATAAATTTATTATATGCGACCTGAAGTTGAGCGTTCTTTTGAAGTCGACGCTCGATTTGATACAACCTGCGCACAGCAACTTGCCGGGATCCTGGTAATATCGGCTGTTTCTTGAAAGGAAGTCGCACTACTTAGCGACCTGTCGCATTTCTGTTGTGCGTGTCTTTGAAGTGCTGCTCGCAGGCTTGCTCGTCAGCTGTGAGCATGATGTTGCTGGAACTTACTTCTTCAATTTCGCAGAATCGGCGCAGTTGATTGAATAAGCTCGTTTCAAGCAATATTGTCGTAGTAAACGAGTTAGTTGTAGTTGAACTCGTTGAGCTCACTGAAGCGGTGGTTTGTCCCGTAAGTATCCATCCTAAACGGGTTTGTTGAACGATGGGTGAGCCTTGATCTCCAATACGTGGTCCTTCCAGAATAATGAGAGCGTAGACATCTGCTCCCAAGATACAGTCAATTGCCGAAGGTTTAGCGAAGTCTGGATCAGCGAGCTGCAAACCATGAATATGAGGCCATGATGTTTCCTCAATTGGATGCCGCGGTAGTAGTTGTGTAAGCTTGGACAATACCGCAGCTGAGAAGCTTAAGTTAAATTTGGTATCTACATGTGATATTAAAGATAAATATACTGAAGATGATGATTGGACTGTAGTTTGTCCTCCCACTCCGGACACTGTTAGACGGAGAGGCGATTTGGTTAGTCGCAATGATTGTGTGACTTTCTCAGTAATGAAAGATCCTTCGGAACAAGGATCGATAAGTGCACGTACCTTCATTTGGCCACCTGTCTTACCGACCAAAGTGATGATTGCAGTACCTAGTAAGGTATTGTGTCGAAAGGTAGCTGCATGTGAAAGCACCTGTGTTGCATTGTCGTTGGTGAGCGTGTTGCTTGCGCGCCTTGACATGGACAAACGAGTATCTTGATGGTCAGAGGTTTCTTCGTGAAGAAGAGTATGATGCGTTGCTCCGCATGTTCTGCACCGATACTTGGATTTGCAGTTGTCCCTTGTGTGGTGCTTATCCAGGCAATTAAGGCATAGATGTAATCGTTTGATGTTTTGACGTCTCGATGCGACATTAGATTGAGTTAAATCCGGCCAATGGTTGATATAATGCGCTCCCTTGCAGAAAACAGATTGTGATGAAGCTATTTGCTTAGAGCTTGCTGAGGCGCTCGCCATATTTGATGCGTAGTGAGCTGCAACGGATTTTGTGTGAGTATAGGTTGAGTTTTGCTTACCCGATGCTGGATCATCCGAATGCGCAGTTTCGATTGACTCGACTCGATTTTCCAGAAAGGTAACAAGTCGCTCGTAAGCCGGGAACTCATCAGAGTCTTCCAATGATTTTTCCCAATCTTCACGTGTAGATGAATCAAGCTTGCTAACGGTGAGTTGAATAAACCAGTCATCCCAATTTTCCACTGGTCGTTGTAACGATTAGAGCGCTCGAATACACTGAACTGTAGTGTCCAATACCCTCGAGATTTCGACTACGGATCTTTTGTTCATAGGAGCAGCTTTGAGGAGTAAGTTGAGCTGCGTTGAAAGTCGAAGGCGTTTATTATCGAACCTTCGACATAGCGCTTGCCATGCGAAGTCAAAATTGGCGCCGGGGACAGTAAAGTTGGCTAACCGTTTAGCAGCCTCTCCTTCGAGGCATGATATAAGGTGTTGCAATTTAAGATTGGGTATTAGATTAGGATCATTTTTGAACATCGCAGTGAAAGCTTCTTTAAATGTTTCCCATTCCTCTTGTTTGCCACTAAACGTAGGCCGCTTCAGCTTAGGAATAAAAGCTGAAATTGATTGAAACTCGACTGGACGTTCCAAGACAGGTATGCGTGGTTGATTACTCTCAGCAGCTTCTATAAATTGGGCCATTTTACCATTAAGATATGCTTTGGCAGTTACATAATTACTTTCATAATCGGAAAACATGTCACTAACAAAATAATCTTCATCAGCAAGTTCAACCGTGTACAAATTGAGTAATTTATGCCCCTCGAGAGTTTCAGTCCAATATTTCTCTAATAATTCCAAGCGAGCCTTGACTACATCAAATGTGATATTAGCTGCACCCAACTTTTCGGTGTTTATGATGAATTTCTCGAAGCGGGTTCCATACGAACGTTGTTGATTCAAAAGCATCTTTTGATCTATGCCTTTCGACATTGTTATGATTCGATAGTAGCTGCCGTGCTTGAATCACTCGTAATCAAATGTGGTTAACTATTGATTTAACGGGCGTAAAGGTTATGTCGCTCGATCTATTCTCGAACGGTCACGAGTGGATCCCTTCTATACCTGGTATGATAACCTGTAAAGCGATCGCTTCCACGTGTCTATGAGGTATTGTTACCGAGTTTACGCGTGTAGGCTAACTAGCTACGAAAAACGAGTTCGTTGCAACGTAGAGGGTGTAGAATCGCCACGCAATCCTGCTAATGCTGCACGTGTGGTCAGAGACAATGTCGAAGCAAACACTCAATATATCGTAGTATCGTTCACTCTTTGTTTAAATTTATGGGGTAATGTTCCCGGGTTTCGGCACCAAAAATGTTCGCGAGAGATCGAGCGGATGATTTCGCTCGATAAGCCAGACAAACTTTGAGATAAATTTAATTTATTAAGAATTCAAAAGGAACATTAAAAACGCGTTGCTCCGACTTAGACCTCACTAACTGAACTAACGTACTGTATATGCGTTATCACAAACTGGTTACAAGTTTTGGATAAAATGCGTGTCTATAATAATCAGCGTTTGCGTTTGCGTTTATGCTCTTATTCGCGCTATACATATTGCGCGAACACTACAGTATGCACCACACATAAGGAACAGTATTTTTACCTACCTTCCTACACTCGAGTAAAAGGTTTTATGATACGCAATACATAGCCAGGTACATGAATGGTATTCTAGCATACAAAGATTTGTTTTCGAAACTAAAGAAATTGAGAAAAATGTTCGGTATTATAAAATTTTCAATTTTTTGTGAAAGTTTCTAGTTCAATCGCCACCTACTGTATATATATATATATATTTATATATATATATATATATATATATATATATATATATATAATATTAACATATTTACATTTTAGGAAAATAAGGACAGGCCTTGCTGATATTTTTACGTGGTAAACTGAGGCCGAAGCGAATAGAAGTGACAGCGTGTCGGTTGGTCTAGAATCGAAATAAATAGAGACCATCAATAGTGAAATATGTAGTTTTACGGTCATTGACCTTCCGCAAAGCATAGCAAATTGTATGATCATCCTAAGAAAGTACTACTCCTACTTATTAGTTAGAAGCATCAATTGTGAAGGTGAAATGTTTTAGGATAGTATCAGATATTATTAACTGTCTAAGTTTCTCAAAGGCATCAACATAATCTACATCCTTCGGGTTGATTCTAGAATTTTTGTTCAACCTGTAACATCGTGTTTTGCTTCCAAAATCTTCGTCAAAAATCGTGTTGAAATTTTTTCCCGCTCAAAGCAATGACTAAACCATTCACCACCCGGAACGTGCCCACCTTATCTACGACGGTGTGGTAACAAGGAGCTGGTTTGGGTGGGAATGGGAATCATGACGAGCTTGAGGAAAGGTTAAATGTCAGGAGAGGAGGAAGATACGGAGGACCAGGGAGATGCAGACGGCTGGACGAGAGTGCGGATAGAGAAATAGAAAGTGGCATGTGTGGGCTAAAAGTTTTTTTTGTGAAGAACCATGATCGCTATTTGGTAACATTAAGGGACCGTTCTGTATGTTCCCACTTTTGCTGGGTTGGATGAGCTTGGATGAAAGTTCACCGGGTATGATGGCAGTTTCGATCAGGCACAGAAAAAGTGGTTGCTGCGAATGTGAAACCCAGATGTTGGTACAGTTTGACTGGAATGGATCTTTGCAAGAACTGCACGCAACCAGTTCGTGATAAACTTGAACTTTGAGTTAATAATCCCAAGGAAGAGGTTATTCTTCGCGTGCATTACTTGGAATCGCATTTCCTCTAGCCACGCAGCTATTTCGTAGCAACTGCGATCCTAAAGTCTACGTTTGGTGCACTAGTACTGTCTGTATTTCAAGCGCATATTGTCGGATTAAAACAAAACGTGGATTGAAAAACCGTGCAGAAAGTGAAAATAACACATAGCCTCCAAACTATCTTTGATAAACGTGTTGCGCTCATCTGTCTACGTCACGTAGTCTCCTAATATTCGTCAAATTGCGCAGAAGAAAACGATTGGGTGTGTTGGTTCTACTGAATACGTCAAGTAGCACGAGAATCGTAATAAAGGAGTGTAACAAGACAAACTGATTTCGGACATACACTACCTAGTGATATTTCCGTCGAAAATCTAGATTATATCTTCAACGCGAAGCTGCATCTGTTAAGGAAGCTCTGGAGATATAAGTTGGTCGCAGTCCATTAGAAGTTGCCATGTGCAGCGAAACAAACTAATAGGTCAAAGCATGGCGACAAATGACTCTGGACAAATTTCCGATCGTTCATAATCTCACATTTGAATTGGATCGATTAAAAACCGGACGGCAGTAGTAAGACAGACACTCTCATACGAAATTCCTGGAGGTTAGATCGGGAAAAACTGTACCCTACATGCTCAAAGTGTAATAGTAAGCAGACGTAAATATGCTCAAAGGGTGCTAGTAGCGAAAGCCAACTGCAGTAAGCCATCTTCAATAGCATGTAAAGATACTAGTAGCGAAAGCTTAACCAAGCCAAAGTGTACTACTAAGCCCAAACCAAAGTGTATTACTAGATCGAGTGCTGTAGGAGTGAAGAGTGTTTCGCAAGTAGTAAGACAGACACTTTCATAGAAAATCGTTCGGTGTTAGTGAGGAACGGCATGTGCATGTGTGTACACATGCTTAAAGTGTGCTACCTCGGCGAGCTCACCGACACGAAAATATAATAGTGGATCGATACCTTTTTCTACGGAGTTCTAGGTTTGAGTCAGGCCAGCTGGCTGGCTGCGAGTGTGTGCGATGTTGCACCTTGAGTCGTAAGTAAATGCTGGATAAGTCACCATATGTATCCCCATGTCTGAGTGAGACAAATTCGAACACCGAAGAATTGTCCAGTGATTCAATAGGTTTGTAAGCAACCTCTTCGGTCTTCAGAATACTGTTTTGAATTGGTGGGGAGCTAAAAATGTTCAATTCAGACTTCATACATTCTTTCTGCATCGTGATGGAATGATCTACCTGTCAAATATATCCGATGCACGCTTTCTTAATTGACGTCGTCTTTTTATAGTTTTATTAGTTCTGCTCGATGATAGCTTTCTAACTTTTCTTCTTTTTTTACGGTCAGGCACCGATTTCAACTGCTTGCTTGTGTAAGAGTAAGCTCTTTTTATAGCTAATCCCTTTCCTCTGCCTTCCATTTTATCAAAGATTTTATTTATACTTTTTTGGGCTAATTTGTGAACTGCAGATTTTCCTTGCTCCATTAGTACCTGATTCAGTGGTCTGTTTCCAGCCTCTTTAAAAATTGACTTTCCTGTTTCGACTACTTGCTTGCCTATAGCTTTTGCCCATGTAGAAATAATGACTGAAGATTGCGTACCAGTCCACTGAAAAACCAACCTCCCTTCCTCGCTGGTACACAAGTGGCGATCAATACAATTCTCCAATATCTGATAATTTGCCCCCACTCTGGTCAAGGTAGTAACGTGCGTAGTCTGAAATCATCTCATTATGTTGTTATTTCGAACTAGCGAATATTTAGAGATTCTTACCTTCGTTTGAAATGAAAAAAATATAAAAAATGTAGTAAAGCTAGATTCAAAGTGGACTAGCTCGCCATGATGGTCTGCAATTTTGATTGAGATACTTCCAATAAAAGTTTTCTCAAGTGGACAGTACTCCACATGATCAAATCATTATTGATTTATCAAACAACTATTTTATTGTTGCATCGATCGATTCGGGGTCGTATTTCTCAACGAGTGTCTTAAGGAAAGCGTCAATGAATAAGCCAGCAATATTACCAATTTTATCCACTTCTATTGGAATTAGAGTTGTAGCATTTGAACCATCGGCTCTTTTGTATAGCATGTTAATAATGGTGTGAAAATCAGTTTTAACTTACTCCTTGGGTAATATTCAGTACCGGACTCTTTAGCAATGCGGGATATATATCCTCCGAGTGCTGAGGCAATTTTGTTAAACACCTGCTTTCGTAATTGATATGTTGGGGTCCTAGATGAGTTTCCTTTATCAAGTAGCTCTTCGTCATTAAATTCAATTGTGCTTAGTAACAGGGCTATGAAATCTGTTATGTTAATCGGCGACGCAATAGGCAGCTCTACATTAAGCTTCACGCAGCTCTACATTAAGCTTCACGCCATAATAATGAAATGCATGGGTGGTCGGTTGAATACACGCTTCTTCATCCCGTTTCTTCCTTAAACTATTTGACGGATAAATATATTGATCAACCATATGTAATAATTTATTGTGGTTTCGTTTGTTTCTTGGTATCTGTCCAATTATGTAGTCTATAAGCGTTCGGAATGATTTAAATTTTGCATCTCACTTTAAATAAACTTTCTCAGCAATCTTACCGGACTGATAAATATGTATGCAAGAATCTCTTTCTTCTATAATACTTCTTATGTCGGAGATAACCTTTCCATCTCTATCTTCTTCGATACGATCGTACATTATTTGTGCAATTTCGATCAAGTGATCGTTATAATAGTCAGGTCTAATTGCTAAAAAAAATTACGAAAGAAATGATAAAAAGTTCATATCGCTTTCCTTGTAACATAACTTTTGCAAATCATTAGGATGCCATCTAAAACGAACATGATACTTTGTCAATCCAATAACTTTAGCGATTATTGCCTTTGAGTCCTTTTGAACTGGTAAAGACTATGATGTTTCGGTAACGCTTACATCTTCAGAAGGTGTAGAACGTTTAGAAATTCCGCTGCTACGTGACTCGCGATTTACGTTATTCCAACATATCAATTGCCGGTAAACTTACACACACTCGGTAATATATTTTCGAAAGATGATAGCGTATTGTCAGGGTAAATGCCTAGGGAACTGTTGTTCAAGAAACATGCGTAGAACTCATCATCTATTATGTTTATAGGCATTTTTTAAATTCTGTCTCAATTCCGGTTTTTAACTCTGGAACTATGCCTGGTCTTCAATTTGAACCGCTCACTTTGCCAAGCAGGCTTTTTTATGGGAATTTCAGTCTAAAAGTGATCATGGTTTAGACGAGAGGGTCTGAATATAGATTGCGTGCCAGACTTTTGACCTACTTCATCGAAATCTGACGCAACAGCACCTAAATCATGTATGGCATCTAAATTAGTGAAAACGTCATCCAGTTCATCCACACTCATATCCGCTGGAATTGTATACTGCGTTATACCATCATTTCCGGTTGTAATCTTGTAGTCTTTCCTGGTTCCTTCAAATGAATCAGCCACATTTTTACTAATTTTAAGGCAGGTTCAAGATTTTTTGCTATTCCACTAGCTGAAATCGTTGCTTAAAAGCAGCAGGCAATTCTTGCTTCGGTGCTTCGGTGTTATTTCATTTACCGACTTAAATATCTTCTCCGTTCATGGAGGCGAAGTTTGTGTGCGTGTTTTGTTTTTAAATAGAAACCTCGTCTGTGTACTGCTTTCACGCAAAGTCTTATATTTTTGCCTATTCAAGTGATCTTTCGATGAAAGATTTTCAGCTTTCATCTCCATAAATGATTTTTTTCTTCGTCCTGCATATAAAAATTGTATGAGCACATTCCGGTACTGATACCATTTTGCTTCATCATTTTGGCGCGTATTGTTCAGTATCTTACTCACGGTTTTGTTAAACAGTGTCTGTGTACCAGCGCTCTCAACTGTCTCCTTTAAACGTTCATATACTTCCGGGGATAATAGAAGTATTTTATTAAAACTGCTATTTTTATGCATATTTTTAAATTAAAGACCCTATCACACCTGAAAGAATACTTCCTAACAATACCGGCAAAAATCCTCCTTGCTGTACTAATACTTTACGCTGTCGCAAAACAGACTTTCTTGCCCATGAATGCTTACGCAGGCTCTTTTTATATTTGGGCAGTTGTGTGAATACTTTTTGAGATAGTGTATAATCACCCTTCAGTGTAATGTGTGTGATTTCGCATAGAGGTTTAATTACTTCAGGATCGGCGGTTTTCAGTACAGTCTTTCTTAAACACGGGCTAGCTTTTTGAAGAACATATAGCATATGCTTGTTGTCCTTTAATCGTGTCATTCGTGACACCATTGTCTTCCTTCAAACTATCTGGGGAGCAATAACACGTTAAAAATGTTGTCTTAAATATGTCGGTGGGAAACGTAAGGTGTCATTAATATCCTGTGTTAGGTCTATTAGCAAATAGCTATGAGGTTGTTGAGTTATTTCTTTTCTCACGAGTTCCGGACTGTTTTCAGGGTATGTCTGTTTAGCGAGATGATGAAATTGACTCTTGTATCGTGGGTTCTTGAAGCATACTAGATACTTACAGTTAAACGAAATATCTCGGAAAAATTTTCCTTGATGGAAAACATTCTGAGTCACCAGAACGACAGACAGTTTACGATGATGGGATCCTTTTGAAAACAGCTCACATACCTGTCGTGAAAATGCATTTAACATCATATCGTCCAGTATAATTAGCGTTGGTTGATTTGTACTGTTTGGAAATTCTTCAGAAATGAAGCTCATATATTCTATATTCTTATAAGGCATACGTGGTGGTATTACATGCTTCTCGGCATTGCACCAAATAATTTTCTTCACTGACGGTCGTATCATCGCACCGTTTCTAAGAAGATTTCCTAGCTACCATCATTGTAAAAGGGTGTTTAAGGTGTAGCAGATTTTTGTGTTTTGGAGAAGAAGAACTTATTGCAGAATTTTTATTTATAAATTCTTCGTTTTCTCGGTGTTTTTGCACCATTTCAATAATTTATTTTAAGTAAAACTTTTCCAAACGCAAATATTTTATATTATAATAACATATATATATTTCAAGGGTGAGAGTTCCCTCTTTTTCAGTGCTATTTTACTATGGTATACATTTTTTGCCTAAATTATAAGTCCTCAACGCTTAGCCACTCATACACATATCTATCATCCAGTTTTACTTAATTAGATCTAACAGTTTTGAATACCCGTTGCCTGCGTCTTCATTGAGTCTCAGGTTTTTGGGTTGTCTAATAATCCATAGACTCTCATAAACATCCAATTTTCGGTAGTCCTTTACTTGCTGTACCACTTCAAGGTCATCCCATCCGATCGTATGGTTGTTTATATTTATTGGCCACGGATGATTTCGCTGCTTCACTGGACATTTTTGTTGACCTGAATCTCTCCGCTTCTTTGACATGCTCGTTGTACCTGGTTTGTATGGGTCGTTGCGTTTGCGTTTTATTTATACTTTTTTCGAGATAAGTAGAAGACAAATTGTAGAGAAACTTCATAGACCCGCACGAAAAAACTTTAAACCCTGACGTATTGTTATAAGGGGTTTTGATGATCTTTGGCAGGCAGATATGGTTGATATGACTGCGTTTGCATCTGAAAATCGTTTGGCCACGGATGATTTCGCTGCTTCACTGGACATTTTTGTTGACCTGAATCTCTCCGCTTCTTTGACATGCTCGTTGTACCTGGTTTGTATGGGTCGTTGCGTTTGCGTTTTATTTATACTTTTTTCGAGATAAGTAGAAGACAAATTGTAGAGAAACTTCATAGACCCGCACGAAAAAACTTTAAACCCTGACGTATTGTTATAAGGGGTTTTGATGATCTTTGGCAGGCAGATATGGTTGATATGACTGCGTTTGCATCTGAAAATCGTGGTTATAAATTTATGTTGACAATAATTGATACATTTTCCAAGTACGCTTGGACTCTCCCCGTCAAAAGTAAAAATTCCAATAATGTGGTTAAGGCTATGGAATCAGTTCTCAAGCAAAGACGTTTACCCAGAAATCTGTAAACTGATGATGGAAAAGAGTTTTTTAATAGAATATTTCGTCAGATGATGAAATACTATGAAATAAACTATTATTCTACATTTAGTGCATTGAAAGCATAAATTGTCGAGAGATTTAATCGCACTCTGAAAAGTAAAATCTAGAAAGCGTTCAGCATGAACGGAAATTACCATTGTCTCAGTCTTATCACTAAATTGGTGAATAAATACAATACAGCAAGGCATCATAACATTAATATGCAACCTGCCCGTGTTAATTCATCAAATGAGGTTTATCTAGTATCAAAAGTATATAAGAAGCTAAAAGTTACTTCTAAGTCTATATATAAAAACGGTGAACATCGGTGATGTTCACATAAGCAAGCACAAGCATGTCTTTCAAGAAGGCTACACCCCGAACTGATCGACAGAGATATTTAAGGTGAAGGAAGTTAGGAAAACAGAACTACCCACATACTTGCTTGAAGATTATCAAGGTAATATCATCAAAGGAAGTTTTTATGAGACAGAACTGCCAAAGGTCAAGTACCCTAATGTTTATCTTGTGGAGAAGATTTTGAAGCGTAAGAAAGATCGCGTGTTTCCATCATCTCATAGTTCCTGGATTGATATAAAAATTGTTCTGTAGCGCTCGAAATTAAAGTCAATATGTTAAACTTAAGGCACAAATACGACCGTTTAAAGACATTCAAGAATCTGGACCTTTAGGAAAGGAAGGTACTGAAACTTGTGGCGGTTTCTTTTACACCAAGTTGAAGTGCTACGTCAAGTGCTTCTTCTGCTCGCTGATTACGATTTCCTTCACTTCACCATATGATGTTTAAGTAGAACATCTACGTCTGTCTCCAGATTGTGTGTTTGCTAGCGTTTGCGGCCCGTATGATGAACCACTTAAAAAATCATACAAATACCACATACCATGTTTTTTTACTATATTGAAAACTGTTATGCTACCAATTCTGATATCGCTTTTGGTGATCGAATTCGTCAACCTCTACGATCTCGTCTCCATATTATAAACGTGCTCGTTTTACATTTGCGAATATGCTTACAGGAGTAGTTAAAATAGTAATTGACAATTTGATGCACATGTACATTTTTCCATCAATAAAAAACAAATTATTTTCACGAGTTCCGGTCTTTTAATTTTCATTATTAGCGTGAGTAAACAACGCTGATGGTCAAGCAGGTATTGAAATTTACAGATAATAACATATCCCCACCATTGTGTCATTTCCATTCATTCATTTACTCAACATCATCTCAAGCATTTTCGAGCCAGCACAAAACGCCTCAAGATACGCAATTGCGTAGCGGGTCCATGGCAGTATCTCAAGCCAAATTCGTCACCCGTCATAGATGTTATATCCACACGCCGCCACGGCAGCTTAGAGCAAAGCGTGTCAAACCAAATTCATGACATGGGCAGAACAGTCGACACGACACCTTAACTAAAGCGTCCCAAGCCAAATTCATGAGCCTGAATCTGCACGTTCGGGAGACCCGAAGCCCATCCAAAACATCTCAAGCAAAAGTCATCATTTCATCGCCCCCGATCACGCAGATGTCGACTCAAAACAAACCGACAACCAGCCTCTGACTTTTTACGCTACGATTGCCTAGTGGGTTTTCCACGCTACGATTGCCATGTGATTTTTCCACGCTACTCTTTTACGCTACGATTGCCATCTGGTTTTTTTCACAACACATTCATTCAAAACCATTGATTTTTGATTTCGCCAGAACTATATTCATCTCTATTCAAAAACAACGCTCGGAATCTTCACCTCGCTCGCAAAACCCCGCATCAAAACCACTCTCCCCATATTCAAACCAGCCCTCAGCCAACCAACGCTCTCAAAAACCCAGCCAACGATCACACACTCACAGACAACCAGCCATCCTGAAGCATCGGCTTTTTTGGGGGCCTCTCAAGTTGGCGATGAATACGGGGATTAACTTGGACGTATAGTCCGTTGTTTGAGAATTTCCATGTTACTATTCATTATTATTTATTTATTAAGAATTCATCTTACAGACTAATATAGCCCAATTACAAGAAAAATTAAACAAAAAAGAAAAAATATATAGTAAAGTAAAACTAATTACATAAAATACGTTTTACATTTTGTTTGTAGATGTAGAGTGAGTACGCAAACGGACCAAGTTGCAGTCTATTGTGGTTACGAGGAAGCCGCAACATCGGGGAATGGTAGAAAGTCTTAGTTCTAGCATATGGAACTGTAAATATAATGGCAGATCTGGCAGAGCGTTCTGTAAAACGATACTCCAACCAACCAGAGAGGTTAGAGTTTAATTGGTGGCGGTGAAGCCGAAACAGATAACATTCATCTAAAAGAAGTCTGCGGAATTTCAATGCAGGAAGTTGTAGCAAGGAAAGTCGCTCTTCATATGGCACATATGCGATTTTAAATTTAAAGATAAGGAAACGAGTGAATTTGTGATGTACTGATTCAATCAAAGAATCCAAATATTGATATTGTGGTGACCATACTTGCGAGCAATATTCAAGTATGGGTCTAACTAGGCTAGTGTATAGTCTCGCAGTAGACCAACCCAGCGTGTTAGTCCTGAGTCATCAAGAGCACGGGATAAATTATTCCAAAGCCCTTTGCAGTGCTTAATTCTTGAATATGAATATAATTCACAGGATCCACAAGAAGAATTAATTTTGATCTAGCCTTGGTGTCACGCTTTTTGTCAATTTGTTTGGTCGAGCTAGTAGGTTCGACACAGTCCCACAGTTCTTCGTGTTCCACGTACGCTTTGACTGCAAATCGCTATGTTGCGTAGTTATTACGGCCTGTTAATTTTTCTATTAATGTCAATGAGTTATTTGACGATGACATGTTAGTTGTATATCAGAGAACAAGTTAAACTTCTTCTTGAAACTGAGCACGTTGCGATTGAGGTTAAGTGCGGACATGCAGACGTATATAACACTGAGTTTAGTAGCTTTTGTTCACTGATTTTAACTAATCGGACACACTGGGCCCATAACCTGTTGATATTTAATGAAAACCAGTAGTTTTATATGAAGAAAATTGCAAAAACTTTATTTAGTTCACTATACAATATACCGGCTCGTAATGTTCACGGAGTAGAGAGGCAAGATAGAGTTTGAGAAGATAAACTTAACACACAAGACAGCACAAGTCAATTGAGCAAAAGGGGTGAAATTTAAATATTACAACAGTATGTCATTTTATTCTTAATTTTAAAGTATTTCTTTCTTGGAATACAACGTCAAAGTTACTGAGAATGCTATTTTTCATTTTGTTTTTATCTGAATACCAAATCTCAAGTTTATAAATTAATCAATATGTTTAAAATGTTGCTCTATTAATTCTTGTTTGGGTAAATTTTCCATTTAGTTAATTGCTTGCTCCTCCTTAAATCTGTGAGTGTCTTGTCAAGTTTGTCAATTCTTCTGATTATTCTTTCCGTATAGTATAGAGTTCTTTCATTGCTTCATGTTGAAGCTGATAATCGATTACAGTGAGAACCAACTTACGCTTCCCATATAGGCTCATTCAATGATATAGCTGCTAGTGTGCTCCTTATTTAATGTTTTCAAATTACATCACGCTCAATTTGAGCTTTTATCTTGAACAGCAGTTATATTTTCATGTATCTTCTTACAAACGACAGAAAATTTCAAATATATCTTGAACTCCCGCCTTTTATATGCCCATTTTTACTCGTATGCGGTGTACGCCCTTAACATCAGCAAGTTAGTGTCACAACCACCTTCATAAAAGTTGGCCCACCAAATTTGATGATCTTCCTCGCCTGTGTTTATTCCCTCTTTACCATGAACCTTCCAAAAATTATAAACGTTGCGAAGTTTCAAATGATTTGTAAAATTCGTCAAACATTGTAAAGTTTAACAAACTTTCTAAAGTTTTACAAAAATTTCGAAGCTTTACACACTTGAGAAATTTTACAAACCGTATGAAATATGAATTGTCAACCAAGCAAACATTTTGATATATTGTGGAGTTGAATCGATTTCGTTAAGTGTGATATTTCCAGCAAAACTTTTCAAACGATACAGCAAATGAAGTCTTACAAATCTTGTTAAATTTGTCAAAATTTGTTAGGTTTTACAATACTTTGACGCTTGAGAAAACTTTGAAAGTTTGATAGGTGTTATAAATCTTTTGCTTCGACATTGCGAAATTTGACAGAACTTGTAAAATTCAAGTAGTCTTGATAAGATTGACTGTTCCTGGGAAATACGCCAAAATTTGCAAATTTTGACCAACCAATCCTTTTATGTGTAGTGTGACGAACCTTTTGCTGTTTGTAAACACTTGAAACGCTCTTCAAACCATGATAAATAAGTAAACTATTGATAAGCTTGGAAGTTTCGAATTCTCTGAATTTCGACAGACCTTTCCAAGTTTAACAAAATTTAAGAAATTTTTCTATGAAATTTAAAGTTAAAGTGAGACTTTCTAAAGTTTGTTAAGCATTGCTAAGTTTGATAAAGTCTCGCAACATTGACAACATGTATGATTGGACAATTCCTGTATAGTTTTAAAAATTATAGAAATTCGGCTAACACTAGAGAGTTGGGAAAAATTTTGAAGTTAGATAGTCCTTGCTAAATTTGAAGAGCCTTGTAAAATTCAAGAAACAATCTGGGTACTGTCAATTCCCACCAAGTATGAAAGAGTTTACAATGTATCGTGTGTATCGATCGTTTCTTGGAGTGAAACTAATTTCCTCTTCATGAATGTTCAGAAATGTCACAAAATGTCCTTCTCCTTAAAGCTCAGTCCAATTGATTACACCTACGTATTACATGATATTCCACTTGCGCCGGTTTTTCAAATAAAAGATCTAGGAGTGATTTTCGACCCGAAACTTAAATTTGAGCCTCATATTGTGTCAATAACCGCACGCGCCTCTCGCGTCTCCGGGTTCGTATTAAGACACTCTCATATGTTTACTGACATTTCTTCTTCGGTCAACCTATAC
Organism: Oxycera nigricornis; assembly: GCA_963942545.1. NCBI lineage: Eukaryota > Metazoa > Arthropoda > Insecta > Diptera > Stratiomyidae > Oxycera > Oxycera nigricornis. The sequence goes on from OZ012660.1 coordinate 70,671,205, forward strand.
ACTAGCCTCGTTAGACCAATCCTTGAGTATTGCTCACAAGTATGGTCACCACACTACCAATATTTAGATTCTATGGTTGAATCAGTTCAGCACAAATTCACTCGTTTCCTTATCTTTAAATTTAAAATTCCATATATGCCATATGAAGAGCGACTTTCCTTGCTGCAACTTCCTACTTTGAAATCCCGCAGACTCCTTTTTGATGAATGTTTTTTGTTTCGGCTTCACCACCATCAATTAAACTCTAACCTCTCTGATTGGTTAGAGTATCGTACTTCAGAACGCCCTGCCAGATCTGACACCATATTTACAGTTCCATATGCTAGGACTGAGACCTTGTATCATTCGCCGATGTTGCGACTCCCTCGAAACCATAATACTCTGCGACTTGGTCCGTTTCCTCAATCACTCTACATTCATAAGCAGAAGGTGAAGGGTTTTTTAACTAATTAGTTTAATCGATATTATGTTTTTCTTTTCATTAATTTTTACATTTTCGTCTTCTTTTATTGTCTTGTAATTGGATTGTGTTAGTCTGTAAGACAATTTCTTCTTAAATAAATAAATAATGTATGATAAACATTAAAAAGTTTGACAAATCTTTTAAAATTTTACGAAATTTAAGTAATATTAACTAATTAAACTTTTGTTAAATTCGACATGCATTTGAGAGTGAAATCAATGTATTGAAGATTTAACAACTTTTATAGCCTCTTAAAAAGATTGAAAAATCTTGGAAATTGTATAACTCTTATTGCGACTGAAAACTCTAATGGTTATATTTTTGAAGTTTCAGTTTCGTTTCTTCAATAATGGGAATAGCGTTGGGAAATTTCGGAGCCTTGCAGAACATGGCAAATGTTATGAAGTGAATTTTGAGCTAACCTTCTTTTGATTAGTTTCAAAAACCTTGAAAAGTTGCAGAAACCTGTGAAGTTTAAAAAATCTTGGTAGTTTTGAAAAATATGTTAAATTTGACCAACCTCATGCAACATATACATATCATGAGAGGTTTGCACAACTGGTTGAAATTTTAAAAACGTTGAGTAGTTTTGTAACGGTCAAAATTATTACCAATCCCTGGCAAATTTGAAAAACAAAGTTTGACAAAACCTGTAAGAATGAAACACAAGATGTTGGTATAGAAAATTTTGTTCAATATGACAAATATTTTATATTTTTTATAAAGCTTAACAACCACTTGAATTTTGACAAATCTTGAGTAATTTTACAAACCATGTGAAATTTGACGGCAACTGTGCAAGTTCTAAAGCCATCTGAAGTTAATTATTTTTGCGACAGTTGAATATACCAACAAATTTGCATTTAGAAAATCATGTGAAGTGCTTACAAGTCAAACATTGAAAACGGATGAGATGAAATGTTTGAAAATTTTTGTGATTCGTGACAAATCTTCTGAAGTCTGACAAACATTTGGAAAATTAATAACCTTGTGAAGTTGCACGAATTAATGAAAAATTTATAAGCTTAGCAAGTTTTTATTTTGCAAATTGGACAAACCTTGTGAAATTTGACAAACCTTGTAAAATTTGACACACTTTGAACAATGTGAATAATTTTTTCACAATGATATTTGACAGCTTTTGCAAACTTGGATACCCATGCAAAGTTTAGAAGACTTTCATTTATATAACCAGTTTGAGTAACGCTGATAAATGTAACACTTTATGGGTGTTTGATAATCTCTGTAAAATGTAAAAAAAAATTGTAAAATTGGAAAAACATTTCGAAATTAGACAAATTCGGCAAGTTTTGTGAAGATTTGACAACCATTATGAAAAAACTTGCGAAACTTGACAAACCTTGTGCAAATTGAATAATTTTGCTTCCAACGTGAATTGTTCAACACATTTTTCGCACGTGGCAAACGTAGCAAGACATGCAAAGTTTGACACACCTTGCTATATTTGACAATTATTGTTCAATTTAAATGAAATTGACAAATTGAACAATTTTGACAAACTGCAAAGTTGAGCAAACATTGAATTTTGACAAATCGTGTGTCGTTTTCCAAACTTGGTAAGCTTTTGCAGATAAAGTGTCGTTCTTCAAATCTTGTGAAGTATGAAAATCATTCTTTGGTATGAAAGTTACGACTTCTTCTTGTTAGTGAAGTAAAAACCACGAAGACTTTTGAATTCAGACGTTTTTATTTTTAATTTAAACAAGAAAAAATCTCGTTACAAAATTAGGATGAATTCAATAAAACGAGGTCCCTTTGTGACCTGGCTAGTCTGACAACTCAATCGCAAAAGGCACCGATTTATTCGAATCCATTTCTTATATATCTATCTTATCTCCTAAACCCCAAAGCAATGAAATATTATAATAAATAAATTATGGTCTTTAAATTCTACGAAGGATCGTAAATTTCGATGATACAGGAAATTTACGATCGTTCTAGAGTTTTGAAATCCGAGATGCGGATAAGGTGTAAAATTTATGTAAACAAAGTGTTTTAGAAATTCATAAACAAAGTGATTTATGAATATAAGAAAATAAGGACAAATCGCATGTGCGCCGATAATCAACACTTAAAGAGTTATTGAATAATGTATGGAGGGTTACGGTAACTAATTAAACGAGCTTAAACATTATTATTACTTATATACTAAATTAAAGTTACCACCTTAGCAATAATTAATCTAGGTCACCAGCTTGAGTGCGCATGGAAGTTGCGAAATTACCTGTGTGTGAAATGTGATAACTTGAATACCATCCTGAGCTAAAACTTCTTTTGAAGTGTGGCATAAATGTTAAGTTATGCAAACCAGGTAGTTTTCGAAAAAAACTTGTCAAGTTTTATGAGACGCTTTCCAATGTGTGACAAACATTTTGAAGCAAACCTTGTGAAGTTTAACAAATCTTGTGAAATTTGTAAAACCTTCTGAAGTTTATAAAACCATGTGTAATGAAACAATTTTTGAAAACCCTGAAAGTCACATTCAACCTTGACAAAGCTTGTAAAAATGTGATAACCCTGATTAAATTTCAAAACCATCTGTTCCTATTTGAACTTTCGTTGCAAATTTGGAAAATTGTTTTGTTGTTTGGCTAACTTGTGAAGTTTGGTAAACCTTGTTAATATGAATCAAACCTCCTGACTTACGTGTTGTGAATTTGAAGAGATCCTGCAAAGTTTGTCAAGCCCTGTAAAGGTCAAAATTTTCATTCTTCATCAGTTTGACACGGTTGGCAAGTTTCGAGTAGTTTTCTCAAAACTGACAAAAATTCAACATTTTGATATCTAACAAATCTTATGAAGTCTCACAAACTGTAAGATGTTTGAAATGTATTGTGTAAGTTTATCAAGTTTCAAACATTTTTGAAGTTGCACATTGTTCTGAGATCTTATTAACGTTTAGAAGCTTGACAAAACTTATGAGTTTTGACAAATGTTGTGAAGTTTGGCCATACTTGTGCAAATTGCCAAACATCACGTAACTTACAATCCTTTTGAAGTTGCAGAGACCTTCTCATGTCGTGAAAATTCGACAACTCTGCAAAGATTGACTAAGTTTGTTAAGGTTGTAGAAGAAAATAGTCAAAACTCAATTTAAGCAATAAATCAGCAAACAAGATCTAATGAGCATTTTGATGAATCAATAGAGGTTTTGAAAGGAGTTATAAGTAGTGATAGAAGAAAAATTTTAAATGCCTTTGAAGGAATAGAGGGAATCACAAAAAAATTGATGCAACGACAGTTGCTCACAGATCAATTTATTAAATTACAGTTTCTAGAAAATAAAGTTGATCATATCCAAGATGATATAGCGTCAGCCAAATACAATCTGATTCGTCCTAGCATTCTAACAACTAATGAAATTAATGAACATCATATTGATTTTTACAAATTAAAGTTAAAAAAAAATAGGGATTTTGGAGTACAAAGACAAGTATATTGTTATTGCAATTGAAATACCCAAAGACTATGTATCCGTTGAAATAAAATTGATTACACTATTAACTGACGAAAGCAATTATGAAATAAACAATGAAGAAGAATACACTGTAGAAATTAATGATAAAACATCAGAATTGAGTTTACGGGAACTTAAATTGAGTCAGCATTGTGTTGTAAAAAGAAATTGTATTTTGAAATATGAAAACCAAACAAAAATTTCTGTTGTTGATGAAAAAATGATTTTAATAAAAAATCCAAATGGGAAGAATTAAAGAATAATTATGATGATAAGTAAATTGTATTGAAAAATAATCATCTTGAAAAATTTAATAATTGTTCAATTACTATTGGTCACGAAGTTTTTTATAAAATTATAAATGAGGATAAATATTTCTATCAGAATAATATGTTCGAGTCTTAATTTAAGTCTTCATTATTTGATAATTTAATGGCCAATCAATTTGAAAATATTAAAGAAATCAATGAACTAAAAGGGTACAAAAATATTTCATATGGAATAAATTTAAGTTTTGTTACAATAATATCATTGGCAATAACCTTTTTAAACATAATTATGAAGATAAAATTATGTTCAAAAGTAAATAAAAAGATTCAGGCGAATCTTCATTTAAACTGGGGAGGAGTAACATATGATAATGCTCCCAACAAAGCTGAATCTCATTCAGTCAATAGCGCTCAAATAAAGTTCATTTAAAATCAATGGATGGCAACCTGAATAAGGTTCAATCGAGCTCAGCTGTTGGTCCAATATCATATGTTGCAAAATCTACTGGTAATAACCAACAATTATCTAGACCAGAACATTTAATTTATGGCATTGTAATATCGCCAAGCAATATTGTGGTAGAAGATAAGAAGTCAGTTGCTAGTTTGCATTAAGTGGTATAAGATCAATTAAATAAAGTCAATTAAAATTACCTCAAATTGTATTTTTAACTCGGTTTTCAACAGAATACATTAGTCGCGCGAAAAAACAAGTGAAAACTCACACCGTAGTTTCTCCAAATGGACTTTCCCATTGTGACGAGGCCGCAATTCGTGTACGTATACACGCCGTGACCGAAGTAATGTGCGAATAAAATGTATACCGATGCAAATTAGAACACTAATACGCGTGCACAATTTCCCGCTGTGAATTGTATAATAGTGTTGCGGCAATTTGGATCTAGTGTCTGTGCTTTACATTCTTTATGCTATAATTAAAAGACCGAAGACTTTAACCAAACATGAAATTGCTAATGCTTTAGAATAGCTTGAATAAGGATTGTAAATTCCAGTCCAAATAAATTATATTTATTTTTTCGACCTGAAAGTGGGAGCATTAATATATTCAAATGACTGAAAAATAATAAACCTAGAGACCAATTTTCACTAACTATAAAAAAATTTTGCTCCAAAAACAGAAGCATCGATTGAGGACTAGATATGTTATAAGTTAACATTTCTTTTTGGGTTTTTTGATTCTGGATAAACAACAATGTACTGATGATCATCGCGGGTGTAAGAGAGTGGTTAACATGTAAGCTGATTACTTTGTTAAGAATCAATATTTACTTATAAGATTTTTCAGAAAGTTACTTAAAGTAAAGTCTAGAAATTATGATATTTATGTTAAGAAAAAAATATTGTAAAACAGGACTAAAATTTACTTCTTCAGACTATAAAATTTTTGTCTAGCGCTAGCTTCTTAATAACTTGGAACTTTTGGTCGCGCTAAACATTGCTGTAAACACTTTTGTGATAAACATTACAGAAACAAAAACTTGCTTACAAATACTAAAAAGCAAAACATTCGCAAAAATCAGATTTCCTTGACTTTACACCTTCTCAATGCGAACAAGATTTTGACAGTTATTTTTATACGTTGCTTGATATTTTAAAAATAAAAGAACTTGTGACGGAAAAAACTTTTTTTTTGATTTACTTCGAAGCTGCCCACAAAAAAATTTAAATCAGTTTTGATGTATTTTGTAAGTAATCTAAATTGCTTGCATCTCATCAATTATAAAAATAGTTTTTCTCAAAAACAGAACAGCATCAATATTTTTTTTAGTTCATTGATGTTTGAAAAACAAATGGTAATCACGGTTGTAAGACACCGGTAAACAATTGAACTGTTAACTTTGTTTAAAATTAATATTAATTTTTGAAAACTTCGCTAAAGTTTCTAAAAATACAATTTAAAAATATGATATTTTATATAAAAGCAAACATATTTTAAAACATTGAAATATTTATTGTTCAAAACGTTCGACATTAGCAAAAAACTGATTTTGTGACACTGAACAAGATTTCGAAAGGAACTTTTTACACGTTCGTTGACAAGGCAAAATAGAGAAGCGATCTACCCAAAAAATCACTTTGATTTACTTGGTCTTCTTTCGCCATATTTAACCGGAATATTTAAAAAACAAGAAAAAAAATTCAATGTTTGAACTTGAAAAATAGATTGAATTAAATTGAAATTATATGAAATATTAGTTGATATTACAGAATTTCAAATTATGAACTTTGAATTTGATTATCATGGGACGAGGGAGCTGTGCTAACAAAAATAGATTTGATATTTGAAATACACCAAACGGAAAAACGATGATAATAGTCCACTATATCTCGAATCGCAGCGCTGATTTGAACAACCTTTGCTGAAATATCATGACCAAGAAGCGGCGTTTTTCAGCGCCAAAAATGCATTTCGGCTATTTGAGCATTTACTAAAAACCATTATACCACTTAAATAAACATACACGAAATTCAATCCTCTGAGCACTTCGAGCATAAGACTTTGAAAGATTTCAGATGCATTAAGCAAATCGAAATTCATTTGAATGAATTCAAATAATCCAAAAGGTGTAGTAATTGCTGTTTAGTTATTGTCCTCAGAAGTAATTGGAATATGATTACATGCACGGATTAGACCAATTTTTAAAAATATTTAGTCGATAGCAACCGCCCAAGAGCTTCAATTTGATGAGTCATTACCACGGGAACCATATAGATTACAGATGAACAAGAAGATGAGGATGGTTGAAAATTACGAATTTTATTCATTTTTAAATTCGGTGTTGAATGTTTTAGATTTTCCCAAATTAAGCCAACGAGCTTTTGCGCTAGGTAGATGACCCTTAGTTACAATATAATGTATCACCGTTTGTTGAGCTGATACATTCTAGTTTGGTTACTGTACAACGTTAGAAAATTTTCTGAGGAGAAAATTATAATCTGAATTGATTTTAAAAACGTTTGGAAAAAGACTTTTCCCTGAAACACGATTCCTGTGATGAGTTTAAATCTATGAATACTGATTTTTGAAGTTAGTATGGATTTTTAAACTGCACTGTATGATATAATGAACTAATGAGATCGACCTCTAAGGTCATGATGATACTCCATAATCAAAATTTGTTTGATGGCGTGTGATTCAATATATTTGGACCATTAAGCGAGCATTTGACATCAAAAAGGTGCTACTGTAAATTGGCGTTTCATTTGATCAGAAAAAGTACTTACACTTGTAGCTTACGAAGAAAAATCCAATTTGTCAAGTAAATCCTTAGATATAGCTCATTCCCTTTAGCCAAGTTTTCTTCTTGATTGAATGGCTTTTGAGGTAGATAACGCGTTAGCTGATGCTACCTCTACAGAGATGATATGTCAATAGAGTCTTGAGAAACTTATGAGAGACTTATGTAATTAGAAACGTATAGATTTTTTTGTAAAACTCATTTATTTAAAGAAATACTTTACAAAATAAAAACAATAAATAACAAAAACATATCAGTAACGTGTCGGTAAACCATTCTGCTTCACATCCTCTTGTAGGCGATTTTGCATTGTCATTGTCATTATAAATAGCCAGGTTTCTGTCAAACAAATGATAGAGCCATTTGCCAACTGGCACGATATATTAAGATGCTGCAACTTGGTTCGTAAGCCACGCACGTTTTGATAATAAATACAATTTTTTTTAATTATATTAGGACTTGAAGCACTTAAAGATGATGACGTGGAATTTGTTTAGGAAGATGGAGAAACTAGCGCTGAGATTCGCGAGTTCGTGGCTGGTGAAAATTCTTTGAACGACGGACGGTAAATGCTTTGACTAGTATTTCACTTGGCCAGAAGTCACTTTTAAGTAGTGACTTGTATTCGGGAGAAGATAAAGGCCCGGATGCCGTAAGTGGCCGGCATATGGACGCAATCCAGATCCCGGAGTTCATCACATATATATATATATATATATATATATATATATATATTTATATAGGGGAAGCAGGGGTTATAGCGCTCACAGGGTAATACCGCTCACACTTATAACTAAAATCATATTGTCATGCTTTCGATTCCACCACACAGCTCTCACAGAACTCAACCTCCTGATGTGTCTTTCTTTGGACCCCTAAAGGCTGCCTACATACAAGAATGCAACATGCACATGAAGACACATTTGATGGCGAAAATGACTCCGTATGATGTTGCAGGTCTATTCAATAAAGCAAATGCACAAGTTGCAAATATAAGCAAAGGAGAAGCTGGATTTCGAGCCACGGGAATATTCCCGTTAAACCCGAACGTTTTCACCGAGCAAGACTTCTTGGCAGCATCGTTAATGGCTCAAAATTCAGACCAACCCAATCAAATCGATGATAATGTTTATGATTCTGAACCTGCACAATTTTGTGACACAACTGCGAATAAGGAGCCTGCATCACTTCTACCGAGTCCATTGGTTACGACGCCAAACCTAGAATTTGAACTTTCTGGTCATAGGCCTAAAACACCTACCCCTAGTCGATCTAATGAGCTAAGGTACGCCGCCAATAAATCAACTGTTCCATGATCATCTAATCGGGATCTATACGATGAACAAAGACAAACTGCTCTGGCATTTTATGATATAGCTAAGACCCCAAATACATCTTCTAAACCAGGTCAAAGAAAAAGAAAACAACATGCTACTTTATTAACAGCAAGTCCATTAAAAAGTGTGCTAGAAGAAAAAGAAAATAAAAGGAATGCAAAGAAAAATAAGATTGATAACCAAAATAAAATAAAACCTAAGAAAGCAACTAATCAAAAGAATGTTAAGAAAGCAACTAATCAAAATAACGTTAGAGTAAAATCTTACAAACGAAAAGTTCTACAAGAAAGTTCTTCGGACACTGAATATGAAGATAATATTTGCAATGACGACAGCGATGACGACATGAGTGTGGATGATGGTAAATACAACAAGTGTATTGTTTGTGAAGAATTCGGAAGAAACAATGAAATGTGGTATCGCTGTACTTCATGCGGACATTGGGCTCATGCCATGTGTTCTGGATGGGATTCTGCAGAAGGTTATATTTGTGATTTATGTGCCAAAGACTAAAATGTCATTATTCCTCATCAACATTCTTCCTATTTTTAATTATAATTTCCTATAACAAGCTAAAATTGTGATCATGAACATTGATTTAGTTATTTATGGTTTATTTCTTTAATATTTGATTCGTTAAAATTGATATTATTCGTTTTGTTCATACACACAAGTTTGAGTGTCATTACCCCTTTGCCTGAGCGGTATTACCCGTGGTCAAGGGCAATGGCGCTCAAAACTGTTTTTTTGTTAATGCTTCATTACTTATTTCTAGTGAAGAATTCGCACGTTTTGTTTAAAATCATTGGCTAGGGATTAGATAAGCCATTGTTATTTTGTCATACTATCAATATAAAGTTAAAAATAAAAAAATATGATTGTTTTTCCTTAAGTGAACGGCATTCCCCCTGCTTCCCCTATATATATATATATATATATATATATATATATATATATATATATATATATATATATATATATATATGTATGTATATATATATTTTATTTCTTACAACGACGTTGAAGGGACCGGTGAAATTCCGTCGTTACAACCGTAGGTAGCTATATCAAAACACAATAATAATACTCAAATATACTTTTATTTCTGATAGAAGAGAGAAAGGTAATTAAGTACAACAGAAATTATACATACTAAAGAATGGACAGAACAACTTAACTGAGCCAAATTAAATTTAATTTTAAGAAAAAAAATCTGTCATCTTTGTTTGTTTCTGTGATTTTCTGTTTTCTAAATTTTTTTTTTCAATTTTTTTCTCCAAATGTAGTAAAGTGAAATCTGTTTTAGCCTCTTTGAAATCCTCATTAAATGTGAAAAAATGTTGTACCGTTTGAATCGCCTAAAAATCATCTTTAGAGGTAGGTGGTAGGAAATCGATAGTTTGGTTCATTTTCTCTTCGTCGTTGTTTATACCCGACTCCAAATCTGGATTTGAGATAGCTGAAATTTCCTCTACCGTCATGTCCTCCGCCGTTTCAAGTTCTTCCTCAATGCATGGAAAATGTTCCCAACATTCTTGTGATGCCCAGTCATCTACAGCCAGAGTGCAGACCCATTGAGCAAAGGTAGATTATCCTCAACTTCATTTTGATCATTTTGTAGTCGTCGCCATTCCGCTAGGGGTAGTGCGTCATTTTGATCAAAAGAGTTTTATGTTGCATTTAAAAAAAATTCTGCATGTGCAAAACAATTCGTTATTGTGCATTGAGAAACACCATCCCAAGCTTTTGAAAGCAGAAAAATGGCTTCGAAGATATGCATTTTTTAGGTAAACCATTTTCGTCGATGTCTTTTAAAAGATTCATAATTTGAAGTTTTCTAAAATGTGTTTTCAGTGACTTGATTACGCCCTAATCCAACGACTGGAGAGCTGTCGTAGTATTTGGCGAAAGAGAGACTAATTTTATTGCTTTTAAGTTTGGAATATTCGGGTGAGCGTGACAGTTGTCTAAGAGCAATAAAATTTTCATTTATTGTCAAATCAGCGTATTGTCTCATCGCAAATTATTTTTTTCAAATAAGGCTGATGTCATCCAGGCTCTTGGGCTATTTTCATATTGGAAAGGTAGTGATTTAACAATTTCAAAACATTGAGGCCATTTAGCTATGCCAATACCCACTAGTTTTAATTTTTCCGAGCTAGTTCTTTAGAGAGTTTACCTCCAACACACTTTTCTCCTTTATATTTCATTGTTATATCAGGCATCATTCTAAAAAACAAACCGGTTTCTTATGTGTTAAATATTTATTCGTCTTTATATCCTCGTCTTAAATTTGGCCATACTGTTGTTATCTAATCGTTACACATTCCTTCCGGTACATCTGCCACTTCTCCACTTATTTTATCAAAAGTAATGTTGTGTCTTTTTCTAAACCTTTGAATCCATCCCACTGTGCATTTAAAATCTTTTAATCCTTGTTGTATAAGCAGTATTCGTAAGTGCATATTGATACTTGTTGTAGTTTAATGTGAATTCCCTTACGCGACTATCTGATTCCTTTTATTGACTTGAACAGGTAGTTTTCTTTTAAGTTAAAACTTTACGAATTCTCCTTTGCAGTAGAAAATTATTTATTTTGAAAAAGAGTCTATTTGATCCATAACATCAGAAATAGGAATATTAAAAAATTGAATTTGAAGAAAAAGAAAGATGCAATTCGAATGATTGATGTGAAAAATAGGAAACTGCAAGAAGTCCCAAACATTTTTGCTGTGGGAAAAACGCGCCGAAACTGAAAAGTGACATAGCCGGCTTAATGAACAGGGATATGGAAAGTGGCGGCTCTACCTTCGGGGCTCAGCTCCACCACTTATTGATGAGCCTAAATTAGTGCAAATGTAACAAAATATCATTATAGATTTCAATATAGTTTTCATAATTTCATTTCATTTCAAAATATAATGTAGTATTTTTTTCGCCCAAGTTAATTCAAGTTGAACGGCGTATGACTGACTAATCCAATAGCAAAAAACCGTCTGACCAGGCCGATTGATTCTACCCGTCTTACAATGTATTCAGGGTGGTAGTTTCCTGTTCTGATTGGTTTCTAAAAATAGATGTGATCGCAGTTCTGTTACCATATATGGTATGAATTGTTCCGTACTTAACTCCCCCTTAGTTAAAATTGCCCTCAATTTCCATCAATTTCAATAAGGATATCGGTATTGTCTAGTCCAACTCGGATCATTAGACTTTGTACGAATAGTAGCTTCAATGGTAGTAGTGAAGGGAAGGGATTTGTTAGGAGACTGGTTTTTCATTAATTGAAATATCTCATTTTCGTAATTTGGATTATTTATTGTGAAATTTACGCAATGATCAAACTTGTTGCTATTTGTATACATCATAAGTGATTGTTTGAACAAATTTAGTTCAAGGCCTAACTTTTTGAATCCTTCTACTCCTGATAAGAGTTCGTAAAATGTAATTTTCGTTTTAAAGATATAAATTACTCGTTTATACGTTATTTTTTCTTTACCATGCATAGTTGACATGGTGAAACCTTTCTTTAATTTAATGTTTTTCCTAGAGTGCTTTTTTCGATTATGTAGTTATTTGTAGATCGAGAGTCTAGAAGCATTTTAACATTTCTTATGGGTTCGCTATCCAGTTTTTTCCTTTCAGGTAATTCAATATATGGCAAACCCCGGTTTAACCTAAAACATTACTAGCATCAAATTCGTCAAATTCCATTTCGTAATTCGTGCCCATGGATACGGTATTGTCGTACCCGTATTTGTCTATTTTATTGACTCTTTGGGATTGGTAAGCCTAATCTTTATTGTGTGAGATATTGTCGTCTCTTTCTCTCTTGGATGGTGGTGTCAGTTTATTATCGTAGAACCTATTATTCGGTCTGAATGGTTGATGTAGATTGTACGCTTGTGTTTGTCTATACCTGCCGTTTTTGTCTATTTCTAACGGTTCAGGGTTTTGTAATCGATTTTATGGTGTAACTTGCTGTTGGTTCGCATTTGGAAAATGTCTCATATTCTGATGTTGGCGTGGCCGGTGGAATGGTTTTTGCATAGCTTGGTGATGATGTGGTGTCTGGTGCGTCATGTTGGGTTTTGTACCCGGTGCTGTCTTTGATCATTCTGTCGCCTGTCGAAATATAAGTACAAACTATCGTGCTGGATCGTCTGTGCAAAAGCGTATGCATCGGTTAAAGTGGTTACTTCTCGTCCGCATAGCATGTTCTTAATTGAGATGCTGTTGACTCCGAACGTAAAAACTCGTAATGCATTTTCTTCTGTCGCTCTACTCATGTTCTCGACTGTTGCACTGTTGGTGTATGAAATTTCAATCTTTGACAAACAAAGATTTAAATGTTCATTTAGTTTGTGATAGAATTCGTTCACTGAATCTCTTCCTTGGCGTATTCGCATCATTTCGTCGTTTAGCACGTAAAGTGGTCTTTTGTCGGCATCGACACTATCCAAAGTTCTCATTATAGCGTGTAAATTATGTATTGTGTTTTTATCGTTAAATTGCTCGATCGATTTGTGTAGCAATGTCACCATTTTTCTCCAGGGTCGATATTTCTTGATGTCGGCGTCAAATATCCCTAGGCTTTTGAATATGTTTAGATTTACATCTTTTTCGCTGGCATATCTACAGCTTTGTTCTACCAGGACTTGTGCCGCTGGTTGTCTGGATGAGAGCTGAGTCTCTCAATTCGCTTATTTCGTTGCGATTTCTGTGTACATCGCTCTAAGTACCTCTATTTCTTCAGTCATTCTAATTTCCTTCAAATTGCGTTGGTTGTTAAAACAATCTCCTCGTTGGATTTTCCTCAACCTCCCTTTGGTAGACTCTATTTTTACTTATTTTTATTTATTGGTTACACGTTAGCCGCTTCGAGTAGTTATGGCGTTAAAGCTTGCCACCAATTTCTTACTGAGACCTTTATTGCACCCTTTACACTTTTTTAGGATTACACTATACACTTGGTTGCACAATTTTGCTTAAAGTCTATCACTTTTTACATACAGGTAAAGTGAATTATTACTTACAATGAATTATTTACGAGTTGTAGTAAATGCTTGATCCTCGTTTTACGTCTTGAAGATTTTGATTCGACGTCTTGCAAATATCGTTTGATATCCTTTTGCTTCAGGTGATCACCGCTGTAGTTTGAAGGAATTAATTTGGCAGGGACGCTTGATTAAGCTGCAACTCCTTTGTTTGATGCTCCTTGGAATCGGATATCTTGTTGAAAGGTAGCTGTGTAGAACGGGACCTTGTTTTCGGCTGTTCGTTTATAGCTGGCTGGAATTCGCTAAGTACTTCGATCATGCCTTGGTAACTCGGCTGATCGTTGTCGACTTGTATTTGCTTCCTTGTTACAAGTTGTGGAGCTATCCCGCTTGAGCCCCTATTTAATTCAAGTTGAACGGCGTATAACTGACTAATCCAACAGCAAAAAACCGTCTCACCAGGCCGAGTGTTTCTACCCGTCTTACAATGTATTCAGGGTGGTAGTTCCCTGTTCTGATTGGTTTCTAAAAATAGATGTGATCGCAGTTTTGTGCCCATAAATTGTTTCGTACTTAACTCCCATGCTGTAGTTTACTTTCACATAGTCTTCTTGCCACGCACTGTAAAACAATTTGTTTTTCTGTTCGACATGCTTCGTTGTGCCTGCACCGAGTTAAAGTTGAGAGTAAAATTCAAACTTATTTTCTCTTTGACAATTTTCTACCTTTATTATGAGGAAGAGCGACATGGATTTTGTCCCGAAAAAGAGTTGTTCAATTTAAATGACTGCGTGAATTCTATGCTAAAGCGGCGGGAGTGTGCGTGTTACGTCGTCGCCCCTTTGCTCTTGTACACTGCACCTCGACTGTACCCGAACATGTGGGCAGTCATAAAGAATCTTTAATTGTGCACAAATACGAGTACAAGACAATAGCAAAGAAATGCATGGTCCGTTTTCTCACATGTGGAAATTTGTAAAATTAAACACATATAAGATAACAACAAAGAAACGCATGTTACGTTTTCTCACATGTGGGCATTTGTAATTGAAAAAGGATAAGAACAAATGAATGCAGGCCACTTGGGCGTTAGCTATAAAAGGCAATAATAACTTAGAAAGATGCTCATTTGTATTTAAAGAGTAAGTCGGAACGAGGCTTTAGTTTTATTGAAATTGATTTAAACAAAGTACGCTTGTGTTTTGCTTCCACGCAAGGCAAGAACAAAACTGGCGCAGTCGGTAGGATAGTGTGTTGGCTATCTGAAAGTGAACACGAACCTCATTAAAGTAGTGAAGTTTAATCAATACTCACAGATAACTAAAAATCAGTTATTTAACAACACGAGTGAATTCAGTGGCAAGTCTTAAACCCGTAACCCATGGAGAGATCGACATAAGACTGAATTGTAACAAAAAGTGTTAATCAAATGAAAAAGACTAAAAAGCAGTCAGAATGAACGCTACGAACAATTACAGTGAAAAAGTGTACTTAGGAGCGAGTGAAGTACAAGCAACCTTTCACTCATCGCTACAAATCTACAAGCTTGTTTAGTAATTAAATCTAGAAATAAAAATGTCCTTCGATCTTCCCACAGCTTACCAGATAGCCGAAAGAGTCCAAGTCTTCACAGGTACCGATTGTTACGTTCGCCACGCAACGTGGTCCACCCACAACCCAGAAGGGCAAAATGGGGGTCTGACCTGTTCTTAAACGTAAACGCTGTTTTCTCAAAGAATAAATAATGTTACGTTTGCCACTTCACACAATCAAGCCTATTATGAATTATATTGTCAGTCATTAATGAACTTTATTGCAAATATTATATAGATAGACATATATACCAAAATTAGGGAAAGATTTATCTAGAGTAAGGTATTGAATTATATAAAAACGTAATAGATTTGCTTAGGGTATTGATGTTTGCATGAAAATGTAAAGGATGTTAGGTATTTAAGGATATCGGATTAGGTAACTCAGTAGGTAATAAGTTTTTATGGAGAGTGATCAACAAACAACGCCCACCCAATCGTCGCAACAGAGCCAAAACCAAGCTCAGTACGGTGAACGATGCGCCCAATGGAGTCCCCTATGCGCCAGTGATACCCACAACCATTGGTACTTGCATTTCACCATGGTTAACGACGGCCACGAGTATTTCATCAGAGAGGCAGCAGTCACAGCATTTCCCCCGCATCGAGACACAACGTCTGACGCTGACCAAACCAGTTTCCAAAGCTTTTGAAAGCTGCGATGGGGTCAACTGCCCAGCTGAGTGGGCATTGACCACCGACACGGAAAAACGGGACTGGACTTTTGGATCAATAGGATTGCGGGAGCAGCTGACGGGTCAACCGCTTGTGCGAAGCTGCGTGGCTTTTTTACGTCGATCGCTGGTGGAAGCTGCGTTGGTTTTTGGACGTCGGAGTTTGGTTCAGTGCGAAGCTGCGATTTTGCTCCACGTCGATCTTGTGGTTCGAGGGAGGAGTTCGAAGACGAGCGACGCCAACCCGGTGTTTGGTTCAGTGCGAAGCTGCGGTTTTGCTTCTCGTCGATCTTGTGGTTCGAGTGTGAAATTAAAAGACGAGCGACTCCAACCAACCCAACCCCCACGACATCGACCAGAACAACGAAGGAGGAAAAATTCGGCCGATAGGAGGAGTGGAGCGAAATTTAAAAGGACGGCGGACAACAAGTGGAGGAAGTAGGAGAAGGACTAAATTGTAAGTAGATTTAAAAATATATAGATGGGGAAAGCTAGGTTTGGAATTGATTAGAATAAATAGTGCTTAATAAGGAACTATATTAATTGTGAGAAGTGGCAGAGCGAACGTCGCGTCAGCTCCTCGGGTTTCGATCTTTGTTTCGAGAGGAAATTCTCTATTCGGTCGGTGGTTTTGGGTCATCGCGGACCCTTTTCCCGTTTCAGAGTTCGCAAATAGGGCAGTCCCGTTGCAGAAACGGGTGGCGCTCTTTTTAAAACTACATTTTCCCACACCCCTCTTCGCGGGTGAAGCCGGGTGGGATTGCCCAAACCGTGGCGAAGGTCGGCTGCGGTGTAGTAGTAACGTTACGAAAAATCGTGCCGTAACAGTTAACGGACTTTATTACAAATGTAGAACGTATAACACAGTTCACCCCAGAAGAACAAAGATCCCTGATATACACAGTTATGTTAACCAAAATACAGGGAATAGCAGGAGATGCAAAATTATCGGCAGCTTGCACCTATTGGCAAGATGTAAAACAAGCCCTAATTATTCGATGCGGACTACAGGAATCTTTCACACAACTGAGGAATCAAGCAGAAAGAATACAATCCAGCACCACAATAGAACTGTGCGATCAACTTCAACAAATTCTGAGCACATTAAACAGGAAAGCAAAATTAGAAGGAATCATCCCAATCGACTATACACCTACCCACAACGAAAAACGAATATTAAACACATTCCTGGAGAAAATCAACGCATACGACGCATCATGGCTCAGGACCGAAGGTGTAACTTTATTGACAACAGCATATTCTAAATTGGCATCCATAAACCACATTAATATGCAACTCAACCAGCCGTTACCCAGACCACCTGTTCAACAGTCACAACATCGACAGCAACCAAACTCTAGAATTAAGCTTTCTTTGTATCCAAATGATCATAACAATCTTTACCATTTTAATAATAACAGATTTTCAAACCAATTCAAAAATTTTTATATACAGAATAACCAATTTAGACCTAATCAATTTAACAACAGCTTCACAGACCCCCACATAATGGATTCCCCAGACATAGCTTACAACAATTTAGAAACAACAAATTTTCAACGATCGATACCTATGGAAGTAGATGCTATAGATAGGAGTGACCCTCGAACCTCCAATCCACGCAATCCTCGAATTGAAGAAGCAAATTTTCCTCAGTGATTCTCATCTTCGATAATTTCCCCCTAGTCCAATTAACGGGTAATGAAAATAAAATTACAGCCCTCATAGATACCGGTTCATCTCTAACTTTCCTCGATGAAAAATATATAAACCCTAATCTAACTCGCAGTATTAATCTAGAGATGAAAAATAATTAAGGAAGTAACTATAACAGATACACCTCTAGAGTTAGGAGGATATTCGACGATCATTTCGAAAGTAACAAACTTCAAAGACAGGCATAATGACGCTATCTTAGTTACGGATATCCTAAACGCGCTCCACGCCAAGATAAATTTTAAAACGAAAGAATTCATAATAAATAAAATAGATAATAAAAAGTGAAAATGAAAGAACAAATCCGAAATCCACTACTAGGAAATACCTACAAATATGAAGAAATAAACATTATGGAGCCCATAGAGAACCTGAAAATAAATACCGATCATCTAAATACTGAAGAAAACGTGAAAATAAGAAATTTAATAAGGAAATACAAGAACCTCTTCTTTTTAGAAGGAGATACCCTAAGTGCAACAAGTACAATAATGCACGAAATAAAAACAACTACGGAAGAACCCAAAAACAATAAGATGTATCGCAACACACAGATACACTATGAAGAAATTGAAAAACAAATCAGCCAAATACTAAAAGATAATAAAGTTCGATCAAGTAATTCCCCATATAATTCCCCAGTAGTAATGGTAGTTAAAACCCCATCTATTATATGCCGATGATCTGAAAATGTATCACGTAGTAGCATCGCACTCTGACGCAACTTTCATCCAATCCATGCTTGATGCATTAGAACATTGGTGCTCACGTGATAATCTTCACCTCAATATTGGTAAATGTCAAGTGATGAGCATTGCTCGCAAAAATACTATTGACAGTTACACATATTCCCTAAGCCGTACACCATTGACCAAAGTGGACCAAGTGGTTGATCTTGGCATTGTATTAGATACAAAACTACGGTTTCACTTACAGTACGACAGGATTCTCGCTAGTGCTTGGAAGCAGCTGGGATTCATTAAAAGACGGGCAAAAGAATTTACGAACTTGTGGGTTACTAAATCCCTATATACAGCATTTGTACGCCCTCTTCTCGAGTACGCTTGCTTAATTTGGAACCCAGCGTTTGGAACTGATAGTGATCGAATTGAATCAATTCAAAAGCAGTTTTTACTTTTTGCATTAAGAAATTTATATAACCCAGCTGACCTTGATAATTTACCTTCTTATGAGCACCGTCTTAAACTACTCAATTTACTTCGTTATCATCTAGAAGGACAGTCCTGACTTCGTGCTTTGTGTTTGACATTATCAGAAACGTTATCTGTATCGAATCATTATCTGGGAAAATCGCATGCAATGATGCTGTAAGACGTACCAAACACACTCGTATGTTAGTTGAGTATCAACATCATACAATATACGGACAAAACGAACCGATTAACAGATGCTGTAAGATATTTAATAGTGTTAGCAACCACTATTCCCCATCCATTTCCAAATCCACTTTTAAACGGAATCTGTTTAACGCACTAGCTAGCCATACATAGTTGTAATTTAATGTTAAGTTTAATAATAATAATATTAATAACGTGTATGCCTTGTTTGGCTAAATAAATAAATCATAAGCAGCCCGTTCAGTGCTTCGACAACGTTTAGTCTTGGCATGGTCTGGATAATACTTTTGAGCAGGCATAAGCAACAGTTTTTTACGACCAGCTGAAGGGGGTGAAGGTGATGACTGCTCACGCAAAAGTAGTCTCATCAGTGTAGTGCATGGTATTAGTACTCAGTGTACCTTCGTTGTGTTTGGTATTTTTTAAAGTTTTGTAGTGCTTAAAGTTTCTTTCACAAAAGGGTTCGTCAGGTTATGGTATTTATGATTTTTATTAAATAAATAATTGCATGTGTTAAAACTTGCTAGAAGTTTGAATTTCAATTTTAGAAAAAAAAAATTCGGTATTTTTGAAATATGCTTTCGTGTGAGTTGACGTTTACCGACGCGTCTTTCAGTTCGCTCGTGGAATAATCCAAGTCATTGTGGTTACATTCTTAGTGTATGCGTCGAAAAGTACCTCGAAGTGCATCTCCCAACTCGCGCTTCACTACTCGTCAAAATTTATCGGTCGGCAACATTAATAGTTACCTAACTATTAAATTTCTCAAATGTAAACAAGCTATTGATTGAAGCCATTGTTCTTTGACCCAAAGTGTCGGGTTTGGTGTGTGTAGTGACTTTAAATAGGTTTAGATCCCGGAAAACAATCATTTTGGCTTTCGCTTGGGCGCAAACCTAAACCAAATAACGCCTGCGCTATAAGTGGCATGTTACAGCATGTGCACAAATGAAAGCTCACGATTGCTCAAATCAAACAGTCCAAAAATATATAGCAGTTTGGATCAAGTCCATATACAATCCATGCAAGATGAATTTCTTTGCAATAAGCTGGAGAAGATGATTACGCCAAATAAAAAGGCGGAGAGTTTAAAAAAAATTCTGAAACAACCAAGTTCCACACATCGGACGAAATGCGTAAAGTGCAAACAGCGCAAGATAAATATGTCCAAGTTATCTCTAAGCGAAAACGAAGTCCGAAATCTGACGCAGCAAATAGTGCAGCGAAGCTTGCCAAAACACAGCCATCAGTCGCTTCAACAAATCGTTTCAGCATTCTCAGTAGCGAGAACACAGAGGTTCCTTCTCAAGGTGCAAAAAAAGCGAAACCACCACCAATTTACCTACGTGAACGTAGCAGCAATGCAGTGGTCAATTTCATAAAGGGGAAAATTGATTCATCTCAATTTTATGTCGCTCCTTTGAAAAAAGGGTATATAAGCGAAACAAAAATTCAAGTGCTGGACGAAAACGACTACCGGACAGTGATTAAAAGCTTAGATGAAGCTGGCAAAAAATACTACACTTTTCAACTGAAAGTAGTAAGGACTTAACGGTAATGATAAAAGGCATCGATTCTGAGGTTGATCCAGACGATATAGCTAATGCCCTTATGGAACAAGGTTTCAATGCTAAATCAGTCTTTAATATAAGCAACCGAGACAAAGTTCCACAGCCAATATTCCGCATAGAGCTGCAGCCGGATTCAAAAAAGCTTAAAAAAGGTGAGACACATCCAATCTATAATTTGCGATACCTCCTAAGTCGACGGGTCGCTGTGGAGGAACCCCACAAACGAAAAGGACCTGTTCAATGCCATAACTGCCAAGAGTTTGGGCACACTAAGGCTTACTGCACACTGCCAAGTGTGTGCGTCATATGCGGTGATCTTCACCAAACCCCAAAAAGTTCACTCAAAAAGGGGGACCCTTCTGCTATAAAATGCAGTAATTGTGGTGGAAACCACACTGCAAACTACAGAGGCTGCCCAGTTTACGCTAGCATGATGCAAAAGCGACAACTCCCGGCTAGACCTTCAGCAATTACCCCGATGCCAATCCTTGCATCTAATACTCCTGGCCAAAATGTAGCCAACAGTAACCATATGCCAATTTCCTATGCTGACGCCCTCAAAAACTCTACAAGCGAGAATATGAATACTTCCAGCCCAATGGGGAATATAGAGCACGTAATGATGCAGCTGATTCAGAGCATGAATCATTTTATCACCTCTATGCAGAGTATGATGCAGGAAATGATGCGTAACCAGACACTGATTCTTCAGGCTCTCCTTAACAAAAAATGAGCATCGCGAAAATATGCCACTGGCATTCCAGTGGCGTAAGCCAGCACAACTTGGAAATTCACCATTTCCTGGTTAGCAATGAGATAAAGATCATGCTCATCTCCGAGACTCACTTAACCAACAAATATAATTTTAAAATACCGGGATACTCTTTTTATGACACTAAGCACCCTGACGGAAAAGGTCATGGTGGCACAGGAGTTTTGGTCAAACATCGAATCAAGCACCACGTCATTGACGAATACGCCAAGGATTATATGCAAACCACGTCTGTGTGCATAGTTGAATGGGAAGACCCGATTACAGTGTCGGCGGTTTATTGTCCCCCCAGATTCAAAATCACTGGAGAACAATTTAATGATTTCTTCAAAAGCCTTGGTAGCCGATTCATTGCAGCCGGTGACTACAACGCCAAGCATACTCACTGGGGCTCCAGGCTAATCTCTCCAAGGGGAAGGACTTTGTGGTCAACTGTGACAAATTCTAGTAAGCTCTCATTCATATCAAGCAGGCATCCGATAAATTGGCTGTCAGACCGTCGAAAAATCCCGGACCTCATTGATTTCGCTGTAATCAAAAACATAAGGCAAGAGCAAATAATGTCTGACCACTCGCCAGTTATATTGACTATCTCCAAATCTCATGTCATCCAAGAGCACTGTAAAATCACAACGAAACAAACCAACTGGCTTAAGTACCGGAAATATATAAGCTCACACATACCACCACGCATACGTCTTAAATCTCATTCTGATATTGACAAGGCTGTTTGTTCTTTCTCCGAGATCGTGTCTTCAGCAGCTTTACAGGCCACTCCTGAGCCCACCCGCCCTACCTCGCCTGCATATAAGTCGTCCAAAAATATAAACGAGCTTATCAGTTTGAAGTGGCAATTAAGACGTGAATGGCAGCAACATAGGTCTCCAAACCTTAAAAAAGAGCTATCCGCAGTTGGGAGAAAACTTCATGCAGTCCTGAGACACGAACAAGCGAAAAACATACTACACTATTTTGAAAGCCTTTCACCAACCCAAGGATCAAATTATTCGTTGTGGAAAGCTGCAAAGCAGTTAGACAGACCAGTCAAACGGGAGTCACTAATCAGGCTTCCAAATGGGGCCTGGGCCCGTACTGATGCTGAAAAAGGCTCCATCTTTGCCCGCTACCTCGAGGAAGTTTTTAAACCAAACCCTAAACAAGCAGATGTTTGCCTCTCTTCCTATCCCATGCAAGCCTCCGATGTTCCAATCCGCTTCAAAATCGCCCAGGTGATCCGTTCCATACGCGATCATATCGACCCAAAGAAGGCCCCCGGTCACGATCGCATTACTGGGAAAATGATAAAGGACCTGCCTAGAGCTGCAATTATACTCCTAACGCACATTTTCAACAGCCTCCTGCGTCTTGGATATTTTCCCTCAGCATGGAAGTTATCCCAAGTTCTGATGATCCCGAAGGATGGGAAAGACCCAACACTCACCACGTCATACAGACCCATAAGCCTACTATACCGTTTTATCAAAACTATTCGAAAAAATGTTACTCTCCAAGCTGTCTCCCTACATAAATGATTCAAAAGTAATACCTTCGCACCAATTTGGATTTAGGGAAAAGCATGGAACTATCGAACAAGTCCATCGTTTAGTTTCTGTAATCAACGATGCTTTCGAAAGGAGACAATACTGCGCAGCCGTGTTCGTGGATGTTGCGCAAGCGTTCGATAAGGTGTGGCATGAAGAGCTTATTTATAAAATTAAGTGCAAACTTCCAGCAAACACGAATCAAGTTATGGAGTCTTACCTGACTGGCAGGAAGTTCTTCGTCAAGCAAAACTGCTTTATTTCTTGCTCCTTCAATACCAGAGCTGGCGTGCCTCAAGGAAGTGTTCTCGGCCCATTGCTTTATTTGATATATACGGCAGACTTACCAACATGCGATCATCTATTTACTTCCACTTTTTCTGAGGACACTGCAATTCTTTGTGCTCACGCGAACCCCAATATAGCTTCTCAAATTTTGGGCAACCACCTAAGAAATGTGGAACGTTGGCTGGCACAATGGAAAATAAAAATTAACGAAACCAAGAGTAACCATATAACCTTCACGCTTAACAGGGAAACTTGCCCTGAATTATCACTCAACGGAGTGCCTTTCCCGCAAGCGTCTTCAGTTAAATACCTTGGAATTCACCTAGATAGAAGGTTAACCTGGAAGAAGCACATTGAATCCAAAAAGGCTCAAATCAATCTTAAATTCCGAAATCTATACTGGTTGCTAAATAACTCCAATCTAAACCTGGACAATAAGGTTCTGCTCTACAAAGCAATTATCGAACCTATCTGGACTTACGGTATTCCACTTTGGGGCTCAGCAAGCATCTCTAACATAGAACTCCTACAGAGAGCGCAATCTAAAATCCTAAGGACGATAACTTCTGCACCTTGGTACGTTAAAAACGCCTGTATACACAGAGATCTGGACATCCCAACGATCCAAGAAGAAATAATAAAACAAAAACAAAAATACGTGAACAAGTTATCCATTCACCCTAATATCTCGGCTAGGAGCCTTTTGTTTGAACAAAAATTTTCTCGTCTCAAAAAATCTAACATCTTATGATAAATGTTAATTTCAACGTGCAGCAGTAAAAATAAATTATGAATTCATAACAAAATAACTTGTTCCGAAGCATCGGCAACGAACAAGACTCACCTTAGCTATAAGATTTGAAAACTTAATGTTATTTTCTTGTACTTAAGAAAGGTACATTAATTAAAAAAGCGTGAAAAAATTTTTTTTTTAAATATGAATTCGATAGAAAATTTAAATTCCAACCCGTTTTGCTCGCGTTCTTTTGAAGAGAAACTTGAAATTAAGCGCTTGGGATCTCATCATCCTTCTAATTTTAAATTGAGCAGTAGCTGCGACAAAAGGCAACTTTGAAACTTTTCTACTGATTGGTTCAGTAAGAAACCTTGGCTTACCGCCTGTGAGGTTAGAAATTCTGTTAAAATAGGCGACACCGGTTTCTGATGACTTCGGATTTTATTAAGGAAAATACGTTCGTGTTCGAAGAAAGTCACACAAGAAGTGACAGTACAAAGTTACATTAATTAGTGAGTAATAGATGAGGCGACTGCATCGTAGCAGTAGAAGAACGCGAGGCACCAACATCATTTGAATTCCTCAACAATCCCCCTGGAATCGTGTTCTGGTCTGCTACCTCGCTAATCATCTTCACCCCCGATAGCCTCAAACACTTCAGATGCTTCATCTTTGAAAGACCTTTCGTCATCATATCAGCAGGCATCTCATCAGTAGACACATTCAGATTGATCTGACCTTCCTTAAGGACATCCCGAATGAAATGGTATCTGATGTCAATATGCTTACGCCTTTCATGAAAAACGGGGTTCTCGGCTAACTTGATTGACCCCATGTTGTCTTCGTACACGGTGAATTTGTTTACCAATTGCGAGAAACCGAGTTCGCACAAAATCGCCGAATATAAACGGCCTCCTTCACGCCTTCCGACAAGGCCATGTATTCCGCTTCACATGTAGATAGGGTCACGGTCCTCTGCTTTCTTGATTCCCAGGTTACTGCACCTCCACTGAGATTGAATACGTATCCGGAAAATGATCGACGGTTGATCAAACAACTTACCCAATCAGAATCCACGTAACCTTCAAGGCTGCCAGCATTGGACTCAAAAACCAATCCAACGCTCCTTGTTCCCTTCAAATACCGCAGCACCCGCTTCGCAGCCTTCTAATGTATATTGGTATAGCATGAGTTAAACTGTCCTAGGTAGCTTGCTGCAAAAGCAATGTCGGGTCTTGTCCAACTTGCAAGATAGGTGAGACATCCCACCAGTTCGCGATATGGCAAGGCCCGCATCTCATCCGACTGCTCTTCGGCGTTTCGATCAAGCTTGGCACCAGGATCCACAGGGGTGCTCACAGGATTGCACTGATCCATATTGAAACGCTTGAGAATCTGTTCGATGTAACCGCTTTGTCGCACAGATATAGCATTTTTGTCACGAGAGAACTCCATTCTCAGGCAGTGGCTGACTTCTCCTAAGTGTTTGATATCGAATTTTTCAGCCAAACGTTTGCAGACTCTGCCAATATCCGCCTAATGCGTTGATGATATGAAAATATCGTCTACATATATCACCAGGAACGCCGCATTCTCCCCCTTGCTTATATGATATAGACATGGATCTGATGATGAAGGGGTTGCGTCGCAACTTCTCAGTGCTAGAACAAGTCTCCGGTTCCAACTTCTTCCAGCTTGCCGAAGGCCATAAAGTGCCTTCTTCAATTGACACACTTTGTTCCCAGCTCGCACATCTTTTATCATGGTTCTTGCTTTCTTCGCAATAAATTCGTTCTTCTCCGTTTCAATTATTAGATTGAGCAGTTCATAAAGATTCTTTGGAGCTTCCATGAATATATCTTCTTCCAAAGGTCCATTGAGAAATGTTGTCGTGACATCCAATTGGTTTATTCTCATCTTCTATCGTGCAGCCAATGCAACCAACATTTGAATTGAGCCTGACCTTGCTACAGGTGCAAAAGTTTCATTGAAATGTATCCCGGGTTGGTGACTGAACCCTTGCGCAACCAATCGTGCTTTGCGTCGCTCGATCTCACCATCGGGTTTAATTTTGTTACGGAGGACAATTTGGCATCCTATAACAGTAGTCTTGCATGAACTATCGACCAGTTTCCAAGTGTCGTTGACAAGCATTGACTTTACCTCTTCAGCCATTGCACGATACCACTCATTAGCTTCCGGACTCAAAAAAGCTTCCCTCATTGGAATTTCTATAACAAGAACTTCTTTATTATTCGAATGATCGATTACTTCACTTTACTGGAACAGTCTTTTCGGTCTGCCCCTTTTTCCATTTCGATTTAGCCTTGGTCTGCCTCGTTTCCTCAGTGGAGCTAGAGTCTTGTTAAGACTTACGTTATCATTCTCCGCGGCATCGCCATCAACATCCTCATCGAAGTGTACTGCTTTCCTTTTCTAGTTGACTACGAGCGGAGAACTTTCACTTCGCTTCTCGTCACACTGCTGACTCAAATCTATGTTTACAAACCCAAGCTCTGCATCATTGGGTTCAAAAGCATCATTGCGATCACTTTGGAAGAATCCCTCAAGCTCTCGCTGGCTAATTTCCTTTCGTTCTGTGGACTTCACATCCCTCGCAACAACGACCTTCTTCTCGTTCGACAGCCAACCTCTGTAGCCTTTCGCTGACTCGGAATATCCCAAAAATACACTAGGTAGTCCGCGAGAATCCAACTTGCCAATGTTCGGCATGCAGTTCAGAACATACACAGCGTTGCCAAACTCCCTAAAATGGGATACATTGGGAGTCTTCCCGGTCAACATTTCGAATGGTGTCCTTCCATCGAGAGCGCTCGAAGGTGGTCGATTCCGAATGTAGTTCGCGGTATTGACAGCTTCGGCCCAAAACTGAGCAGGAAGCTTTGACTGTGTTAGTAGACACCTCGCCATTTCCATCAGCGTTCAATTTCGTCTTTCAGCTATCCCATTCTGTTGAGGGTTGTAGGGTACTGAGAGACGACGAATGATCTCACGCTTGCTCAATAAGTCGTCAACAGCCGAGTTTACAAATTCCGTGTCGTTATCAGACTGAAGGCACTTTACTCTTTTCCCTGTTTGATTTTCCATTAAATTGACAACATCTTTGATGCACTCAGCTACATCGCTTTTGCTGCTTAAAAATCAAACTTTCGTCCACCTGGACCGATCGTCTATAAATTAAATGAAATACTTAGAGCCTCCGAGCGACTTAGTACGCATCGGTCCATACATATCTGAGTGTATGATGTACATCACGTCTGAAGTTCTTTCGCACTTCATTGGGAAAGGTGCTCTAGTCATCTTGCTCTCAAGGCAAACTGTGCATTTACTTGCCTTGCTTATATTTTTCACATCAACTCCTTTAACTGCTCCATGATTCACCGCTTGCTGTAGGTCCTTCGAATTTACATGGCCGAATCTTGTGTGCCACTTATTTGCTTGTACTGATACTCTAGCACTGTTTAAGACTTTTTCTACGTCCTCAACTTCACTAACAACGTATAGTCCATTTAGTTTTTGCGCAACTAATCTCATATCACCTTTTCCATCAAATACAATGGCTCTCTCCTTGTCAAACTTCACACTGAAGCCATGATCAGTTATTTTGCTGACAGACAAAAGATTTGTTCGAAGATCTGGGACTAATTGTGTCCCCTTTAACGTGGCGCCTCAGTTCGCCATCAACACTGATATTTAGGGTGGCCGTGCCTTCACCTACGATGTTAGTCGTGCCTTCGTTGGCGAGGTTCAACTTCTCACACTTCGCACTCAAGTCATCGCTGAATTTCATAGATTCGCGGCAGAAATGCAATGTCGCACCACTGTTTAAGCACCAGCTCGTACCACTTTTCCTGGTTTCCATTAGACATGCCTTGGATGTGAAAAAGCTCATATTGGCTATGTTTTTCGTTGGTTCTTGATTTCCAACTTTACATTCTGATGCCTTGTGTCCGATTTGATGACATTTGAAGCATTTGAATTTAAATGACTTCCGTCTATTCGGCTCCAACTGAACATCGGGACCCTTCTGCTGAGACTCACGCCACATTTTTCGAGCCAGGAGCGCATTCGATTCACATTTGTTTGCGAAATCTTGCTGTGCTTGACCTTCTTCAATAATTTTTACACGCAGATTTTCAGAAGATGGCAATTCATCACGTGATTCGATGACACATCTGAAGTTCTCGAATTCACTAGAAAGATTTGATAACAGCATTATCGAAAGCAGGTCTGGATCTATTTGGACACCGATCTCACATATTCTATCCACCATACCGAAAAATGAGTTCAAATAGTCGCGGATGTCACCACCACTCTCCATTTTATGGGTAGTTAAACGTTTTAAAAGCGCTGCTTTTCGTGCCGGTCCTTTGGACTGATATGTGTCCTGAAGTCTTGCCCCATTTCTTCACTCTTGCTGCATCCCTTTATCTGCCTCAGCTCTGCAGCACTTATCGACAACGTGATGTCTGATCGCGCCTTGGCGTCGTTCCGTTCCCACATGCGCACAGCATTTATCGACTCCTCATTTTCAGGAACA
Organism: Oxycera nigricornis; assembly: GCA_963942545.1. NCBI lineage: Eukaryota > Metazoa > Arthropoda > Insecta > Diptera > Stratiomyidae > Oxycera > Oxycera nigricornis. The sequence continues at coordinate 70,699,821 of OZ012660.1, forward strand.
ATTTCTGGCTTCACTCCGCACACGCACTGCCACAGGTCATTTTTGACCGATAGAGCCTCTATGAACAATTTTCATGTGTTGTAATTGTCTCTAGTTAGGGTTTCAATCCTACTCACTTGCGCCATAATGAGGTGCAAGCCACGACAACCAAAGTATGGAAAAACCGCGTATAAATTTCGCGCAACGAACACCGTAAGAAGGACGATTAATCACTTTTACGTCGTCCTGGGCCCATAACCTGTTAAAATCGTAACCTGACAAAGGCCCTATTGTCATCATAACCACGCACTCCCCAACTAAGCCTGATTAAGTTTTAATTAGACTTATTTACTTTACTTGTATTGTTTATTTGATGCCTTGTTTGGTGTAAATAAATAAATAAATAAATAGGCGACACAGGTTCCTGATGACTTCGGATTTTATTAAGGAAAATACGTTCGTGTTCAAAGAAAGTCACACAAGAAGTGACAGTACAAAGTTACATTAATTAAATGAGAGAATTAAAAAACATGAAACAAGTTCACGCCATTTACAGAATGCATTAAACTTACAAAAATTTGATAAAATCAATATTATGTCGCGACTTGATAATGCTCATGCAGCTTCCATTACTCTTCACAACGAAGCTGTAAAAAAATCGACATGTTCTAACTTGATTAATAGACATTTTAAAATTTTACGGCAATCATAATTTAAGCTTTCGTGTCAGGACGAGAGAGAAACAAGTTTTTAAACAATTTTTTTTATTCAGAGTGCACTGAACTTTTATTAAAGCTTTAAATGTTATTCAAAACACGATAATAGGAATATATCTTTGATTGCCAGCGAATCTACTTTTGGGGAAACCGATCACTTAAAATCGGTTAACGCTCCACATGTGGTACCTCTTGAGTGGAGTGGAAACTCACATAAGAACTTATATTTGTGATGAAAAAACTCGTACCAGTAGCCGCACCGTACTTAACTCCCACGAGCCGCCACTGGCTATGGATACTACCCAGAAGAAAATTTGGGCAGATGTCCACGAAACACTAAACTCGGCACTAAATGCTTGGTTCTGTGCGGGAAGAGGAAACAGTTTTCCTGAAAGTGGACTTATTATTCAGGAAAAAGTGAAATCGGGTGCAGGTGAAATGGGGTAAGATATCGCAAAAATCGTAGCATAATATTTGGCAAAATTTATAGAGAACCTATCGACATTGACCTGGAGGTCGTTGGTTTATGGGAAAATTCCTTCAAAGTTAAAAGGCAGGCTATGAAATCCAGAGTAAAGCGAATGTCAACGAAGCAGATCTATTTTATCGAATGTTACTAAATAAAACTATGCAATTGAAGGGCGAATTTTTTTACGGTGGTCGTATGTGAAAGGAAAAATTATTACTATACTATACTTCTTGCTGTTCTTGCCCATGATACTATGAAGAAGCCACTCGTCGTTAGGAAAAATCATCGACCTAGGTGTTTCAAAAACCTTTCCATTCAGTAAGGGTAAATTCTAATACCTGGATGATTGTGAATATTTTCACTGACTGCATAAGTATATCGATGATCTTGATCGGAAGAAAATCGCGAAATAATTTTTTTACTCGATAACGACACTTGCCATCCACATTTAAAATTATCGAATAACATAACTTCCGCCACGTTGCATTTCTGTAGGAGAACCTTCAGATACGTTCATTATACAAAGTTTTAATATCATTTATATATCATATTTGTTTAAAAACAATATTGTGCGAATGAATTCTACAGAACGAGCTTCAGATAGGGCATACAAAATTTCCGTTTTGGATGGATGCCATCATGTGTTTAGCATAATCAGTAAGCGATGTCAAGCCAAGCGGAGTTTTTTTTTCTCGAAGAGTATTGAATTACTAGTGTAATCGAAGAGTTGAATATTTCTGTATTTAACGTAACCAAGATTAAAAATTTCATGAATTTAGCAGCTATCACAGATGTACAGGCATTGGAGTATATTTCTATTAGCAATAAAGTCTTGCCGGATACAGATACTTTTGATTTATCAGAATTTTTCCCCTCAAATATTGCGCCAAGTGTAAAAGAAAACTCTGATGCAGATTAACTAATTTTAACCTTGCGTTCCGTCTCAAAAAGACGATTTTCCATCCACGCAATTTCCGAAGTGCAGACGGATCTGTTAGATCTTGTATGCAAACTAGAGTTGGAGCTTTGGAATTATTTCAGACTGATAAAGTTATGAAGCCGAAGTTTATTGGAAAATATTTTGCATAAAATAAATTCCAAAAATATAATACACTCTAAATATAGAGTTAATAAACAATCAAACATTAATGGCAAAAATGGTTGATATTATTTCAATTCGTTTTTGTTTATGCTATGTCAACCGATCAAAAATATGTAATATTTACAGAGTAAACGAAGAAGGAAAAAAAATTGAGCGGTGTATTTTCTTTTTGAATAAACCGAGAGAATTTCAAAGCTTCTCTCTTCCGGAAGACGGAAAATCCCTCCGGTCTATGAGAATTTCTCCTCTGAAATGTTTAACTTTATATGTTTATATCTTCACCATGGACAGAGTTACTGTAAGGAGTAAGATTTGTTTGCATTAAGTGTAGTTTCAAAGAGGAATTCGGGTAATGTAGAGAAACAGGGGTATTGGATGTGTCGTAGTTGAATGATGCCTTATTCTGATTGCCTGAAGGATCTTCAGTATTGCTTTGGTTGTCACATAGATTAGTAGGTTTTGTTTGTAGAGGTCCGTTTGGAGAACTGTCTTTGTTTTTCTGTATGATATCATCCGGGTGCCGGGTTCTTTTCAAACAAGCTACAAATGACCTTATCTTGCATTTTCGAGGTCGCTCTCTCAGGTCCTCTACCTGGCTCATTGTCAACAATACCAGACTTGCCAAAAATCTTAAACCACTTCTTGACGATCGAAGCAGAAGTTTTAGTATTTATTGCAGCCTGTGCCAAATTCATTCTTGGGTATCAAGAGGTACTAAACATCGGGTCTTAACGCGCACTCCATAGGTAGTACAGACAGCGAAACCGGACATATAAGCGACACGTTTTTGTAAAACACAGTATAGTATGATTCTTCCCAAATAATTTGACCAATGTGATTTTCATAACATCACCAAACTATTGATTTGTAATAAAATCCATTTTTATAATCGTAGAATGAAATTAGGTAAAAATCAGCATTCTTAACAATCAGCTTTTTTTTAAATAGAATAAATTGGCTTTGCAAAATATTATAGCTATTACGATACAACGAAAAACGAAATCAATGGAATAGTTTCTGAGTTTTTCGTGTGGTTGTTAAGTAGGGTGCATAGTTTTGATGCATACATAGAGCCTTTTTCATCATATATTGGAGTGCTTTGACTTCATCCCTTTAGGCATGGAACAGAAAAACTAGATGAATGACGATATCCGTGTAAAAGCTCATATGTGAGTGGGCCAATTTTCAGCCTCTGACATCATGATTATGATTGTCTAATATATTTCTAAATGTTACAGCGGCAGTATATATAACTCGAGAGTCTTGCTTTCCGCGCGAGATATATATTCTTGATAGAATAATCTGCACGATTATTGTGTGTTATCAATTAGTAAAAAGTGACACTATCGACGAACGAGGCTATTGCACTAGCCTTATTTGAAGCTGTGAACTAAATGCAATAAACGATGAAGTGTGTGTTGGGTTGCCGCGCTAATGAATCGCATTGTCGGCCGGCAGGAGTTTTCTTTCATATGTAAGTATATTCGAAATTTATGCATTTAAAGCTTGCGTAGGCTTACCGAGTGCTACTTAATCAAAAATAATGCAATCGATGGCGTTACTTGGAATCAGATTCAGATTCAGATAAATTTGTTGAGACTTTTGACGTACATGAAATAATTGACATTGACATATGATGCAGTTAGATAGTTTGACATCGACATAGTTGTCAAACAACATGTTTAAAAATAATATTTAAATCCGGCCGTGGCCAACTCTTAGAGATTAATTGAATTTTAGAGTGATTGTGCCATTGGCTCATATTTTACATTGATTACCTAACTAACAAAAACAAACTTAACCTAACAAAGATCTATTTACAATTTATTTTAGTGTACATGATGTTTAGATGTTGGATTTTGGAAGGATGGGAAAGAGAATGTACAAAGGGTGTAAGAGACGACTAAATGCGGCCCTCAAAGGATGTGGAGACGACTCGAGGGCGACTAAATGCGACCATCAAGAGTTGTAGATGTGGCCATAGTCTCTAAATGGACTTTCATGGCCTTCGGTGTACGGGATAAGGTTAACATATACTTAGAGATAGGATCTCAAAGTCTACTTATACATTTGAATAGTTTGGCAGCGACATAAATTGTCTGAATTTCTTCTTCCTTCATCTGCTGGTTGGTTATCCTCGTTCCGTATGTGGATCTGAAAATAAATAGAACGGGTGCTTTTGGAAGTGCGGATAGTCAGAGGAGCAAAAGGGAGAGTTCTCTGAACATAATAGCTGGATTGGGGATAGGTATTGGGAAGCGTAGGTTAATGTGAGGTTGCGATGGAAAAGTTCATTCACTGTGGGCTCCGAGTGGATGGACCATTTATTCAGCCGTTGTTTTCCTTGTTCGACCATGTAGCGGAGTAGAGGAACAATTTTACTTTCTTCATAGAGAATACGGTTTCTGTAGAATTCTTATTGGGCCTTCGGTATCTTGAAAGACATTTTCTAAGAATTTTTCGTTCGAAAATTTCTAAATCTTCTGTAGCGGAGGGAGATATGGTTACCCAAACGGGAAAACAGTACGTAATGATGGGCCTGATGAGTGCCTTATACATGAGGAGCTTAGTTTTGGGGTCTAGAGCTCTTTTGGAGAGCAAAGGTGCGAGTACCGCTGAGGCACTATTTGCTTTTTGTAGCATTGTTTGAGCATGTCGGTTGAATTTAAGCCTGTGGTGAAATAAGACTCCGAGATAATTGATGGATTCTTTCAAAGGAACATCATGATTATTAATTGAGAGCGACAATTGTTTGCTTTGCGCAGGTGCGCCTTTGTGGCCTTTTCCATAGGCGTTGCGGAAGCAGATCAATTCGCATTTATTCGCATTGATTGCGAGGGACCAGTCGTTCATATAATTATTCAGCATGCGAACGTGGGTCTCAATTTTCTTGAGTGCTTCCCATGGCTGAGGGTGCCTTGCGATGACGATTATATCGTCTGCGTACATCAAACTCCGAGTGGAGAAGGGGTCTGCAACTGGATTTGGAATATTTAAGGAATCGGTATTGGTGCGAAGGTCATGCAGATAAAAATTAAAGAGTGGGGGACCCATAATGGAGCCTTGGGGACACCTGATTTTACTTCAACCGGAGCTGAGTCGCGCTTGTTGATTTTGATGGACAACCATCTGTCCTCGAGGAAACTAGTGATTAAACAACAAAGAGGGAGAGGACATTGACTGACAAGTAGCTTATAGATCAGACCTTTAGTCCAGACAGAAACGAAAGCTTTTTCTAGGTCGATAGTGCTTGCTACTGTCGACTCCTTTTTCCGGAGGCCAGTAGAGACAAACTCGTGGAGAGAGAGAACTGCTTGTTCCGTAGAGATTTTAGGCTTAAACCCGAATTGTTCCTTTTGAATTAAGGGAGATGAAAATTCAGAAAATGAACGGAGCATAACAGAGAGCAGGAGCGGATTAGAAAGCATGGAGATAGGTCTAAGCGAGACTAGCTGGCCATCCGAACGTTTTTTTGGAATTGGGATAAGCAGAGCTTTCTTCCAGAGTTTAAGGAAGTAACCATTATTAACACAGTTGCTGAGTACTATGGTCAGTGGTTTAGAAAGGGCCCAGGCACATTTTCTCAGCACATAGTTGGGGATCCCATCTGGTTCTGATGATTTTTTGTTGTTTAGAGACTTTATTATTGATATAACCTCGTCGGGGTGAGTAAAATATTTTCTAAAAGGTGAATAAGGGGCAATGGATGATCGATTCGTTTTGGTGAAGACACAAAGGTGCGAGCCAATATGGCCGTGGACAAAGCTGTTGAATTTATTTTCGACTCCAGTATTCAGATTGAATTTCGTGGATCGACTTGTACGATACAGATTTCTATAAAAGGCCGAGCAAATTTCAAGTTTTGCTCAGTAAGTGAAAATACTTGACCTTCGGATAAAATTGGATCTTTATTAATGTTGTATGAGGAAGCAAGGCGACCAGTGAGTTTATTTATTTCGCTGAAAACATGTGAGGAGGGCTTCATTGCTTCGAGGCGTTACTTAAACACTGAATTCATGTCCGCGTTGAGGTTTTCTCTAATCAGTGAATCCAAACGATTTATATAAGCTCGTATTTGGGTATATTCTGGACTGATTCTGTTTAGATTCCTGTGAAAGGCCCCCTTCAATTTTTGTTGCCATTTAGATTTTGTACGGATGAGGCTCAGAGTAAATTCTGAGACCTCTCCGTATCTATTGTGTTTTGGTAGGTGGGCGAGTGCATGTTCGTTCATGCAATGCATTACTGCTGATGATAGGGTGCTTGTGGCACATTCTATTTCATTGTTGGCAAGAATGAGGTCGTCAGGGATCTTTTGTTCAAGATACTCTGAAACATCATTTGCAAAGGAGTTCCAATGCACTTCATTGTAAGAGCGTATCAAAAACTTCGGGGGAGTAATGGGTGTCCTTTCCCGGAGGGGGACGTCAAGTAGAAGTGCGTGGTGATCCGAGGGAGCTGCGATAGTTATGCATCTATGGGGGTCAGCGTGCATATTAAGAAGAGAAGCGGATATATTGAAATTGTCGATATAGAAGCTACCCCTGGTGAAAGTGGGGATTCCGGCGTTAAGAATGGCAAACGAAGTTTGATTTCCGGCAGTCAGCCAGTTGAGCAGTGAACTTCCATTGATGTTCACTAAACGGTCGCCCCAGTACGAATGCCTTGCGTTCAGGTCTCCCCCGAGCAGAACTTCGTCAAAGTCATTCGCTATACCTAATAGGTTGTCGAGACTCAACCCGAAAGGTGAACCTAGGTCGCAGGGAACGTAGAGTGATCCTAAGAGATTTTTTTTAGTTTGTCCTTGATTTCCTCGAAAGTGGAGGGAAACAAGTGTACATGAGATGTGGTTAATGTTACATTCAACGGGGTATGCTGTTTGAGACATTCGGACTAAGACCGCAGTTCTTCTGCCGAAGTCATTTCGGAAAATGCTGTAATGTGGGAAGGAGGGTTTGTGTCTTTTCTGCAAACGAGTTTCGTTTAGCAGCACGAGATCTGAGGAGTATTTGACTAGCATTTGCTGCAAAGAGATGCGCTTATCGTGACTTTGGAGGGAGTTAATGTTAACAGCTATGATATGAAGATCAGTTTTGTGCGGCGACATCTAGATAAAAGTTAAAGAGGGCTTCTGCTTTGTCTTCTGCAGGAAGAAGGCAGTAAGATGCCCAGAACTCTTTCGCTTTTTTGACAAGCGCCGCTAGAGAAATGCCAAAGTGGTAAAATGTTTCCTGCGCTAAGTTTTCTAGAAGGTAGTTGTTTGAGCTGGGGAATGGAGAAGGAAAGTGTGGGTTCATGATTCCTTCCGATGAATTTCGGAGCGCCGCCGCGTATGATAGGCCGTTAGATGTCAGATTGAGGACCAGACCTCACAGCGGGTTTCTGTTGAATTTTTGTTGGCACTGTTGCCGGGGTGGTTGTGATGAAACCATTCGACTTAGCGTTTATTCGTTCTTTTTGTTTGGCTTTGAGTTTCTCCCGTTCAGGGCAGCCTCAGTAATTAGCTGGGTGGCTTGGAGATAAACAGACAACACAAAACGTAGGCGGTATCGATGAATCCGCTGGAAAAAGTTCTTCCGAAGGGTTGGGAAGAGTTTTTCGCGGGTAAGCGACCCCTTCATGCTCATTGCCGCACGCTACGCAGCGTGGAGAGTAACCACAGTTCGAGGCGACGTGACCGAAACGCTGGCACCTATAGCATTGAGTCACATCGCCTCTTCTCGGTTTCTCTCAGGACACTTTATGGTTCAAGACAAACCTAACTTTGATAATTTCTTTGAGATCATCCTCGGAATCGAGGGTGATCTTAAATAAATTTAGTCTTGTATTATTGCGGCGGGACCAAACTGTCATGAGCTCTGTAATTGAAAGCTGTAGAATATCCGGGTGGTTTTTTTGGATATCCTCGGATATTCCTTTTGCTGGGAATAAAGCGCTAAGCCCTTTCAGAATAATCACTGGCTTGCGTCGAAAGGATGGGGTGAAAGAGTGCCCTCCAATTTTTTTTTCTTTTATGATGTTCATAATGGAGTCATGAGCCTCAATATTGTCCACCACAAGTTTGTGGTAAATATTGGAGAATGATTTGACGCGATAACGCGTCAAAGGAAACTTTCTCATTATGAGGGCTTAAGTTGGGGCTGTCACCTTATTTATGAATATTGGCGGCATCCATTTGGGTTTAACGGGAGTGGCAGTATTTTCCTGGCTAGGAATATTAGCTGTTGTGGGAGTTAGAAGATTGAACCTGTTAGAGCTTAGGGAAGCTTTATTGGGAGAATTCGGGGTAGTAGGTGGGCGTTTACCTTTTGCATCAAGCCTTCCAGTTGCCAGTTAAAATTTTCCGACGTCTTCGCTGATGGCATTGTCGATGGCGGTGTCGATGGCGCCGTTTACGTTGAGTTTTTCCGTGATGTCCATTGACGTCGCTGGCCTTTTGGGGCTTGATTCAGTCGATGCTGGTGGTGACGATGATTTTCGCGCTTTTTCGTTGCATCTACTTCGTTGGCAATGAAATTTCCCATCTCCCGAGGTAAAAAAGCATTGCTTCTTCGGCCGACTGCTTCGAAAACAGCTCCAAATGACTTTGGCCGCGCCTGTTGGCCCGGCGTCTTCAAATGCTTCTTCGCTTTGTAATTGCGAATAAAATGGCGTCCTATGAGGGTGAAGTGACAGCGTTCGGACACGTCGTGAAGTGGCACTTGGTCTTTTTTTGAAATGTTTTTCCACTAGAGTCCTTCTGCGTTGAGTAGCACAACACTGAGATCTATTCTGAACTTTGCGGAATAATCGAAATAGAATTTAAGTCTCACACGGCTGTGAACCTTCTTAAAAAGCGTTTTTCGCACTTGACGGTTCCGAGCAAACTCCCGTTACTTGGAATAAGCTTTGACAGTTATACTGTTACTGTCGAAAAAAACATAACGGCGTAGTCAGTTTTCGCGCAAATTTGTTTGTTCAAATAAAATTTCGTGATTTCTATTTCTTTTTATTCGACTTATTGACGAAACTATAGTATGAGTTTCCGCCGTTGTCAAACTAAACATTTACTTGCTAAGTCTCTTTAAAAATATTTAAAAATATATCACATGTAAAAAATGTTTATTATTTCAAATATGTATAAAATGTATAATACATCAGTATGTATAAAATTTGTTTTAGGCATCATATGTAAAAAAATGTAAACATGTCGAAAATGTAAAATATGTATAAAATGGAAATAATGTAAATGTTTAGTATGTAAAATGTATGGAACGTCAAACATTAAAATACGTAAAACTGCAAAAAACCTAAAAACAGTATAAAATGTAAAAATGGATAAAATTTAAAATATAAATTGTATTTATCACCCAAGCTCACAGGACGTCTCCTTGACCAATGCCCCCTGTTTTACTTACAATGATTTTAAATCAACAAATTAACTGTACAATTTCATGATGAGTATATCATTCTATTCTTTAATTTTAAATTAAAATTTTCTCATACTTTAGGAATAAAGCCATCATAGTCATGTTGATATCTTAATCCCAAATCTCAAATTTCAAAATCAATCAATTATTTTTCAATCTCGCAATACTAACACATTTTGGGATATTTTTGCACATGATTATTTGCTTAGATCTTATTAAAGCTGTAAATGTCTTGCCAAGTTTGTCGATCATTCTGATTATTCTTTTTGTATAATAATGGGCTCTTTTATTGCTTAATGTTCAATTTGATCATCGACTCTATCTTTTGCTTCTATATTGGAGAATGATTTGACGCGATAACGCGTCGAAGGAAGCTTTCTCATTATGAGGGCTAAAGTTGGGGGGTGTCACCTTATTTATGAATATTGGCGGCATCCATTTGGGTTTAACGGGAGTGGCAGTATTTTCCTGGCTAGGGATATTAGCTGTTGTGGGGTAGTAGGTGGGCGTTTACCTTTTGCATCAAGCCTTCCAGTTGCCAGTTGAAACTTTCCGACGTCTTCGCTGATGGCATTGTCGATGGCGGTGTCGATGGCGCCGTTTACGTTGAGTTTTTCCGTGATGTCCATTGACGTCGCTGGCCTTTTGGGGCTTGATTCAGTCGATGCTGGTGGTGACGATGATTTTCGCGCTTTTTCGTTGCATCTACTTCGTTGGCAATGAAATTTCTCATCTCCCGAGGTAAAAAAGCATTGCTCCTTCGGCCGACTGCTTCGAAAACAGCTCCAGATGACTTTGGCCGCGCCTGTTGGCCCGGCGTCTTCAAATTTTTCTTCGCTTTGTAATTGCGAATAAAATGGCGTCCTATGAGGGTGAAGTGACAGCGTTCGGACACGTCGTGAAGTGGCACTTGGTCTTTTTTTGAAATGTTTTTCCACTAGAGTCCTTCTGCGTTGAGTAGCACAACACTGAAATCTATTCTGAACTTTGCGGAATAATCGAAATAGAATTTAAGTCTCACACGGCTGTGAACCTTCTTAAAAAGCGTTTTTCGCACTTGACGGTTCCGAGCGAACACCCGTTACTTGGAATAAGCTTTGACAGTTATACTGTTACTGTCGAAAAAAGCATAACAGCGTAGTCAGTTTTCGCGCAAATTTGTTTGTTCAAATAAAATTTCGTGATTTCTATTTCTTTTTATTCGACTTATTCACGAAACTGTAGTATGAGTTTCCGCCGTTGTCAAACTAAACATTTACTTGCTAAGTCTCTTTAAAAATATTTAAAAATATATCACATGTAAAAAATGTTTATTATTTCAAATATGTATAAAATGTATAATACATCAGTATGTATAAAATTTGTTTTAGGCATCATATGTAAAAAATGTAAACATGTCTAAAATGTAAAATATGTATAAAATGGAAATAATGTGAATGTTTAGTATGTAAAATGTATAAAATGTATGGAACGTCAAACATTAAAATACGTAAAACTGCAAAAAACCTAAAAACAGTATAAAATGTAAAAATGGATAAAATTTAAAATATAAATTGTATTTATCACCCAAGTTCACAGGACGTCTCCTTGACCAATGCCCCCTGTTTTACTTACAATGATTTTAAATCAACAAATTAACTGTACAATTTCATGATGAGTATATCATTCTATTCTTTAATTTTAAATTAAAATTTTCTCATACTTTAGGAATAAAGCCATCATAGTCATGTTGATATCTTAATCCCAAATCTCAAATTTCAAAATCAATCAATTATTTTTCAATCTCGCAATACTAACACATTTTGGGATATTTTTGCACATGATTATTTGCTTAGATCTTATTAAAGCTGTAAATGTCTTGCCAAGTTTGTCGATCATTCTGATTATTCTTTTTGTATAATAATGGGCTCTTTTATTGCTTAATGTTCAATTTGATCATCGACTCTATCTTTTGCTTCTATATTGGAGAATGATTTGACGCGATAACGCGTCGAAGGAAGCTTTCTCATTATGAGGGCTAAAGTTGGGGGGTGTCACCTTATTTATGAATATTGGCGGCATCCATTTGGGTTTAACGGGAGTGGCAGTATTTTCCTGGCTAGGGATATTAGCTGTTGTGGGGTAGTAGGTGGGCGTTTACCTTTTGCATCAAGCCTTCCAGTTGCCAGTTGAAACTTTCCGACGTCTTCGCTGATGGCATTGTCGATGGCGGTGTCGATGGCGCCGTTTACGTTGAGTTTTTCCGTGATGTCCATTGACGTCGCTGGCCTTTTGGGGCTTGATTCAGTCGATGCTGGTGGTGACGATGATTTTCGCGCTTTTTCGTTGCATCTACTTCGTTGGCAATGAAATTTCTCATCTCCCGAGGTAAAAAAGCATTGCTCCTTCGGCCGACTGCTTCGAAAACAGCTCCAGATGACTTTGGCCGCGCCTGTTGGCCCGGCGTCTTCAAATTTTTCTTCGCTTTGTAATTGCGAATAAAATGGCGTCCTATGAGGGTGAAGTGACAGCGTTCGGACACGTCGTGAAGTGGCACTTGGTCTTTTTTTGAAATGTTTTTCCACTAGAGTCCTTCTGCGTTGAGTAGCACAACACTGAGATCTATTCTGAACTTTGCGGAATAATCGAAATAGAATTTAAGTCTCACACGGCTGTGAACCTTCTTAAAAAGCGTTTTTCGCACTTGACGGTTCCGAGCGAACACCCGTTACTTGGAATAAGCTTTGACAGTTATACTGTTACTGTCGAAAAAAGCATAACAGCGTAGTCAGTTTTCGCGCAAATTTGTTTGTTCAAATAAAATTTCGTGATTTCTATTTCTTTTTATTCGACTTATTCACGAAACTGTAGTATGAGTTTCCGCCGTTGTCAAACTAAACATTTACTTGCTAAGTCTCTTTAAAAATATTTAAAAATATATCACATGTAAAAAATGTTTATTATTTCAAATATGTATAAAATGTATAATACATCAGTATGTATAAAATTTGTTTTAGGCATCATATGTAAAAAAATGTAAACATGTCTAAAATGTAAAATATGTATAAAATGGAAATAATGTGAATGTTTAGTATGTAAAATGTATAAAATGTATGGAACGTCAAACATTAAAATACGTAAAACTGCAAAAAACCTAAAAACAGTATAAAATGTAAAAATGGATAAAATTTAAAATATAAATTGTATTTATCACCCAAGTTCACAGGACATCTCCTTGACCAATGCCCCTGTTTTACTTACAATGATTTTAAATCAACAAATTAACTGTACAATTTCATGATGAGTATACCATTCTATTCTTTAATTTTAATTTAAAATTTTCTCATACTTTAGGAATAAAGCCATCATAGTCATGTTGATATCTTAATCCCAAATCTCAAATTTCAAAATCAATCAATTATTTTTAAATCTCGCAATACTAACACATTTTAGGATATTTTTGCACATGATTATTTGCTCGGATCTTATTAAAGCTGTGAATGGCTTGCCAAGTTTGTCGATCATTCTGATTATTCTTTTTGTATAATAATGGGCTCTTTTATTGCTTAATGTTCAATTTGATCATCGACTATATCTTTTGCTTCTATTGTTTGCTCATCATGCGTTTTTAACTTCCCAGTATATGGGAAGTTCTTGTAATCGCCTCGAAAATCGAAATTGAAATTTTCAACTTTTCTTTACGTTTTAAGGTCTATAGCAGACATGTCTAACCTGCGGCCCAATTGAAGATGTTTTGTGGCCCAATTGAAGATTTCAGCCTTTTTATATTTTGCATTTTGGTAATCATACAATAAAAAAATGATTCTAGTAAAATCGGTTTTATTAGAAAGAATTCTGACGTAATACATTTTTACCTTCATTGTCTGTACTATCAGTGTTAGGCCTCAATTACACTATCATAGAAATTTGATGAAGACTTTGATCAAAGCAACTTCACTAAAATATATCATCGTGTAATGCCCCAGATATGTATGAATACGATATTTGGCGTTCCCAAACAAATAAATATATGATCATATCTATGATCAAAGTTTTCATCAAATTTCTATGATAGTGTAATTGAGGACTTAGTTAGGCGCCTACAGTCTGTTAATCGATCGAGAAATAAATGTGTCACACTGTTTCGACCAAAGCGCACGTTAGTCACAATTCTAGTAAGTGTTGTGTGTGGTCTGATCGAGTTACAAGTTGCAGTTATTATTATTTAGACGCGCACGTATTTTAGGTAAAATAGTGAAACTTACTGTTTGTTCGAGCGTATCAATATTTTTTTTAGATTTAGATTAGATTCAAGGAATTTTTTCATCATGACTGGAAGAAGAACTGAAAAGAAGGAAAGGAAACTTCAAGATGAGAATAAAAGATTCCAGAGCGAATGGAAAGATTTATATTTTTTCATTAAAATAAAAAACAACACTATATGTATGATTTGTCATGATTCTATTTCAACTTTAAAGTCATAAAATTTGAAAAGACATTTTGAACAAAAACATAGCGAAATTCATGAACTTGCTATTTGTGAACGGAAAGCTAAGCTGCAATCGTTAAAGATCAATCTGGCAGCTCAACAAAACATATTTCACAACCAAGCTGCACAATCAAACAGTATTGTCAGTGCTAGCTTTCGAGTATTTCATATTATTGCTAAGAAAATGAAACCCTTTACGGACGGTGACTACATCAAAGAGTGTCTAATTGCCGCGGTTGAATAAATCTGTCCAGAAAAATTGAATCTTTTTATTCAAATTAGTCTCTCACGTAATACTGTAGTAAGAAGAATAACTGACACTTCGAAAGAAATTTGTGCATCGCTAAACACAATCACAAAAAGCTTCATATATTTCTCACTGACATTAGATGAAACATCAGACAGTAACGAAACTGCTCAGCTGGCAATTTTTATTAGAGGTGTGGACAGTCAAATGAATGTTACAGAAGAACTACTCGATCTTGTGAGTTTGAAGATACAACTACCGGAAGAAATATCAAAGATGCTGTTATAAATTGGGCACAAATTCGTCAAATAGATTTGAAAATCTTGTAGGCATAGCGACAGATGGGGCCCCTTCAATGGTTGGAAAAAATGCTGGAGCTGTTAATTTAATTCTCGAACACATAAAAGCTTTGGGAAAAAGTTCAAATGATTTTGAAATGTTTGCTTCCTGCACCTTGAGAACCTATGTGCACAAGTATTGAATATGTTCCATGTGATGTCAGTTGTTGTCACGGTAATTAATTACATTAAAAATAATTCATTGAAGCATCGTCAGTTTCAAGAATATCTTTCCGAACTCGAATCTGAATACGGCGATCTAATATTTTATACCAAAATTCGATGGCTTAGCCGTGGAAACTGCTTATTAAGATTTTGGAAATTGAGAGAAGAAATTCGAGTTTTTACGAACAAGAGTGGCAATAATATATGTGAATTTTACGATGACCAATTGCTTCTAGATTTATGTTTTTTAACAGCTATAACAATGAAATTAAATGAATTAAATCAGAAGCTACAAGGTGAAAATAAGCTAATTACAGATTGTTATCAAAATCAAGATATAAAATCATTCGTAACAAAACTCAAGCTTTATGAAAGACAACTACGTTCAAATGATTCTATTCATCTTCCATTATTAAACGACATCAACAGTGACCATAATTTTTTTTGAAATATTCTAATGAAGTCACGAAATTAATTAAAGAATTCGATACAAGATTCTCATATATGCAAAAGTACGAGAAAATGTTCAACATATTCTTAGCTCCATTTTACGTTGATGTGGATTCAGCGCCTCCAAATTTACAAATAGAGCTAATAGAATTAAAATCAAATAAAGAATTAAAAAGCATGTTCGAAAGCAATAAGCGCGAATTTTATCAAAAATATACCCTCGAAGATAAATTTCCAAATTTAAAACGACTGGCAATGTGTATTACAGCAGCATTTGGAACTACATATCGCTGCGAATCATTTTTTCCAAAATAAAATATAGTAAAAACCAAGTGTCGCAGCAGACTGCTTGATGAAACCATGACCAATCAACTGCGATGCGCATCGACTTAACAACCAGTTGATATAAAAAAGATATCAAACAACATATATATATTATAATAAATACTTTAAAAAAGTTTTTTGTTTTATTTTTTCACGTATGGCCCACCTAAGCTCTGTAATATTTTTTTTGGCCCACCAAACGACTTGGCTGGGGCATCCTTGGTCTATAGAGTGTATATAAAGTGTTTCTAGAAAGGGAGATGCATGTGTGTGTGTGTAGGTACGTACGTACCTATGTGCGTTCGTGGACAGTTTTTTCTACGAGCAAAACTCATGTAAACAAAGTTGTATCGACTTCGTTGAGGTGTCAATGGAAGCGTCTTTGCAATCTTAAGAGCTGATTAGTTTTTGGGAAACTTAGGTCGGGGGGTTTGTTGTTTTTTTCCTTTGAAGGTCATTTTTATCTTGCGTTATATCTCGCAAACCAAACCGATTTGCATTGTTAAGGTGTCAATCGACGCGTATTAATAATTTTCTGCATTGATCAAATTTAAAAAAAAAATTGTTAGAGCCGCTTTTTAATTTACGAAAAAAAAGCAAAAATAAGGTTTTCTTCATAAACAATAAATTTTTAGCTTGATTTGCGCAACGTAGTAAAGAATCTTTTGAAAATTTATATACTCCAAGTAGTGTTTTTAAACACAACATCAAAACTTTTTCTCATGATTACAAAAAAAAATTATTAAAAAATAAAAATCATTAACAGTCATCATGATCGTCAAGTTCATTTCTGTCATTCACTATATCTCACGAATCAGATATAATATTTGCATCATTAAGGTGCCAGTTGACGTGTATGAACATCTTTGTGAAGTTTTTAACATTATACAAATTCGTTTCAGCCGTTTTTTTAATTTAATAGAAGAAAATGCGAAAAATTATGTTTTTTTTTCATAAAAAATATTTTTTAACCTGATTCGCACAGCACAGTGATACCAGTTTATAAAATTTATATATTTTTATTTGTTTTTGAAGAGAAACCAGCAAAATTTTTCAAATTAAAAAAAAATCATTCAAAGCTACCATACACACGAATGATATTACTTTATATCTTTTATTTAAATTAATGGTTGTAAATTCAATCAAAATTTTAAAATATTTGCATAATTTGAGCAGATTTTTAATAGTTTTTATAGTCTTTTAATTGAAAAAACTGCTTAAATTTTGAAAAACAACAAAATTTCAATCAAATTTGCATTTGTGGTAATCAACGCTTTGAATGGTAAAATGTTTTGTAGTCAATACTTTGCAAGATCATATGCTTTAAAAAGCTTTCATCGAATAAAAAATCGTAGTTTTTAGTAGATTCATTCTTTAGGAAACGTAAGATTTCAATAACCATCATCATTTGTCATACATTTTACTTTTTACATGCAATTGAATCTATTTTTGATTGCATATACAAAATTTTTCAAGACCAATAGGAAATATATAGTAATTATTAATTTGATTGATATAAAATCGTGAAAATTTTTAAATTCAGTGATTATGCTGAAGTCATGGCAACTTTGAACGCAACAATTCAAAATGGCCATCACGTGACAAAATCTCTTCAGTGGGCGTAATAACAAAAACTGCATTCATTTTTGCTAGCGGTCGTTTGTCCTTCAAGCATGGATGTGAAAATAACAAATAACGTAGAAAAGGCCCCCACCGATTGATCCGCGTGAATATGCAATCTGTCCCAAAAACCTTACGTAATCAATGGACCCTCCCGTAGACGATATGATTCATATTAACTCATTCTAATTACTGTTATGAATACCTCTCATTGTTATTACTTAAAGAAGTATTATTTTCAAAAAATTTATTGTGTTTAATGTTGTTGATGTTTATGTAGATATTACTGGGAGCTTTTGCACTCACCACCGCCCTTTAAGAACATACTCCTCCCAATTTTTCCTTTTTCTCCCATCTAATAAAACCAAACCACTGTGACATTACATAAGCTATGTTACGTTATCACTAATAATACGATTCTGAGTTAAGTTTATTTCATGAAAATAACATATGTGCAGTTAAGTCAGTTTGATGACATTCTATTGGACGAACAATGTTGCAAATAAGCAATGACTTTCATTATATTTTGGATTTGTTACTTGCATATTCATATCAAATTGAACCCTTATTGGCATATCTACTGCCAGTACATAGACATTTGCAATTTTCTAAACTCGCAGTAAAGTTCTTTTGATTAAACACTGCATTCAATAGATTTTTTTTTATAATATATATTGTAATTTACTGTTGCAACTTCCGTGGCCTTAGCACACTTGGTAACTTCAACATTTTTCTTTTTGTTTACGCCGTCGGAATCTAACAATCGTCCCTTGTGTTGATTTGGCTGCCATAAACGATTTGATCATTTTGCGTTATTCACATCGGGTACACACTACATTCGTTGATTTCTCCATAAAGACCGACTACAATTGACTTCCGCATGTATTAAGATAGACTCTTTTAGTGAGTTTTACCATGCGCACGATAGGGACAGGTTGTATCCCGACATGCTCAACGTGTAACCGTTCCGAAAGCTGAAATATGCACCACTAAATTGAGAACTGTAGAAGTGACGAATGTTTCGCAATTAGTAGGACAGACACTTTTAGCATGTTTTGCACTGCGTTCGATAGGGGCAGGTTGTACCCCTACACATGCTCAAAGTGTTGCAGTTCCGACAGTTAAACAGGACCAAAGTGTATAAGTCCTCATTTTGTATGGAGAACTGGTTTTGACTATGGCCGGCCGGCTGTTTGCGAGTGTGCAAGCCTATGTACTATGAGATGGATTTTGAGCTGGGTTTTTGAGTGCCCTGATTGGCTGAGAACTGAGTTGAATACGGAAGATGTGGTTTTGACAGGGGATATCGTGAAGGGAGTGAAGAGCCCATGTGTTGTGTTTGAGTAGAGAGGAATATAGTTCAAGCAAGATCAAAAATCACTTGTTTTCAATGAAAGTGTTGGGCGAAAATCATACTGCTACGTTCGTAGCGTAAAAATCGTGAAAGCAAGCGAGTTGTTTTCATAAGTAAAAGCACGTCCTCGTGAAGATAACGGTTTGTTTTGACTCGACGACTATGAAATACCGATGACGGTGGGCGATGGCTTTTGCTTGTGTAACGACGGGTGTTGACTTTTGATTGAGTTGTTTTCGACGGGTTTTAGCGAGCGGCTTCGTGCATGTGTGAGGGGCTGGATGTGTGTGCATGGTGAAACGTGCATTCAGTTTTACATGTTACGGCGCCGTCACGTATTTAATGAAATTGCTTTTTGTATGTAATTTACGAACGTAGTGAAATATATCTAATGTTGTTTTTTGTTGCTGAATGATACGATCGCGGTAAAACGCTTGATAGCTGTGTGTTTTTGTTGATTAGATGAAAGAATGGGAAAGACAGATCGATGGGTGATTTTGTCTGTAAAATGCAATACCTGTTTGAAGATCAACGTTGCTTGCTAATTTAAGAATGGAGTGAATATGTCATCTGTTGCTTTTTGTTGTTGTAGCCTCGTGGAAATCAACGATTAAGAAAAAACACCAAAGAAGGCTGTAGAAGAAGATTTTTTATTGGTTGTTCAAAAGTACAACATACTTCATACATCTTCATTTTTTCGTTAAAAAACACGACATGTTGATCGGAGATATTGTTCAGTTCTTCCACCTGACGCTGGGTTTTTACCTTGTCCAGAAATTTGAGTGGGAGAAAGCAAAAAACACCTCCTTTCAGATGAACGGCAAGCCTAAACCCATACTTTATTTTTGCGGTAAAACTTTATGCGATGCTCCCTCCTGACATATAAGGAGCTAGTGGGAACCATTGTGTCACCATCTTCACCTACAGACGAAACAAGAAGCTCGAATGTATTCTGAAAAAAGGAGTACCAATTTATGTGAAGGCAAATGAATTTTAAAAATAAGTTAGTTGAGAGGCCATAGTTCTACCTATTAAAAAAATAAAATAATATAAATACTTACCATGGTGTCTTTATGAATTCTCGAAGAGAACATTGATGTTCCTACTGAGGATTACAATCTTATATACTAGTCGACTGGGATAGTTTCTAAGAGGATCTTGAAAAATACTCTAGGGGTCAACCTTGTATAATTGCATTGTAATATAGACATTAGTCGAATTTTTATTAGCAATGATTTCTTTTAGGGATCGATAATCTTTACTTTTTACTGTATATGTATAATTTGTTAGATATAAAATGAATTCAATATGATGATTTTTTAAGTCATACGTAGAAGGATGACCTGATAGGTATACTAGTTAAAAATACGAAGTGAAGTAGCCTCGAAGAGAAGTATAAAAGGTGAAGATAGCACAAAAGCAGACTCCAGGAGATCCGAAGAAAGTCTTTGCAAGGGTGCAATACTAGCATTCCGTGGCTGAACCGTATACTTCGGGGGACTTTTGTGACAGATCAGGTGAGGAAGTTGTTTTCAATTCTGGAACGGCTACGATTACAACACAAAAGCAGTAGTTAGAAGCTCCGGTAATGGTGGATGACAAGCGGCAAAACGTGAAAATCATTGGATCATCTACACGAAAGCAAACTTGTGGGGCTGACACCGCGAGGCAGAAGAAGCTGACGATTTATCCAGCTAGTGTTATTTGAACTACAATACCGTGTAAGCCTTGTGGGGAATTTAAGAAAGCAAAAAGAATAAAATTTTTGATAAATATCTATTTTTTTTTTGTAAGAAAAAAGTTTAAGGTTCGATAAGCTATGTAAGTAGTTCTTCAGGCTTAGGATATGATGCTTTTGTTGCTAGTTTGAACATTTTAACGTTGCAGATGGAAAAGAAAACGATCACTTTCAACGTTAAAAACAATTCAATTTTTCGAGCTTATTCGATTTTCGGCCTTATGTAATGTCCCTTCTTCAGAGAAGAGTATAAGAGTAGCTGTTTCTTTCCTAAGCAGTAAGGAGGATAGAGACGACTCTATTTCCACGATATTAGGAAATGAAATAATTGCCTCACACCGTTCAACTACAAGCAGGTCAGATGTGAATTTTAGAATCTTACAGGAACTAGAACAGGATGCAATTTCATCTCAGACTAGCTTTGTCAAGAGAAGAGATCTTTTATAAAAAAATCAATCTCAAAGGTGATAGGTTGCTCTTCCCATTAACGGAGTTTCGAGAGACTTGTGAGGACCCTATTAAAGAGCTCGATATCATGTTCGGCAGAATAATAAAAGAGTTAGTCTCTAGTTCGGTTCAAGGCAGTAAAATAAGCTTGTCTATTGAACTCCCAACTTCGCCTGACCTGTAAGTGAATTGAGTGGATCTTCTTTTGTCGGCTTAATTTCAAACGTAAATCAGTCTAACACTTCATTTCTCTCTGACGCAGTTATGAAAATACAGACAGATATAATAAATTTCCCCCTTCGCCGGGGGTAGGGCAAATTCCAAAACTTTGTCGGAGAAAAATATTTTGCCTAGAAAGTTTAGTGTGGTGAATTTAGGAAAAGAAAATGAAACCGCGAAGCGTGTGTTACGCGATTGAGATATTTTCGGGGAGATTTAGGGGGAGGAGTCAGGCCTCAATTGTAAGAGCTCTAGCTAAAATGTCAAAGAAGTTATGAAGAGATGAAAACATAGTGGTGGGAGAAAAAGACTTTTTCGATCTCTATGAGTTTCAAAAATTCATAAATGGCTATCAGATGGTTGTATTTGATGAGCCGAAGAACTCAGAACCTTTATTTTTTAGACTCCCGTACGAAGGCTCATCTGTGAAAAATTAAACTTTTACTATTTCAAATATTTGGAACATTTCTTTGTGATAAAATGCCTCACCGATTTCTTCAGCAAGCCATTCTCATGCATTTTTTGTGATAGGGTACTGAATACGAAGCATCATAAATGTGATCAAAAATGTTCATATTGTCGAACATTTTGGCCATGTCAGCTTGTGACAAGAAGTAAGGAATGTGGAAACTTTAAACGCATGTTTAGAGATGAAATTTGCTTCGAGAACCATTTAAAAAATAAATATGAGAAAAATAATATTTTGGAAAGCTTTAGAATATGTGGACAATGCGGGAAAGCCCTCGACAAAAGACAAATTGGTAGTCACACCTGTAACCAGTGTCAGATCTGCTGGAAAATTTTGCTTTCAGATCATCTTTACTAGAGGGTGGCCCAAAAGTTTCTCCCCACCTATTTAAGAAAACGTATTATTCATTACTTGTCGCCAAAATTTATCCCGTCTCAGTCTAGCAAAAATCTTAAACGGAGATTAAATATCAACTCTTCAGCTATCTTAAAGATCATATAGTGCTTAGCTACGACAGCATACACATCAATAATAGCTGTGCAAAGCGATATAGTGCATTTACAGGGAAAAACAGGGAAACATTTGTCCCTATAGTCAGGTACAGAGACGTACCTTCTATAAAGCTGATTTGAGTTACCGGGGTAATTAAGGGTTTTTCTGCAAACCTTTTTGTGAAATTCTATTGCTCCTGACCTCAAGGATCCTTTTTTTTAGTGCCGTGTTTATCCTGAGTAGTAATTTTTCTTAGAACATTTTATACCCACTACCTGAAAAATCATTATTTTTTTTAAGGTTATCCTAGAGAACTTTTGTGCTTCATTGTTATGGTTTCGAATAGGATACAAACAAGGATTCAAATCCAAACTCTTGGCGAAATAGGAAAATCCGTTTCAGAAATATCAAGGACACTAGGCGTGGACAGGAAGATCGTACGATTATGGCTAGAAAGAAGGAAAGGCGATACACAGGACAAAAGACGTGCCGGTAGACCGACAACTCTTTCACCTACAACAAAAATAAAAAAAGGAAGATGGTGGAAAACAAGACAGGCATTGGAACAAGGACAGCGACCAAAATGATAAATCAATCTGAAAATTACCAACAACGGCGAAAGATTTCGTCTCGATCAACGATTCAACGGTACATTAAATCGATGAATTGGGGAAGACATGCTTACGTGGGACGAGTAAAGCCGCTTGTTACTGCCAAAGAATGTCACAGATAGACTTAACTTTTGTAGAAGGTTGCAAAGCGAAGGATTCTGTGAAGACAGTACTCTTGGAAGGTCTAAGAGAGCTAACGTACTTTTTACGGATGAATCTTCGATTGTTTTGCACTCAACGCCGAATAGGCAAAATATGAGAGTTAGAACAAGTGATCCAAGCACTATTAAACCCATACAAAAGCCGAAATTTGACCTCAAGTTAATGGTTGCAGGTGGAATTAGCTCACGTGGAAAGTCGAAACTTCATGTTGTTGAGGAAAAAACAACCGTAGATGGATCCTAATACCAAAACAACATTTTAGCAGCTTACGCAGCATCCCGGGATGACAGAAGACAGTTTCCAGATAAAAATTTGGTAATTCTTATGCAGGATGGGGCACGAGCGCATACAGCAAAGGCAACATTGGCACTGGCAAAATCGATGTTTTTAACTGTTTGGGAAGATTGGCCTGGAAACTCTCCTGCTCATAACCCAATCGAACATGTTTGGGCTAGTCTTCAATAGAGTGTATTTAGACATCCGATGCCAAAGAATAGACGACAATTAATTGCAAGAGTACAGCAAGTATGGAGCAGCTACACCGAGGACGAATTAGAAAATTTATGTGATAGCTTTGGACAACGTATTTTAGAATGTATAGATAATAATGGTAAACATACGCATTATTAGTAATAAGAATAATAATCTGTATTATGTTAGCATCACAAATAAATTTGAACTTCTAATTTATGTTTGCTGGTTTGCTTTTTATAACAAAAAATTTGTGGGGAGAAACTTTTGGGCCACTCTGTATATTAAGCACCCGAAGAGAAAATTTGATAGCAAATTTATGATAATATTCTTTGACTGCAAAAGTACTCAGAACACCTCCTATGGTGATAACTCAAAAGCTTTTTTTCATGTTTTCAATCTTATTGTCGTGCGGCAGGTTTGCTATAACTGTTATGAAAATGATATGGCAGAAGAACTCAGTGTTTGTGGTCTAAGGGAGCATATTTTCCAATATGATTTTTAGATAACTGTTTCGAAGCTCGTACGTCTGTACCAAACATTTTTTGTATAGCTCATAATCTACAAGGCTATGAGGTCATTTTATAATTTCTGAGCTAATACGTGAAAAGACGAAAATCAAACCTATAATAAATGATACTTAGATTATGAAACTAATCTGCGGAATAGTGGCTTTCATATATTCTAGGCTTTTTTCCACATTACTTCAATACAATGGAGAATAATGACTATGTGGGTCAATATTCACCACCTGATTTATATGAGTATACTGCAATGAAAAAGGTGGACAAGAAAGTTCTTCGACTGGTTATTGCGAATTCAACAGGATAACCGTATGGAGATATTAAGATATTGTCTGAACGATGTCAATATCATACGTTTAGAGTGTATAGGATTCATGAGGGAGTTTCTTAGTATTACTAATGTAAATCCTTTTGTCGAAGCCTTAATTATAGCCTCAGCATGTATGCTTGTCTCCCGAAAAAACTTTTTGAAGGAAAATACTATAGATGTAATACCAAAACGAGGTTACTACAGATTTCAAGATCAGTCACTACTTGCCTCTAAATGGTTTGTGTGGGAGTCGGGCAAAATACAGGGTGAGATTTTATTGGCTAATAATAAGGACGACGGTTTTGATCCAAACAAAAATACAGTTTATGAATTCTTAGGCTGCCTTCACCATGGCTGTACCAACTGTTTTAAAGTTTGCATTAATAACAGTGGTGGTCGCAAAACCTTATCTCAAAGAAATGAAGCCACACTTAGGAAAATGGTGATGATCAGACGCAATGGCTATAATTTGATACAAACGTGGGAGTGGGAGCTCAACATTTTTTAAGGTCACATCCGGGAGAGAAAAAGAAGTAAGAATTACATACAAGTTTTACGGCGAAACCACTAAACCCTCGTGATGCCATTTTTGGTGGCCGTACTGAGGTGTTTAGACTATACCATAAGTGCAGAGAAAATGAATAAATAAGATATTTAGACTTTACAAGTCTGTATCCCTACATTAATAAATATGCTTGTATTTCCAAATAATTTATTCCTACTCGTATTACCCTTCAAAAAAATCAAAAGCTGTTTTTGCACTATGTAGAACTTTTGCATTTGAAAATAAAGTTTAAGAATGTCAACATTATGAGAGTCGTCGGGAAATTACCGGCACATTGATTTTATCTGAGGTAGCCTTAGCTGCAAAGAAACGATATGAAATTAAAATTGTGTTTGAGGTTTGGAAATAGAATCATACGGTATATCGCAATACATAAACAGGAGGTCCATTTACAGAATACTTTAACACTTTTTTGAAATTTAAGCAAGAAGCTAGTGGGTGCTAGTGGTACGACGGAAAAAGAAAAAGATAGATTTTTAATGTCATATCACACCAAGGAAGATAGTATCTTAAACAAAAAAACCAGACAGATCCGGGTTGACGTAACACTGCAAAAATATGTCTTTCTCCTTTGGGAGTAAATTCGCTCAGAGAGAAAATCGCCGTAGCACCACTGCAGTAAATAGTTTTTAAGAATTATGTGATTTTATCATCATCTCAAACAGCTTGAATAGTTCATCGATTTTCAATTTGATACCACATTCACCTAGTCGTATCCGGAATTGAAAAGACCTGGTTGGTTTTGCGGATATTGCTCTTTGCTTTTCAACCTTTTCAAGTCTTCATACATTGAAGTCTACCCTGCGTATGTTGTTGATACTGGAAAACTTTGGTGCAAACCGAAAACAATTTTTACTTCGTATGTTAACACATCGAACGCAAGGACGATCTCGCGATTTTAACATCCATCAGGGTGATAAGTACAGTTCAGCAAGATAATTTCACACGGCACTCGAAATTTTGAACATTTTTTCTGTTTTTTTTATATATATTCCGAACAGCTGCTTTTTCGGCATGATCTCCACCGGGTTCTGTAGGTAAAGAAAAAGACCTCTGCTTCTTCTCAAAAACACACCTTTGTCAGCTTTTTTTCACTAACTTGTTACTTACGCATGAATTCATTTTACTTTTACCGGTAATTCGATCAGAACTAGTACCTTAAGTTGTCAAATTTTTGCTTTTATATCTCCAATATGTCTTCTAGAGGATTCAATGCAGTAGCCACCAGCATTTTATAGTAAACCTGTTTTGTTGATTTTCCGGTATAAATTCACATCTTCATCATCGTTCAGCATGTATTTAACATCATCTAGATAATAGATGTACCAATCGGGTTTCACTGCTTAGAAGAAAAACGATAAGCAATTTGAAAACATTATGTCGTTTTTATCTTTGGCATAGCTGATTCTGCATATATCTGCATTATTCAATTTCAACCTTACACTAAAGTAAAGTTTTCACACTTAAACTATCATTTCTAGAGGGTAAATTTTCGATACTTCCGGGATGCTTGGGATGTTGGAAAAGTTCTTCCATTGTATTTTTCGTATCTGCATCTTTAGAAAATTGAACGTTTAGAGTAATTCAAATGATCGTGTTCTGGCAACATGATTTCTGGGTAGGTATCGAAAGAACTGTTACTATGTACTGTTTCAGTACTCAGTACTTAGTCTTCTCAGTAAATTTTTGAATAAATACAATACAAGGCATCGCACAATTAATATGCAACTTGCCCGTTTTAATTCATCAAACGAGATTTATCAACTGTCAAAAGTATACAGGAAGCTATAAGTCACTTCTAAACCTTAATTTCAAATCGGTAATCATGTTCGCATAAACAATTTCAAAAATGTCTTTCATAAAGGCTACACCACTAACTAGTTGATAGAGATATTTAAGGTGAAAACAAAACGCATATACTTGCTTGAAGATTATCAAGGTAATATCGTCGAAGAAGGTTTTTATGAGATAGAATTCAAAAAATTCAAACACTCCGATGTTTATCTTGCGGAAAAACATAAAAAAAATCGCGTGTTTGTAAAATACCTTGTATTTCCATTATCTCATAATTCCTGGATTGATATAAAAGATGTTCTGTAACACTCGGCGATTTTTCGATGTACCTGGTGAGCGATAGAAAAGCTGTTTCAACCAATCTCCCTTCTATGTATGCGTGCTGCGCATCGGAGAGTGATTTTAGATCAACTCTTAAAGGGATATCTATCATTTCTTTCAGAGTTTTAAGCAGAAAAGAGGAGAGGTTGATATATCTATAATCCTTAGATGAGGAGTGAGATGTCTTGCCCGCTTTGGGTATAAAGACTATTTTAGCTTTTTTTCACCGCTGTAGAATGTAAGCCATCCATAGACATGTTTTAAAAATAGCGTTTAACCATCAAAGGGCTATATTGATTCTCTGCCGGATCTCAATAGGAAAGGTGTTCCATGGTAAAGAATTTCAAGGGTTGAAATGAGCTGATTGCCCAGTGTAAGAGCTTGTCATTTACAGACACAGTAATTGACTGACAGCCTAGGAGCATATGCGGATCAACTTTGTCAGCCACATCCTCACTACTCGGGAAGTGCGTTTCCATGAGAACGAATAACGTCTCGAAGCTGGATTTCGTCCAGACCCCATCTGCGTCTTTGGCAGACCCCGAAAACAAAAAGGAGCTTGTCCTTCTTGTTCTGCAAGAAACTTCTCCAAGAGGTGCATTAAGCCGTGCTGCATTTGAGCTCCTTCAGATTCTGTAGTGCGATTGAAGGACCTCTGACATTTCTTCCGCAGCTCCGCAAAATTACTGTTTCACTATGGGGCTTATACTTACTCCTGGGCTTCGTTGAATTACGTGCAGGCCTTGCTGTTTCGTTGAAGACAAATGTAACGGCCCTAACGGCTTTCTAGAGACCGCATGTACCTTTTGTCTTTGGGAGTCCACCTTCGAACGCAGACCTGAATACCGATTGATATTCGACACAATCTTTCCTCCTTTTGTTGAAGGAGGTTGAATTTATCGGATAAGATACCATATCGACCACTATGTATAGATGGTTAGAGAATGGGCATTCTTGTGATAAACGGCACTATTGATAACTTTTGGGAAGCACTCGTTCGTTAGAGTGATATCCAATTTCTCTCGACAGCTTGCCGTGAAATAAGTAGGATCCTCCCATTTGTAAATTATGGCCAGGTCATCCAATGTAACTAATTCAAAGAGTGACTTAACCCGTTTCGTGTCGATTCTTTGCCAAATACGGCAGTGGCAGAACATCGTGCCTAACAAGCAATGGGCCAGGGTGGTTTGGACTGCCTTTCCAATGTTTTAAAAACGGTATCTTAGTCACTGAAAATGAAAAAAAAAGTCTTAGACTTCAAGTCCTCAGTTAGTAGTATTCAAGCTCTCGGTTTATATAATATTCTGAGAGATACTGTCCTATATCCCTCCATACTGAGCCCACAAACCTGGTAACCTACAACCCAAGATTCCGGGGCCAAATGGAGGAGCAGTGCAGCAGATTAAGAATGCTGGAGGTTTATCTGAAGAAACCTCAGCATCCCGACACAGTTTTTAGCTGGCTCCTCGTCAGATAAGAACATCTGCTCCTCAGACAAGTCGAGAGATTGGAGTAGCTCCCCAGTCAACTTCGCAGTGGAGGTGTGCTTCTCTCGTCATCAGTGAGAAGATCTGATTCAGAGAGATCCACGATCAGGTCTACTGATGCTTTCCTAGTCACCTCACTCCCACTCTCTTTGCTTGTCTGCCATACTTCGTTTCCAGTTCGTTCCTTGCAGTATACTCGCAAAGTGATGACCGAGA
The DNA here is from genome assembly GCA_963942545.1 of Oxycera nigricornis. Classification (NCBI taxonomy): domain Eukaryota; kingdom Metazoa; phylum Arthropoda; class Insecta; order Diptera; family Stratiomyidae; genus Oxycera; species Oxycera nigricornis. The sequence continues at coordinate 70,728,288 of OZ012660.1, forward strand.
AACCGTTGCTTATCACCCCACCCCTAGACACCAATGGAGATAACGACTCCTTATTCCGAATTAAAATAGCCTCTCACTCTTCATTGCTGGGCTCATTTACCTTTGTATCCGGAAGGTTAGCACACTGAGTTTAATGAGCTCAACAATTTCCCTTGGTGTGGGGAATCTATGCCCTGGACCGAAGCCGATTCAGGATGTCTTGCGTAAAGATAGCCTCTAGCTTCTTTTTTTGGGGCCAGACTTCTTACAATCTGTCAAAAGCCTCCTTCTACAGATCCGCTGAACGTTGATCTGTGCAGGCTATTAGTTTGTCGTGACCCTAATACCAGTAACCTACACGAAAACTTGGTGGAGGGCAGGGATTTGTCTTCAATATGAGCTTGTACACCAAAAAAACGATTTCTATCATCTTCCAAGTTTAACGATGAAATGATTCCATCACTGCTATTCTTGTCTCCTTGAGTTGTACGTGACCAGCCTTGTTGACCTGCGCTTGTGTGCTCGGCTGATTTGTAATTACATCATTAGATTTACATCTTTTATGAGCGTCCTTCGCTTTTGAGAAGAAGTCCATTCATGGGAGATTTTGTTCTTTAGGGAGAGACCATAGGGGACGGCGTGAATCTTTCAGCCCTTTCTCGACCTGTTACGCAGTTCTTTTGTAACTGTAATGCTATATTGGGAGCTTTTGCTGCTATTTAAGGGGGATAGACACTGTGATGGGTCAAAAAAAATTAAAAAAAAATTGTTGTTTTAAATCAATGTTTATATGTTCAAAAATATGTGTACAAAATTGCAAGTCAAAATTTCAAAAATTGACTAAGTTACAATCATTGTAGTGAGAGCAGGTAGGCCCATCAGCTGCTCAGTATCGCATCAAAAAAGTTAATAAAAAAAGTAAGAAAGTCAACAAGACCCCTGGAGATGAAGAGGAAGAACCGTAATATGATCCAGGTCTCAATAGTCTAATATAGGCATGAAAATTTTAAATTTTTGTTTATACATGGTTTCATAACGAGAGAAATGGACTAAAATCTTTAAACGCATTTTTCTCGTAACGACTTTTTTTTGAACTGGTCGCATCAATAACTCGAACAATTATTAACCGATGTCTAATTTTTTGTTTTTGTTTTGTTCGTCTTAGTAGTGGTTAAGGTTAAGCGTAGCTGATTTGAAATTTTTGGTGTTTTATTAGTTTTTAAACTATTTGAAAACCAAAAAAAAACAGTCGAAAAAATTAAAATACTGTCAATCGGTCACCATTTTGTGAAAAATCAAAATAAAAAATAACGTACAAATTTTTTTTTTTTTTTTAGAGTACCGGCTTTTAAAAAATCGACGCGACCATGGAGGGGGAATTTTTTTTCAGGCGCTACGGCATAGTTTATATTGTTAAAACTATTTAATATTTTTTAATAAAAATTTGTGGAAAAATTATAAGATTTGTACTTAATAAAATAAAAAAAAACCCGACCCAAAAATTCATCTTCTTACTCGGTCAAAAAAAAAATTTAAAAATCACTAATTTTTCGACCTTCACAGTGGCTATCCCCCTTAAAAGACGAAGAAAAGGTGGTGTCTCCCAGCTTATACGCCGTTGCCTTAGTGTTGCCGCTAACACTTAAAGGCTTTTACTGAGGAAGTACTTGCTTCTAACATAGCTGCTTTACTGCATGTACCCATCGAAGAAGTAAAGGGTTTGCTAATTGCTGTACGATTAGGCATTGTGGTCTTGTCCCACCAGAAAGACGCGTGTCACCTTCTTCCACTTCCCTTCCGGGTCAAGTGGATCATCTTTACTGTCTATTTGGAAACTCATTGCGATTGGGTACCTCCTCGCGGCTACATCTCCGCTCGTTGCACAGTTCCCCTGTGACCCTATGTTCCAGCCCAAAGCATCAAATATTGTCGTTAAGACAAAAAGTTTGTCCGAGAACAAACAAAATCATGCGCGATAGATCACCCTACATTCCGGATGTAGTGGTATTTTAGTATTCACAAACCATATCTACCCACACGATACAATTAGCATATCCAAGATCTCTACCACCTACCGCGACTTATACTTCTTAAATTGAAATGAAAATAAACAAATTTGGTTGCATATCCTTCGGCGCAGTTAGCATTCCATTCAAAGATCAAACAATAAAAAAAACAATAATAAAAATGATGACCACTTTTAACCTTTGCAACAAGAGCTCAATAAATTAGGTCATTGTTGAGTCTATACGATATGCACGGGGAATTGAAGTTTTTCGTGGGAATCAATGCTCAGCGCGAATGATTGGTCGTAGTTAACTAATTGTAAATTTAGAGTTGGGATTATTATGTATTTAGAATTAAGAATTTTGTAAATAAAAGAACGGACGGAACTGAGGCTCGTCCTTATTAGTGTTGGTGAATTCTAACTGTTGCTTTAATTAATCAGCAATATTGCCTACTTTCTGCAATAGGATTTCTCCCTGTGACTCTAGAGCATTAGTCCGCCTAACATATCGGCAGACTTTGAATTGCCTCCAATATCGGCAACTCAATTTGGAAACTTAGCAATATCGGCTGCCTGTCCTTTTGGATTGCATCAAACATGCAGGCATTTAAACAGATACCTGTAGGTGATAACTAGATCGTCCTTTCCTTTCTATCTTAATTTGTCTTCCCCTCAGCAGCAACAAGAAGGTCATTTCATTGGCGGACGATCCGGCCTGCCCACAGCACATCTTACATAACAATCAAAATTTTACTACACAGGGAAGAGGATGCTGAGTCGGTCATGTGTGTTTAACGGCTTTCGTCATTGGGAGAGATTATAGCAATGAGAACCTTGTCAAAGTTAATAAGATTTAAGTAAAGTTGTGAGAAAACAGGGCTTATTATAAAATATTGCCGATTGTCTTGGAATAAGAAAACACTGAGTCGAGTGTTTTTAAAAAACCCGCTGAACATAGTCAAAATTTCTGATAGTCCAAATGTGACCGTGAAACTAAACGGAGACTTAAGTGAAGTGATAATTGACACTGGTGTTGAAGTAAGCATGATAAGAGCTTCTCGTGTCTATGAGAAAGATATGCATCAATGTAAACGACTAAAATTTCAAGGGATTTTGGGTCACTTAAATTGATGAAAAACTCGTAAATTTCAAAATGACTCCCAGTGGAATTGGCAAGGACAAAATGTTTTAGTATGAAGTGTGGTTTCGGCGTGTCGGATGACAACCTCTTCAGGTGCTGTCACTTGTCATCCGTCACCGGACAGCACGACCACCGCTGGCTTATTGATGGATTAAGCTCGTTATATTTCAACTGTTTTTATAATTTACATCTGCGAGTTATAACGACCGTCACTTGGTTCGCATATATGCCTATGCTTAGCCATTTTATAACATGTGCTAGAACCTCCTACTCTAGTCAACAACACTGTTTTCCTAGTGTGCAATTTCGGTTCGCAACTCTGCTAACACTATTTAATGCACATTACCAGCCTATAATCTGGGAACAAACAAAGAACCTCCATTAATGTGCATTAAATAGTGTTAGCAGAGCTGCGAACCGAAATTGCACACTAGGAAAACAGTGTTGTTGACTAGAGTAGGAGGTTCTAGCACATGTTACAAAATGTTGTTTGTGAAATTTGCTGTTGTTCACGATAAATTGTTTAGTAACTTTGACGCATTTCTCACATTTTACGCATTTTTTCACGACCGACTTGGCTGCTGTTTTACCCTTGACGGGCCAAAACCTTTGTTTGGCCTTGGCTAGTAAGGCTTGTGGCCCTGCGTGCAAGCTCTCTGTGTGTCATTCATTGAGAATCAGCTTCGTTGCGTAGTGGGCATAGGAAAGTATTATTGGGTGATTCACATCGTAAAATTAATTGGATGCTTCTAAACGAACACCCACTTGCAAGATTCTACGTTCATCAAGAAATGAATGCAAGCTGATTAATGGGTCACTGCTTTGGATTTGATTGACGGTTTTTAGTTTGCGTACCGATTCACCATATGCGTTTCCTTGAGCTTCCCCTACTAATAATTGTAGTGCGTCTTCCAACTCATCTGTTGACGGTGACGGCACTGTATGATCTTTTGCATGTAGCTGAGCATGCTTGCTCCTATGTTGTCGTATGTTTTTTAGGAAATGCCGAATTAGAGCTACTATGCGTAGTAGCCGATTGAAGAATTTTTTGTGATTGATATTTGATATCAATGAAGTTGGGAAATCACTTGCTACGAGGACAATTTTTAACTTTCTTTTATCAATGTTAGTGTCAGCAGGCTGATGTGGTTGAGGCCAATACTCCTGCGTTCCGTGGTGGAACATGGGTCCGTAGAACCACAGCGATGATTCACGTAGTTTTTCGGCATTGACAACTCTGATTGATTCAACATGTCGCCGCTGCTTTGTAGATGAGATACATTGTATGACATCGACTTGGTTGTCTAACAACGTTTGATACTACAAAGCTTCAGCGCAGATCCAATTGAGCATGATTTTTGAGTGGGTCCAATAGAAACATGAAAGATTTGGAATCTTAATGTCCTGTTGAACTCGATTTCCTAGTTCGGCTGCTAGTTTTGCTGCACGGAGCTCCAATTATGTATCGTGTTTGGCTTGACTGATGCTACTTTTGACTTAGCACACAGCAGCCGAGCTATGCGTATATTGGTATGTGAAGTGGGAATGTACAACGCCGCTCCATATGCCTTTTTGGAAGCGTCCGCGAAAGCTCATAGCTATACGTCTTTTGGCATCTTTCGGTAGGATATGTGGCGAGAGATTCAAATTTTGTCAAGTTGCTATAGGCCATTGCAGTTTTCAAACACCAATTCTGAAGGAACTTCTTCATCACGGCCTATTTGGAACATTCATAATTTTTTGCAACCATCACATGTACTATTAGTCCTAATGGGTCGAATAAGCGAGCGATGTCGGGTAAGGCTGATCTCTTTGTCTCCTTGTTTATTTCTATGCGTGGGCTGATGATTTGAAATGCGTCAGTCTGTGTTACCCAAATTATCCCTAAGGGTTTGATGTAGTTTTCCTTGACGGCGGTTATATCTAATTATAATGCCTGATGTTCTCACGGGAAGTTTTGCGGCAAATTCGGGCTGTTGGTACACCACGTTTGGAGATTGAATTTTGCTAATTCAAGCTAGCGGTGATGATTTATGACTTCTATGATATTAGCTGCCTCTAACATGACGTCATCCATATAGAAATCATCCATTAGCACTTTGGCACCAGCAGAAAAGCTTTGATTTGTCTGTGCTGCGAGTTGTTGTAGGCATTTAATTGCAAGATATGGACCTGACAAGATGCCACATGTTACTGTATTCAACTGATAACATTCTAATGATTCGCTGAAATCGTTGCCCCACAAGATGAGTTGATTTTTTCTATCCTTTTCTAACATCAGAACTTGTCGATACATTTTTTCTATGTCAGCCGTAAAAGCGGGTATCTAGACCGAAAGAGGATTGTGCAGAGCTCTGGTTGGATAGTTGGTCCTGTACAAAAAATGGCGCTTAGGCTCTACCCGAATGAGGTTTTTGCAGAAGCATTGAAGACGACTGACAACTTTGCAGAAGAACTATTGAGTTTGATGACGCAAGGATGTGGGAAGAAGTAGTGCGGGTTTTTAATAATTTTAAGATCTGTTTCGCTGATGTGGCGTTCTTTTTAAGTTTTTATGAAGTCGCTATATGTTTTATGAAGACCTGGGTTTCGTCTGAACTTCTATTCTAATTGAATGAATCTCGTCACGGCCATATCTCTTGATGATCCTCATTGACTTGCATCACCGCGGAAAGCGAGTCTGATAGGAAATCGTCTACTTGGCAATCTTTTCGTTGCTTGGCTAAACTGTTCCTCGCACTGAACCTCCTGTCTCGTTAAGGTGGAGGAATTTCCTCCCGTTTCCTCAATTTTTTAATATCATTCGACTTATTCGTCAATTTTCATCATTGACGCTGAAGACTCTACATGTCAATTGTCGGTAATAAGTGGTCAGGATTTGGCCTATTACTAACCACCTAAGATGTTTATTCTGCAGCAGTGGTAGTCCCTTTGAAAGACGTATTTATTCATTTGTAAGGAGCTCGTAGAGTACATCCACGCCAACAAGCAGATCGATCTGAAATGAAGGTCGGCCATGCGTTTGTTCAAGTGCTGATATCAATGTTTTGTGTAGGTTGGAATGACGCAATGGCAGCACCACGGCGTCTAATCGTTTGTTAAATGCGGTCACTCTTCATTGAATTGAGAGTTTAACCGCTTGCATAGTTTTCTGTGATCTGCTGTTCAGTTCTTAAATTCTCATGTTGTAATATTTTATGCTTAGTCATAAATATTTCAGTGCAGCTTCAATTATAATGTTAACTTGCGAGCCGCTATCAAGCAAACAAAATGATAGAGATAAGAGGAATACTCTTATCTCTATCATTTTGTTTGCTTTTTTAATTTGAATTTTATTTTTAATTGAGAAATAGCTGAAACGATGGAGTAAACCAACGATAGCTGCTATTTTTTTCCTCATATCATTTATATGCGGTGTCTACGTTAGTTTTTCGTCGATTGTAAGTCCAAGGTACTTCATATATTCAACTCTCGGAAGAGTTTTATTTTCTATTTTTATCAGTGGCTCAATATCAGTTTTATTCTTTTGTTTAAAGATAATGTATTTGGTTTTGTTCGTGTTTAATGTCAATTTGTTCCGTATGAGCCATTGGGAATATTTGTCTAAGTCACTGTTTATCTTTTGTTCTAAGTCAGTTTCATTTTTACCTGAGTAAATCAGTATCGTATCGTCAGCGTTCATCACAACTTTCCCGTCGATTCCTGAAGTCACCAAGTTGTTTGTATATAACAGGAAAAGAATCGGTCTTAGTATTGATCCCTGTGGTACGCCAATAGTAATCTGCACTATTTCACTGTTAACGTTTCCAATTTCAGTCCTTTGAAGTCTTTCTGCCAGGTACGTACGCATAAGTTCTCTTGGCATACCAACAATTCCCAAGTTCTCAAGTTTACTTATCAATATATCGTGCACTACCGTATCAAACGCCTTTTTTAGATCGATAAAAACTGCAGCAACGTAACTTCCCTGATCCAGTTGTGTATTGATATGTCTCATCACTTCTACAATCGCGTCTGTTGTTCCTTTACCTTCCTGAAACCCAAACTGGTTTCTATCTATAATCCTATTCTGCATTAAGAATTCTTTAATTCGTAAAGCTAATATTTTTTCTATGATTTTACTCAGTGAGTTTAACAATGTTATTGGTCAAAAATTATGTGGGTCAGTTTCCAGCCCTCCTTTAAATATGGGTATTACCTTGGCGTTTTTTTAGATAGTTCGGAAATTGTCCACTCTTGAAGCTTATATTTATTAGAGTAACCAGTATATCTGCAATATTCTCGTTGATTATTTTGATATCATCAACGCAGATACCATCAGGACCCGGCGCGGTGTGTTTTTTCAGAGAATCAATAACATCAATGACTTCTTTTCTAGATCTCAGCCTTAAGTGAAAAGAGCAGATGGGTGACACGCTTTGGCATGCTGAGTCGTTTTTAGGGAGTTCTGATACAATTTTCTGTCCTATTGATATGAAATGATCGTTTAATATATTTGAGATTTTTACTGGATCTTTGTAATTTTCGCCCATGAAATTTATTTCCTTTATATCCTGGTTTTTAGTAGTATTTGTGTCTGCCTTTCTAAAAACTTTATCTACTAACTTCCAAAAATTTCGCTGATTGTTAGAACCTTCTTCAAGTTTTCTCGAATAGTAATTTTCCTTTGCATTTTTAATCGTATTGTTGCATTCGTTTTTTATAATTTGATAGTTCTTTTGTTTCATTATATTTGTTGGATTTTTTTAGTGCTTTAAAAGCTGTTCGCTCTTTCCTGGAAAAGTGGATTACTTTTCCAGTTATCCATGTGTCATTTCTCGTCCTTATAGGTTTAATTTTTGTGGCTAAAAATTTCGCTTGTAAAATTAGCTCAGCTAACTCCTGGAAGTTATTTGGTTTTCTACTTTTGCATGTATGTAATATTTTTTTTTATTGGTTTTATTTTTTTATTAATTTTTGTTATTATGGTTACTCGTATCAGTCGATGGTCTAGATACGGCCAGTCTTCAAATATATAAGTGGTATTGTTTTTAATTGACTGACTGTTTGTTGTTACATGGTCCAATAGCGTTCCTGTAGTCAATCTGGTTGGCGTAGAGAAGATCTTCCAACAGTCGTTGAGTATTTTCGATGGGACCGTTAGGTATTCCATTGTTTTCGTGATGCAGGGTCCTTTTTGTAGTTGGAGATCAGGCGTTCAGTTTCCTTTCCCGTATGCTACTTTTCCAATGTCAGATTCTTCAACTCAACGCACCGTTTTTCCATGTTAGAATTGATTTTGAAAGAATCACGTCGGGGTCACCAAATTTTTATGTTAGTTCGTCGATGTATTGATTTTTGTAACTCCTGAATATAATTTGAAAAATTTGACCTGATCCACTTCAAACACTTCGTAAAACTTTTGAGGCACTTCAAAATTGTCACTTGATCAAATATTTAATCCGGTCATTCGAAACATTAACGAACATCGATTCAATATCGAAACTTCCTTCCATTGACTCTTCAAAAGTGAAACTCGAAGTCTGGTTAGAGAATGAATGAAGAATAGTTATTTCTGTGAATTTATATATACACAAAATGTTTATTGAATAAGAATTACTCAATGCTGCACAAAATTCAAAATAACTTAATGCTACACAATAATTAAGAACTGCTAGTCAGCCACTCATGCAGGCATTTCCTCGATTTGTTATTCACAACTATCGAATCACTCATCGTATCGTTAAACGGCGAGCTTCCACATGTGATCATTGAATGTGCTGACCGATATGTAAACAACGTGTGGTGTCAAAAACAATATGAATCCAATACTTGTGATGAGCGACAATTGTGCACACGATTGTAAATTAGGAATGAATTCAAAAGAGAAGCGATATACTTAGAATTAAAGGAATTTTGATTTGAAACTAGTGCTTAAGATAAATGATCATAAAAAATGCTTACGATTAAGTACTTAGACGCGTTTTAACTTTGTTTAAACTTTTTATTATTGTTGCACTACTATTTGCTGGATGGGTTGCACTCGGGTCGATTCGCTTCATTCAAGCAACTTGCGATATACATTTTTCGTTCGTTGTCAGGTTCGAAAACGATCAAAGTGGTTGGTATGCGGACAAGTGAACATGCTACGTACAATTAACCGTGAGAGAATTTTCTAGATTCAGGCCACAATCACTCAAGGACTGGAATTTTGATTTATTGATCGTCATGGGTAATACAACACAAACCGGAAATTGACGTCGTTTAAACTCGAATGGCATATCAGTTGGGATCATCCGAAGTTTCAAAATGTCAACTTCTTCACCTTTAAACATTCCTTTGAGTATCATTTTGTGAAACACATTGCACATGAATTTTCTCATCACCAAACGCGTTCCGTTGCATACCCAACTTTCAGTTGTGAATTGCGCGGCAGCAAGTCAAGCAGATCCAATGAGTTTAAATACCCAGTCGATAGATAGATTCAACCAGTTGTGATTATTGTGATTAGCAATGATGTTCGGGAACACATTGTTGTTGAACTTGTCCATCGTTGAGACTAAATTGCACAGATTCGGAGGAACGAAATCAATCTGTTTGGTTTGTCAGATTGATTTGATTGATTTAACAGAAACATGGCCATTACCGATAGTCAGCAATTGCTTGGAGAAATTTTTGGCTGAAGTTTCTTCACATAGCTTCGCAGAGCCGATGATTTGAAGCAATCGTTTCTTTTATCGACATCGGTTGATTTAAGAATGACTGATAGTGTTTGGTGAATCCGATGCGCCCCCAAAACAGCTTGAGTAATTGCGCAGATCTTTCGTAGTTCGATTAAGTGCTTCCAATGCGCGTTTGTGCGCCATTTTGCATTCATCCCAGATAATGATTTTACTTGCCACCAAATTGTAGCCATTGCTGAGTGTTTCACAATGTTGCATGACGTTTGAAGTTTTAACGGCAATTTCAACGCTAAATGAGCTGTTCCGCAACCTTCTAGCAATGTGACCGCTATCCCAGAAAAAGCAAGTGCTGCAGCAATTACGAATTTCGCACGAACAGTCACCAAAATCAATCACATGAGAATTGTCTACCCAGTTCCACCGAGCGTGTCGCGGAAAGATAAACCACCAATTCCATCATCAATTGCTTTTATTAAAGTATCGTACACTACTTTCTGTTGGGAGTTAAACAGTGTTACATTCGTTCGAACTGATTTGTACAATGCATCTGCATCGTATTCAAGTTCCAAATCTCAATTGGATGCGTCGTATATTCCACGATATGGCATTGGAATTCTTAACTTGACTAACAAAGTCCTGCACATGAGGTAACACATGTCTACAATCAAAAGCAAAGCCTGGTAATGTATCTTCGCATTCACATCGGGATCGGGATTCCCTGAACTGACACGAATTTGATGTAAAATGTTCTCTGACATGGTATGCTTGTACCTGTTCCACAGTTCACATGAATTCGATGGGAAGTATGTTAAAATAATGATAGAAATTATTGTGCGTATCTGACTTGGCGACACAGTTCAAAATTACCGATTGGATAAATTGTCGATGCGCGCATAGTCAAAAACGACATAACCTTGCACAATGTGCACTTCATCAAACACTTCACTTCATTCACCTCGTTGAAGTCACTTTTCACTGATGAATCAGCTGTCAAAGGATAATGCACATGCCAGCCATGTTCATTTTGGTTGTGTCATGTACCAGAGATGGCGTTGCGTATGGATTTATGGGTGGATGTCCACATATAACAAATATTTCAAGACGTATAACAATTGCAAGGTTTTCACGCGACGTTTGTAAGTGTTCAGCTTTAGTTAATAAAAAAATAAATTAAAACACTTTTTTTAAATATGAAGTCAAATCTTTATTCCGTCGATACAAGTTAGTGACTAAATTTACGAAGTACAGTTCTTTTACTTAACAGCTACTTGACCTAGATAATACGATTTGCATTATTGCTTGTTTAAACAAATGATCAGCATAAAAGTATTACTTAAGCAAATGGTCAGCATAAAAATATTTCACAGAAGAAATATTGCGATTGGAATGTAGATCAACGCAATTGAATGTGCAATTGTGTTGATCAGCAATATTGTGAAAATAATTAATAATTGGGTTATTTATTGAATTTTGACTTTAAGGTTCATTGAATTCTTATGCGGACCAATCTATGCTAATTGGGATCGATGGATCCGATATTGGTGGTGGAAGTGGTGGCGACGATGATGTCGACATGACCCACGCGTGTTGTCAGCTGTCAGAATGAACGTCGAATGGAACTGTTGCATGTTTGTTAGACATCAACTCATATGCGATGCAAGCGACTCTTGCGGTGAACATTAAGAACGTCACATGAGACCCTACATTAAAATTGTTTGCGATGTTCTTAGTTTTCCGCGAAGTAACTTTTCGAGGCCGTGACGAACAAACTAAATTCATCGAAACCAGTTAATCTGTTCTGGAGATATTGTTGGGTTCGAGGTTCGCCATAGCAAGTTGTTTGCTTATTTCCGTCGTTTTTCCTGGCTCTATATTGGTCCAGGGTGATGCAGTTCTTTTTGCTATTAAATATATGTTAGGGGTAAACCTGGAGATAGAAAACTCACATATTTTTGAAAAAGAGAAAACCACCTACCGGCATTCCGAAGATTGCCAAATATTTGGCGCAGAGACAATGCTCAAGCAGCTGATATTATTACGTTCTTCCATGCCACTCAAGGCATATCGAGACGCAAGTCTTGCCACAAAAAGGCAAATCTATTGACCAGTCGACGTCTGGTTTGCCGAATTTACCAGGCAAAGTCTAATCATCAAAACTCTGTCGAAAGGAGGCAGTTGCTAAAATGAAACAGCAATCAGCTTTGAGTCTATTAGACAGACTTGTCTTTCTTTATTGAGTTCTCTTAATTTATACAATATTCTATTTACTTTTTCTATCCCTACTCTAAATACAATGTAAATTTTTAATTATAAATACATAACAAAATTGCTTACATCAAAATTCGAATCAACCAATCCAAATTAAAGGGATTAGGTTCCCACATTCTTATATATGTTTCATAAATCCTTCGTATGCTCATAGTACTCATATGTCAACCCACTTTATCGATATGGGCTATGAGTAACGATAATTGATTTAAGTATCAGTGCACAGCACAGGGAAATAACCAGGCGGCGATATTAATAGGTCAGTAACAAGTTGTAAGTCTGGCATAGAAAAAAAAGAAAGAGTTTTCCATTCAATTATTGTAAATGGACACCCAATTAGAATTGGATGAGCTTCCACGTACTACTTGAATGGGGTTCAATGCATGCCTAGATGGCGTGCTAAATGGATCGTACATGGGTTGAAGTACGAGATGAATGTTGACAAGTGCCTGGGCTGAAGTAGGGATTGTTGTGTGTATACAGGGTGTCCAGAAATTGCCACACAGGCTCCTCACCACGTGATTTTTTGGACAATTTTAAGCAGAAAATATTATAAATTTTTTTTCTCGATTTCCTAACCCTTTAGCTGCCACAGGTTTTTAAATTTTTTGAAAATAATGCCGTTCTTAAATTAGTAAAAACGCAATATCTTCACAGTTATGAAAGATACAACACTCAAACAAACAATAAAACGCAGAAAATAGTTTTTTGCAACTATTTCAAGCTATTTTATGAATATGAAGTGAGCATTTTGGGAGCGACAGTTCTCCAAAGTCGAAGAAATGTTTTTTTCTATACGAAAATTTTGCATTTTTCCTCATTTTCCTTTAATTTTCACGTTCATAATCCAAAATCTTTTTTCAAAAATTAAATTTCTGTTGTGTTGTTGTTAAAAAGTTAGAACATCATTTTACTCTAAACTATCAAACTTTCATTGCAAAAGGACTATAAATGCAACCACTTTTTACCAAAAGTTCGCGTCTTAAATAAAATTTGCATTCTGAATTGAAGTATTCGGCTGTCACCACACGAAAGTGCTTTCAATCACAATCTTTTGAATGAACAATAAAACAAATATGTATTTGAAATGTTTTTATTAAAATTATTTACATCATATGTTCAAAGTGGCGTCCTTCCGTTGTCAAACAAGACCTGCTTCTCTTTTTTAAGCTCCGTATCGAACGTGACAACATCTCGCTTTGTATTTGGGCGCTGGCATTAGTAATTTTCGAAGAAAGTTGTTCCAAGGTGTCAGGAGTCTCCTTGTAAACAATTTCTTTTAAATGTCCCCAAAGAAAATAATCTAACGGGTTTAAATCCGGAGATCTTGCAAGCCACCGCACGGGATAACGCCCTAGCCAGCGATCCTGGAATTTTTGGTGCAGCAAAGTTGTAACCTCTCCGAAATTATGTGAAGGTGCACCATCATGTTGAAACCACATCCTCCTTCTCCTTGAAAGTGATAGGTTCTCCAATAATGTTGGAAGTACATTCTCCAAAAAATGTTTGTAGCCTTGGCCAGTTAAGCGGTCCGGGAGAATATATGTCCGTATAAGTTGATCTCTAATAATACCTGCCCAAACGTTAAGTCTCCATCGAACTTGGTGATGTCTTTCACGTACCATATACGGATTGGCTTCGCTCCACCAATGGGAGTTGTGGCAGTTGAATATTCCTTCCTGGGTGAAGAGGCACTCGTCCGTAAACAATATTTTTTTTTTCAAAGTTGGGGCTTCGAAGAATTTTTCTCTGTAGCCATTCACAAAAATCCACTCGCTTTGCGTAATCCTCTGTATGTAATTTTTGCACCTTCGAAAAGAAGTAAGGGTGCAAATTTAAACTACGCAAAATGATTTGCACTGCTGTTTTTCTAAGCCCCAATGCTCTTGCTATTCCCCTTGTGCTGCAAGTTGGGTTTTGCACAACGAAATTGAATACGGCTTCTTCGACGGCGGGTGTTCTTGAAGACCTAGGTCGGCCCAGGCCAATCGCGCACCTTGAGTAAGTCTTCCTGTTTCTCATCCTCGAATTTGAAGCCTCTGGAAGACGTTGGCATCTGGATGTCGTCTGTTAGGGAATCGTCTTCTATACTCGAAGGATGCACGCTGACTGTTTGTTTCACATGCTCCAAGCACAAGAATCATGTCGAAGTATTCATTGGACGAGTACTTCATTTCTGATCGTTAGTAGCCAATCAATAAAAACAGTTAAATAATTCTACAAAAAGGTATTTTTCTCGTAAAATACTGCTTTCTACTTGTTATCATCGTATGACGACCAATCGTTGTCCCATCCTAATTTATGGATGTGAATTTTCTAGCCCATAAGTGTTGACTGATTATATCCGAATGTAAATGCTTTCAAATCAATTAAAACTAATTTTCAAAGGTTTTATGACTGCTTATAATCAGCTCAGGCACGAAATAATCACAAACACAGTTTACCAGAGTTGTCTGAGAAGGTTCTACGAGCTCGGTTTTTGTTAGTAGGCACATTAGGCACTTTTTTGAATTTTTGTTTTAGAATTTGCAGGCGTGTTACTATTAGAAATTGGCATATAAGGATAAAATTATGTTCTAACTTTTTAACAACAACACAACAGAGATTTAATTTTTGAAAAAGATTTTGCATTATGAACGTGAAAATTAAAGGAAAATAAGGAAAAAATGCAAAATTTTCGTATAAAAAAACATTTCTTCGACTTTCGAGAACTGTCGCTCCCAAAATGCTCACTTCATATTCATAAAATAGGGCGTTATCCCGTGCGGTGGCTTGCAAGATCTCCGGATTTAAACCCGTTAGATTATTTTCTTTGGGGACATTTAAAAGAAATTGTTTACAAGGAGACTCCTGACACCTTGGAACAACTTTCTTCGAAAATTACTAATGCCAGCGCCCAAATACAAAGCGAGATGTTGTCACGTTCGATACGGAGCTTAAAAAAGAGAAGCAGGTCTTGTTTGACAATGGAAGGACGCCACTTTGAACATATGATGTAAATAATTTTAATAAAAACATTTCAAATACATATTTGTTTTATTGTTCATTCAAAAGATTGTGATTGAAAGCACTTTCGTGTGGTGACAGCCGAATACTTCAATTCAGAACGCAAATTTTATTTAAGACGCGAACTTTTGGTAAAAAGTGGTTGCATTTATAGTCCTTTTGCAATGAAAGTTTGATAGTTTAGAGTAAAATGATGTTCTAACTTTTTAACAACAACACAACAGAAATTTAATTTTTGAAAAAAGATTTTGGATTATGAACGTGAAAATTAAAGGAAAATGAGGAAAAATGCAAAATTTTCGTATAGAAAAAAACATTTCTTCGACTTTGGAGAACTGTCGCTCCCAAAATGCTCACTTCATATTCATAAAATAGCTTGAAATAGTTGCAAAAAACTATTTTCTGCGTTTTATTGTTTGTTTGAGTGTTTTATCTTTCATAACTGTGAAGATATTGCGTTTTTACTAATTTAAGAACGGCATTTTTTTCAAAATTTTTAAAACTCTGTGGCAGCTAAAGGGTTAAGAAATCGAGAAAAAAAATTCATAATATTTTCTGCTTAAAATTGTCCAAAAAATCACGTGGTGAGGAGCCTGAGCGGCAATTTCTGGACACCCTGTATACTACACCCTAATCCTTTGAGAAGCGAGTTTGTTAATCAAATTAGAGGCTAAATGTGAATTGATTTGGTTGTTCGTTTGTATAGAAGTATGTAAATAACAATTGATGATTAAGGTAAGTTAATATTATTTTAATATGTACAAAAAATTTGCTATATGTAATTTGGATAAAATAATTTTATGTTATAAATAGTTCACTTATTTTGATTTTTTGTATAGCTTACGCCAGTTGTTATGAATCCATTTATTACAATTATCTATTTCTATTAGGGTATTTACACTGTTTGTGTCCAACACGTTATAAGGACCTTTATATGGCTTTGGCCTTTTTTCTTATTTACAACTTTAATTAGTACTAAGTCATTGATTTTTACATTAAAGGGATTTACGTATGCTTCTTTTTTGTTTCTCGCTACTTTAGTTTTTTTTTCTATTAGACTTCTAGCTTTTGATATGGACGTGTTTAACCTTAGTTTCAATTCATTGGCATAGTTTTCAATGTCATAGATTCTGTCTGTATTCTCTAGATTGTCACTTGGTAAGTACGAAAGGTTTCCAAAAACTTGCTCATATGGTGTGAAGTTGGTATCCACGGTAGGGCTCGTATTATACAACAATGTATAAAATGGTACCCATTCGTCCCAGTTATTGTCGTCAACGAAAGCTAAGAGGTATTCGTTGAGGACACGGTGGTTCCGTTCTACTACACCTAACGTCTCGTGGTGATATGGAGTTGAAAAAATCTGTTTTATTTTGAAAATTTCGCAAGTTTATTCGTAAACTCTGTTCCTAAATCGGCTGTTAAAATTTTAAATGGTCAGTTCAGTTGTAGTATGAAATTATTTATAAGTGCCTTGGCTACGGTTTTGGCTTTTTTATTTTCTATGGGTATTGCGGTAATGTACTTAGTTAATTCGCTTTGTATAGTTGTATCGATAGTTATTTGAAAATCTAAGAGGACCGACAATGTCCGCGGTTATTATCTCAAAACTAGTAGATGTTGTATCGGTTTTAATCATTATTTCCTTCGTGTGCTTTGTTATTTTATTAAATTTGCATTTATCACATTGATTTATATAATGCTTCATCATTTTGCCTATGTTCCTCCAACAATATCTTTGTCTTAATTTCAAAGATGTTTTTCGGATTCCTGTATGTCCTCCGTGTGGTGATTCGTGGAGTTCTTCAATAAGTTTTCGTTGTGTAGCGATATAATTAATTCTTTTAGGGGATCTATATATCATTATTTTTAATTGAATATCCATATCTCGTTGCAACGTATTGTATATCTTCTTAAATTGCTCTTTGGGTACGTACCTAAATATCATATCTTCCATAGATAGAGTAACCTCATTTATATTCTTCTTCTGCGAGTAATTCAGTAACTTCTTCAATACAGAAACTAGTTTCGTGTTTGAGTTATCGTTACAATTATCGCGAATTCTCACACTTATTTTTCGCTGGCGGAAACGGATTTCTCTTTAGCTTTATCGCTAAAGTTGATCATTAAATAATCTTTTTCCTTCGTGATTATAATCTTCTTTTTACTTTCATTGTTGTTGCGCAACATATTAAATTTTAGTTTTAACGCCCCTGTAATATCAGACAGCGAGGTACACTCGAACGCATAGAGGTGATCAATCGCCCGTTTTCGTTTGTCACTTTCGTTATCGATTTCTATATTTGCTTGTTTCTTTTGTTTAGTCGCCTTACTTCTTGTTTTCGCCATAAGTTTCTTACTGATACTTTCATCATTGGTTGGGGGTATCATTGATTTCAGAAGTTCAGAGTCCAATTGTATCCTCGATAGTGCGTCTGCGTTAGAGTTGATATTACCCTTTTTGTATAAAATTTCAAAATCATAGTCCGATAAATCTAAACGTATTCGTGTTGTTCCCAGCGACATTGTTGTCTCGTTTGTAATGCCCGTGAGTTTGCATTTATTTTCGGGCTGTAAATCGATATTAGTGCGAATTAGGCTATTATCTTTAATTATAGAGATGTCTGTACCTGTATCTATTAAAAGCTTCAGGTATCTATTTTCATTTTTATTAAATATTTTTACATTGTTAGTGCTAAAATCCGTGATTTTATATATTTTGTTACTTATATTAGGTTTAGTTTTTACAATATTTTTGGCCAAATTCTCTATTCTTCGTCCGGGAGGATGCCGATCTCCTCTCGGGCGGTTGTCAAGTTTCCCTGATTTTCTATAGTGCGAATTCTTCTAGTATTGTTAGGGTTATTTTTATTATTCGAGTAATTTATATTATTAGAGTAATTTCTATCATTATTCGAATAATCTCTGTTTTGGAAATTTTTCGCGATTGAAATTTCTCTTATTCATCGCGGTATGGTTAGAATTTCTATTATCAAATCGTGGTCGCCTCTTGAAATTTTGATTATTAGGACGGACGTTATTATGGTTTCCATATCTATTGTGGAAATTTCTTCTATCCCTGTTCACGTATAAAATACTGTTTTGTTGGGCTTCATTACCTTCTACTTCTGTAGCTAGAGAAATGGCTTCGCTCAATTTTGCAGGTCTCGCTGCAAATACTGTTTCCCTGATTTGGTCGTTTAGACCATTCTTGAAGACTGTTAAGGTATACATGTCGTTTACGCTATGTATTGCCTGTTTTGCAACTTGTTGCGGATTTGGACTTAGTTCTTGTATTTGTAAATGATTTAGTTCATTGACTAGGTTCAGTATTTTATCTTTGTAAATTGAAATTGGAAGTCGCTTTTGTGACAACGTCGAAAGTTGTGTATGAATTTGAGGGATTGTTTTTGGATTTTTGTACTTACGTCTGAGTTCAGTCTCAAAATTGTCTAGATCTGTAATATCTAACGTGTTTAGTGAAGTTCTAACGTTTGGACTAAGCTTAACATGTATAACAAAATTTAGTGGTTCAGTTTTTCCTTCCGTCGTAGGTTTCTTGCCAATGAGTTGTATAATGATTAAAAACGTCTCGAGCTCTGAAAATTTACCGTCAAAGTTAGGTATTGTTTTAATAGCCGTTTCTATGTTAAAATCTGCCATTTCTGTGTATGTAATTTCGTCTTTAATTTTTACTAGAATGTTTTCGGCGGTCAACCGTGTTACTAAATTAGAAATTATTGACTTGCTTGTGGATGAAAGTGCTGTTTTTAACTCTATAGCTTCGCCTTCCTTTAGTGTTCTAAAAATATTGAGATATTCGACTTCTATTTCAATTACCTTTTCTAATTTTTCTTTAAGAGTTTTGACCGTGTTGGTCTTGGTTTTCCTTAAGTTTGAAAGTGTGTTTTGCAAGTCAATCAGTAACTCTTGTGATCTGTTCATAGACAATTGGAAAATTTATTAAACATTGTTTCTTCCTAAAACAACATTTCTGTCTACGATTTTTCGAGCATAATTCTTTTGCTTGTTATTGTATACATATAAAAGTCCTAATGTGATTATAAAAAAGATGGACGTACTTATCGTCTGTTTATATTCTATCAATATATTTTCATTAGTGCTACAATTGTTTCCCATTTTAACAAACATCCTATACTATTATACTATTTTAATTTATTAAGTTGTTCTGTAAATTTTATTTTATTTTCTCCAGTAGAAATGTGTATTAGGCGATGTAGGATTGCTTTCTCCTCTCTCTCGTTGAATTTTCATTCTCCTCGTTGACGTCTTTTTATTTTCTGGATTCGTGGCTAATTCAGTTGTTTCCTCTAGAAGTCTGTGATTTTCCTTAGCTCAGGTCCAGTTAGCGGCGTTGGTTTGTATTTCGGTGCCTGTATATTAAGTTCCGGTTCATATTTTTCCTCAATTTTCTTCGTGTGTCGGAAAGCATGCTCTGATCTTATCATGCATCGCTCGAAAATTTGATGAAATTCTTCCTCCGCCTCGATGTCGTGAGTTTTACCATCCTCTAATTCATCATTGTCCAGTTGCGGCAGGTAGACTTCTTCGTTTACGTTTATAATGTCCAAAAGGTCGGGTTTGGCAGGATCGTCAAATTGGGTTCGAGTTTAGCCATAGCATGTTGTTTGCTTGTTTCTGTCGTTTTTCCTGGTTCTATATTGATCCAGGGTGATGCAGTTCTTCTTGCTATTAAATATATGTGAAGGGTAGACATGGAGATAGAAAATTCACATATCTTTCAAAAAGAGAAAACCACCTACCGGCATTCCGAAGATTGCCAAATATTTGGCGCAGAGACAATGCTCAAGCAGCTGATATTATTACGTTCTTCCATGCCACTCAAGGCATATCGAGAAACAAGTCTTGCCACAAAAAGGCAAATCTATTAACCAGTCGAAGTCTGGTTTGCCGAATTTACCAGGCAAAGTCTAATCTTCAAAACTCTGCTGAAAGCAGGCAGTTGCTAAAATGAAACAGTGTTGAGATTGTCGAAGGGACAGAGGGACGTTAGGTTTGAAGAGAAGGATAACTTTGAATATACATGAGTACGCTTTATTTGTTTTACATAAAGGAACTTCTTATCGCAAACGTCTCGTGGGCAACAGTCACGGACCAAATGACAGTTCAAACCATTGAACAGGGAACTTATAGGAACGGTGACAACGATGGGTCACCGGTGTCGCAAGTAGTGCGCTCCGGTGCCTTAATACTGGGTTTCGCTCATGCATGCGCGGTGAGCCTATCGATGTACGATAACTTTACTTCTCAACAAACAGCAATCAGCTTTGAGTCTATTAGACAGACTTGTCTTTTTTCATTGAGTTCTCTTAATATATACAATATTCTATTTACTTATTCTACCCCTACTCTAAATACAATGTAAATTTTTAATTCTAAATACATAACAAAAATGCTTACATCAAAACTCGAATCACCCAATCCAAATTAAAGGGATTAGGTTCCCACATTCTTCTATATGTCCATATCGTGGGAAACTTTTGATAAGAAACTCCTGTTTATACAAACTCCACGGTCAGCAGAAATTCAATCTGATCTAATGATCAGCAGATCCGTGGACCATATCGTGGGAAACTTGTAATAAGAAATTTCTATATAAAGCCCCAGCCGATATCAACTAAAAGGCAGTGGATATTAAGTCAACGGGTGATTTAAAAGATTCAGATTAGTCCGTGTGTTCAATACTTGTAAAATAGTGTTTAAGAAAGTGATCAATAAAGTGCTTTAAACTACAAATCAGTTTTAGTTTTGATTGATCGATAATTCCGCGGAATTACATTTTATTTTTTAGTGTCCCGAAAAGGTACAACCATAACTGGCACAGTCGTCCGTCTGAGGAGGGAGGAGCCTCATTAGCGGAACCTAATAACAACGGCTTTGCATTGCCGCAAGGACAGAATAATAGAAATATTCGTCCTCCAGCCGAAGTAAATTCGAGATGGCTAAAAATAATAATTAGTGACAATACTAATCAATAAAAAATTTCATCTAGAGATAAATCTAGTTGAAACAATTAAAACCAGTTTTGTAAAAAGTTTCCAAAAAAAATTCAACTAACTTAGATTGTAATTAAAGGAAACAATTAAAAACAAAACTTAATACAAACATATCCAGAAAACCTAATAAACCAATAAAGTTCTGATTCCTCATTTTAGAGAAAATCTAAATTTGAGACGGGAACTTTATTAAAAACTATTTATAAAAAAACAAAAGTGCTTAATATATCAACAACCGGACACGGAACCAGTCCCATCAACGAACTAAGGATCCCAAGTTCACCAACATGGCAAATCACGAAGACAATGAAGCTAAAGTCGCATTATCCTTCATACTTTCCTTTGAAGAACTGCTAAAGGAAACAAGGCGATTACCAGTATACACGGGAAAAAACAGAGAATACGCTTTGACAACATGGCTCGCGGAGGCTGATACAATTTTAAGATTGGCACAACCTGGAAACGAACAAGTTTCCCTATTTCAACTCGTCCTACACAAATTACAAGGTGAAGCAAGAAACACCGTACAAAAAATTCCAGATCCAACGTGGCCAACAGTGAAAAACATGCTTATAATGACATTCGGAGTTAACGAGACATATAGCACGCTAGTAAACCAAGTACATAAAGTAAGTTACAAAAGTACATATAGACGATAGCTATTTCACACTAAATAAAATATTAAATAAAATTTGCATAACGAATTTAACTCAATCCGAAACGAGAGTATCATACTAAATAAATTCAAGTCAATTTTACCAGAATACAAGCCTTACCTATTAGAAACCAGAAACTGTGAAACTTTAAATCAAGCTTATAAAATCCTAAGGGAAACCAACAAAACATAGATTCAAATGTATTCAACCTCCGACATAATTCCAGACAGAATCAAAACGTAAATAATTATCAAATACCAAATTATCGACATAGACAAAATAATTTTCGGCAAAGTCGTCCTAATAATCACATTCGTCCAGAAAACTTTAATCGTTCAAATAATTTCAATCGTCCAAATAATTATACTCGTCCGAACAACTTTAATCGTCCCAACTACTATAATAATAACAATTACAATCGTCCTTATAATAACTATAACCGACCTAAAAATTATAACAACAATTACAATCGTCCCAATAATCAACCTGAACCAATGCAATTAGATAATTCCGACAGGTTTAGACAAAATTCTAGAAATTAAGATAACCAAAATTTTGAACGTATAGATACAAATTTTCATCTAACTGCCTCGGAAACCATTTACCAATAATTAACCTTACCATCGATTACGAAGTCATTCCTACACTCATAGACACCGGCGCTTCTATATCTAGCATAGATAAAAATATCCTTTGTAAAAACCAAAAATTTTAATTAACCAATCCCATACCAATACACGGCTTAGGCGGTACTTATAACGTAACCGAAAAACTTAAATCTAACATGCCTGCTGAGTTTAACATGTCAAATTCGCATAAAATACTGTGAAACGTCATGGACTTCCATGATAAATCCTTTAAAGCTGTAATTGGACAATATATATTATACCCCTTAAATGTGAAATTTAATCTCGGAGAAGGAAACATGCAAATCAACGATCAGATAATCAAATTCAATTACGCGATACCAGACGAAGTTAACTTTAAAAGTACCCTTGAAACGGAAAGTAATCGAGAAAAACTGTTTAAAGGGTTGAACAACGAAGAAGGAACTTCTCTACAAAAAATACTCAACGAATATGAGGATCTTTTTTATGTAGAAGGAAAAAACCTTTCCTGTACCACCCAAACTAAACACCAGATTATTACGAAAAGTAATAAGTCTTTATACTCGAAAATCTACCGCTTTCAACCTATCCACGAAAAGGAGGTTGAAACCCAAATCAACGATATGTTGAAACAAGGGATAATAAAACCTTCGAACTCTCCATACAATGCTCCTATATGATGTGCCAAAAAAATTAGACAACTCCGGAAAACAGAAATGGAGAATAGTAATTGACTGCCGTAAACTAAACGACGAAACTATAGACGATAAATTTCCGATCCCCAACATCGATTCGATATTCAACAAACTGGGAAGAGCACAGTATTTCATGTCCTTATTTCTAGCAAAAGGTTTTCATCAAATCGAAATCAACGAAAATGATCGATTTAAAGCCGCTTTTTCTACCCCCCAAAGACATTACGAGTTTAATCGTATGCCCTTTGTACTAAAAATGCACCCGCTACATTCCAGCGAATGATGAACGAAGTCCTTCGTGAATATATAAATAAAATCTATGTGGTATACTTAGACGATGTATTAATGTTTGCAACGTCAATCCAAGAAATGGAAACAAACATAAAAAGATATTTGATACGCTACGAAAATTCAAACTAAAAATACTAATTGATAAATGTAATTTCTTTGCGAAACAAACGGAATATCTTGGTCACATACTAACAGTCGACGGAATAAAACCAAACCCCGAAAAAATAAACGTCATAAAAAATCTGAAAGTCCCCAATACTACTACTGAAATTAAATCATTTCTCGGTATTACAGGATACTGCCGAAAGTTCATAAATAATTATGCAAAAATTGCAGCACCTTTAACGGACGCTTTAAAAAATCCAACAAAATCAATCCCGATGATCCTAAATACTTCGCATCTTTCGAAAAACTGAAAGATCTTCTGACTAATTACCCCATTCTCAGATACCCCGAATTTAAACAAAAATTCGTTCTTACAACTGACGCTTCAAACAAAGCCATTCGAGCAGTCCCTTCACAAAATGGGCATCCCATCTCTTTTGCCAGCAGAACTCTAAACGTGCATGAACGTAACTATTCGACAATAGAAAAAGAACTATTATCTATTGTTTGGGCAACTCAATATTTTCGTCCCTATTTATATGGTGTAAAATTTGACATCAAAACGGATCACAGACCCATTGTTTGGTTAAGTAACCTAAAAGAGCCTAACTCAAAGCTACAACGTTGGAAAATTAAGCAAAATGAATATAATTTTGACATTCAATATGTTCAGGGAAAGGACAACAAAGTCGCAGATTTTTTGAGCAGAATCAACGCAGACAAATGCGAAATTAACATTTTAACTGGAAACAGCCTAGGAAACAATGCAGACGCTGACATGCATACAGAAAACGCAACAATTCATTCAGGGTATGAGGACCAAAACGATCTAATTCCTATTAAATTCGTACAGTAAAGTAAAGAGATATCAAAACTATCAATAACAAGCCGCGAAGTGCGACCCTTGAGGTCCACACGGTCAACTTTCCAGTAATGTCTAGATAGACATTAAAAATATTAAACACAATAATAATTTTGAAAATAATACTATTTTAAATAATAATATTGAGAGGTTTTCAAAGCAGTAACAGGAATGATTTAATATTAATCATATCATCTACGGGAGTATCCATTGATTACGTAAGGCTTTTGGTGGATGCGGGTGGATTGATTTGAGCAATCAGCCGGGTAGGACCTTTTCTACGGTATTTGTTATTTTCACATCGATGCTTGAAGCACAAAAGAGCGCTAGCAAAAATGAATGCAGTTTTTGTTATTACTCTCCTTGAAGAGATTTTTTCACGTGATGACCATTTTGAATAGTTGCGTTCAAAATTGCCATCACTTCAGCATAGTCACTAAATTTATATTTTTTCACGATTTTACATCAATCAAATTAAAAATTTCTGTATATTTCCTATTGGTCTAAATAAATTTTGAATATGCAGCCAAAAATAGGTTCAATTGCATGTAAAAAGTAAAATCTAATTACAAATGATGATGGCTGTTGAAAATAGAATGAATCTACTAAAAACTACAATTTTTTATTCGATGAAAGCTTTTTAAACCATATGATCTTGCAAAGGATTGACTAAAACATTACACCATTCAAAACGTTGATTACCACAAATGAAAATTTGATTGAAACTTTGATGGTTTTCAAAATTTAAGCAGTTATTTTTAAACTAAAAGACTGTAAAAACTATTAAAAATCTGCTCAAATTATACAAATAATTTAGAACTTTGCTTGAATTTACAACAATTTCTTTAAAATAAAAGATATAAAGTAATATCATTCGTATGAACCCTCATTACATGGTAACTTTGAATGATTTTTCATTTTTGATTTAGTTTTTTTCATAATCACGGAAGAAAATTTTGCTGGTTTCTCTTCAAAAACTGATAAGAATGTATAAATTTTACAAACATCCATTACTGTGTTGTGCAAATCAAGTTAAAAAAATATTTTTTATGAAAAAAAATCTTAATTTTTCGCATATTCTCCTATTAAATTAAAAAACGGCTGAAACGAATTTTTATAATGTTAAAAAAATCACAAAAATGTTAATACACAATGATGCAAATATTATATCTAGTTCGTGAGATATAGTGAATGACAGAAATGACCTTGAAGATCATGATGACTGTTAACGATTTTATATTTTTTATTTAATGTTTTTTGTAATCATGAGAAAAAATTTGATGATGATTTCACAAGCACTGCTTGGAGGATATAAATTTTATAAAAATTTATCACTGTGTTCCGTGAATCAGGTTAAAAAAAATTTGTTTATGAAAAAAACCTATTTTTTCACTTTTTTCTTATATTAAAAAATGGCTCCAACGATTTTTTTCAAAATTGGACAAATTCACAAAAATGTTAATACTCGTTGATTGACATCTTAATGATGCAAATCGTATGTGTGGTTCGCGAGATATAACGCATAACAAATATGACCTTGAAGATCATGATGACTGTTAATGATTTTTTATTTTTTATTTAATTTTTTTCGTAACCATGATTTTTAATTTTTTATTTAATTTTTTTCGTTATCATGAGAAAAATTTTTGATGGTGTTTTTACAAGAACTGTTTGGAGTATGTAAATTATATGAACATTGATGCCTTGCGCTTGAAAATAAGGTTAAAAATTTATTGTTTTTGAAAAAACCTTAATTTTTTGCACATTTTTTTAAAAAAAATTAAAAACGGCTCCAAGAATTCTAAAAACTTGATAGAATCACATATATGTCAATACACGTCGATTGACACCTTGATGAATGAAATCGTATGTTTGGTTCGCGAGATATAACGCATGACAGACATGACCTTCAAACGGGCAAAACAGCAAACCCCCCAGACCGAAGTTTCCCAAAAACTAATCAGCTCTTAAGATTGCAGAGACGCTTTGATTGACACACTCACACATACATCTCACTTTCTAAAAACACTTTATATATACTCTATAGACCTCAAAACGTATAGAAATGTTGAAAATTTCAATTTCGATTTTTTAGGCGATTACAAGAACTTCCCATATACTGGGAAATTAAAAAAAGGAAAATATTTATCAACGAACTAGAAGTAAATGACGAAAACAAATTAATTAACATACTTAGAGGATACATTCCAGAAAAAGGACAAATAGGAATATATTGCGAACTTAACGATAATCTTTGGAACAAAGTACAACTAGCAATAGTTAAACTATATTCTAACACCAAAAATTTGAAATTTCCAAAATGCACCCATCATGTAACTGATTTAATAGACGAAGAACAATGTTTCCAGAAAATCAAAGAAATCCACGAGCAAAGTAACCATAGAGGAATAATGGAAAATTATCTAGAAATAAAAAACAAATACTATTTCAACAATATTCTCAAACTCATAACCAAATTCATAAATAACTGTGAAATTGGCAATTTAGCAAAATACGACAGAAAACCCATAAAACCCGAATTTAAAATTACACAAACTCCATTAGATATTAACGAAATAGTACATATAGATATATTTTCATCGGTAAACGACAATTTTTTACCGCAATAGATAAATTTTCAAAACATTTGTACACTAAAGAAACAGCCGATAAAAACGCAATCACTTTTGTACAACTAATCCAAGAGAGAAATGCTATATTAGGTAAACACAAAACATACGTCGCAGATAACGAGTTTAATATAGTTAACGTTAGAGATTATTTTAGCAAGTAAACATTGAAATTCATTTCACATCACCAAAATCTCACACAGGAAATTCAGACATGAGCAGATGTCATAGTACTCTCCTAGAACAAGTAAGAGTATTATCCTTAAAGGAACCAGATCTCAATATTGTAGAACAAGTCCTTAAAGCAACGGAATATTACAACTAAACCATTCATTCAACAAGTGGTGAAAAACCAATAGAAGTACAATATGAAAATATATATAAAATTAAATTAAACAAATTGCTTACAAATAAGAAATTAAAATGGATAGAATACCAAAATAAAAACAGAGAAAATCAACCCGAAATTAACGACCAAAATTTTTTTATTAAAAACTATGAAAACGAAAGGCCCAAAGAAAAACCAAAATATAGAAAAATCGAAATTACCAAAGACACTTCATGGAACGTATTTCAGAAAAATAAAAATAACAAATACCCAAGAAAGATACATCCAAGCCGAATCAAACGAATACAAAAGTTTACGAGTCAAACAGAAAAAATATCGCAACCACTACGAAAAATAGAAAAAATAGAATTCTCACCCGAACAAACGTTAAAAATCGAAAATGCATTACACAACGGATCCCTTAACGAAATCCTTACATCAAAATTCAATATTAACATTTACCGACCAAATAATAAATTTCTATCTTAACCTAATTTCTGAGCGCAGTAAAGAATCCAAAAATTTACCTAAAGTACATTGCATGAGTACATTCTTTATGCAAACCCTTTTCACATTAGGACACAGTGCAGTAAAAAGATGGACACGAAAAATCAACATCTTTTCGTTTAACATACTATTAATCGCAATACACCTAAACGGATACCATTATACCTTAGCAGGAATCAATTTTAGAAATTAATCTATAAAATACTACGATTCACTAGGCAACACAAATAATACAGCTTTAGAAAAACTTCCAGAATATTTGGAAAATGAATCCCTCAACAAGCTAAAACCTTTCAACGGATCAGCATTCAGTTTAGAAAACGTAAAAAATACACCACAACAAAATAACAATAACGAATGTGGCATCTTTCTATGTACCACTGCAGAATACCTGTCAAGAGACAAACATCTTAGTTTCTCACAAGAAAACATAATTTATCTTAGACAGAGAATCATTCTAGAAATAATGAAAGGAAAACTACTTCCCTGATAAAAAACACTATATACTTTTATTTCAGACCCTAACGATCAGAACATTCTTGATAATGATATTATTAGCAGTATCCATTCCAATAAATATCAGAGCAGAAATTACCCTAGAAAAAGTAGAATCAGAATCAGGTATTATCTTAATAAAAAAGGAATCAATAAAGTTAATTCAAGGAACTAAACGTATCTATCACAAAATCAACCTTCAACAATACGAATACGCACTTAACCGAATATCTAAAGAAATAGAACAAAACCCGCATAACTTCCAAACAATAAAAACAATACGCGGCGAACTAAAACTACTTCATTTTAAAAATTCCGCTAACAAAGATAAAAATTTAAGAAATAAACGCGGACTTATAAACCCTATCGTAACAGCATATAAATGGCAATTTGGCTTAATGGACAATAATGACTTTGAAGACATAACAGAACACCTCAAAATAATAGACGCCAATAACCACGCAATAATAGAAAACAGTAATAAACAAATAACAATAAATAATGCATTCCAAAATAATATAAATAACATTGTATTAAACATAAATCAGATAAATAAACTCTATAAACAACTCGTAACCGAAATAAATAATACCACTAACCAAACAAACAAAATACTAATTAATATGCAACTTAATCATAATTTGGAACTAATCAAAGACGAACTTGAAAAAATAATAGATAATGTAAACTCTGCCAGAACTGGAATAATGTCAAGAACAATACTTTCACACGATGAAATAAACGAATTTAATTTAACATTTGACAAACTTAAAGGAATAAACGTCTTTATGAAAGCAAGTACTATCATTTTTATTATTAATATACCCATTCTCTCACAACCATTACTATCATACTATGTAATAAAAATTCAGAAACTCTAAATATTAATATAAACGAAGTTATCTTGTATCACGGAGAATATTTCGAACAAGAAAAATATGTAAAAAACTTAAATAATAAGCTAAAATGCAAAGAAACATAATGTATTGTAAAAATAAGTAATAATACCAAGGTATTAGAGATAAACAAAGGCTTGATCTTAACAATCAACGTAGTAGATAAAATAAAACATAATTGTATCGAAAAAAAATACGCATTAAATGGAACATGCATCATTAGATTCAGTAATTGTAAAGTAGAACCTTTAAAAAAAATATCTACCAACCAGATTAAAGAATTCCAGCAAATTCTTACTTTAAATCCAATTCAAAACAATATTGGTTATGCTAACGAGTTCAACTTTGAAAACATACAATTAGAAAATATGAAAAATTTGGAGAAAATTGAAGAAATAAAATATATTACAAACAGAAACACAATTACTACTGGAACTATTACAATAATAATCATAATTATACTTACACTATCATTGATTTTGTACACCTATTGTAAAAATCATAAATCATATAAAATAAGTATTAATAAAAATAAACCGGAAGAATTTGAACTTCCAACAATAAAATTTTTTGAGGACAACAATAAACTTAAGGAAGGAGGAGTTACACCTGCCCCAAATACCCCTATAGCTACCTTAAACCTTCCCAGAGAGATATTCACCAAGTTCATATCCACCAAATAATACAGCAACATTGTAACCATGTTTGCAAATTCCCAAAAAAACTACTTCAGATTAATTATATTAAATCCCCGAATTTAAACATCCGATCCACCTCAAACTGCAAGGTCAGCAGAAATTCAATCTGATCTAATTATCGCATGATCAGCAGATCCATGGACCATACCGTGGGAAACTTCTGATAAGAAACTCCTGTTTATACAAACTCCACGGTCAGCAGAAATTCAATCTGACCTAATGATCAGCAGATCCGTGGACCATATCGTGGGAGACTTCTGATAAGAAATTCCTATATAAACCCCCAACCGATAAAAGGCAGTGTATATTAAGTCAACGGGTGATTTAAACGATTCAGATTAGTCCGTGTGCTCAATACTTGTAAAACAGTGCTTAAGAAAGTGATCAATAAAGTGCTTTAAACTACAAATCGATTGATCGATAATTCCGCGTATAGGAATTACAATTTTAACTTCCCAGTATATGGGAAGTTCTTGTAATCGCCTCGAAAATCGAAATTAAAATTTTCAACATATCTTTACGTTTTGAGGTCTTACGAGTATATTTTAAGTGTTTTTAGAAAGAAGTATGTATGTATGTGTGTGTGTGTATGTACGTACGTGCGTACATACGTACGTGCGTTCGCGGACAGTTTTTCTATGAGCATAACTCACGTAAACAAAGTCGTATCGTTTTCGTTAAGGTGTCAATTGAAGCGTCTTTGCAATCTTAAGAGCTGATTAGTTTTTGGGACACTTCGGCCGGGGAGGGGGGGTTGCTGTTTTCACCCCTTGAAGGTCAGCCCTGCCATGCGCTCTATCTCACGAACTAAACGTACGATTTGCTTCATGAAGGTGTCAATCGACGCGTGTTGACATTTACGTGATTCTAACAAATTTTTAAAAAAATCGTTGGAGCCGTTTTAAAATTTTTGGAAAAAAACTGCAAAAAATTGGGTTTTTTCTTCAAAAACATCAAATTTTTAACCTGACTTTCAAGACGCAGTAATCAATGTTTATATAATTTATATACTCCGAACAGTTTTTGTGAAAAAAGCACCAAATTTTTTTTTCATGATAACAAAAAAAAATTCAATTAAAAATAAAAAATCATTAAAAGTCATCATGACCTTCATGGTCATTTATGTCATTCATTATATCTCGAGAACCAAATATAATCTTTGCATTATTAAAAAGTCAATCGACGCGTATTAACATTTTAATGATGTTTTTAGGTTTGAAAAAAAACTTTGAAGCCATTTTTTTAACTTAATAAAAAAATAGTGAAAATTATTGGTTTTTTTCATAAAAAAATTAATTCAAAATTAATAGAATTAACATCGTAATAATAAATGTTTATAAAATTTATAAACTTTTTCAAAACAAATTGAATTTAAAATAAAAAAAAATCATTCAAAGTCACCATGTAAAAAGGGTTCGTACGAATTTGTATTCCTTAAATCTCTAATTCATCATCATGACCTTCATGGTCATTTATGTCATTCATTATATCTCGAGAACCAAATATAATCTTTGCATTATTAAAAAGTCAATCGACGCGTATTAACATTTTAATGATGTTTTTAGGTTTGAAAAAAAACTTTGAAGCCATTTTTTTAACTTAATAAAAAAATAGTGAAAATTATTGGTTTTTTTCATAAAAAAATTAATTCAAAATTAATAGAATTAACATCGTAATAATAAATGTTTATAAAATTTATAAACTTTTTCAAAACAAATTGAATTTAAAATAAAAAAAAATCATTCAAAGTCACCATGTAAAAAGGGTTCGTACGAATTTGTATTCCTTAAATCTCTAATTCTAAAGACATTGTTGTAAAGTCAAGCAAAGTTTATTATTATTTGCATGATTTGCGGAGATTATTAATAGTCTTCACAGAACCGTGTTTTAACTTTAATAAAAAAATTGCTTAAATTTTGAAAACCAATACAAATCAAATCAAATTTGCATTTGTGGTAATCAACGTTTCGAATGGTAAAATGTTTTGTAGTCAACACTTTTTAAGATCATATGCTTTGAAAAGCTTTCATCAAATAAAAAATTGTAGTTTTTAGGAGTTTTGTTCTTTAGTATTCGTAAGATTTCAATTACTTCCTTCATCATTTGTAATACATATATTTTACTTTTTACATGCAATTGAACCTATTTTTGACTACAAAATCAATATTTTTCAAAGTCAACAGAAAATAAGAAATAATTATTAGTTTCATTGATGTAAAATCGTGCAAAAATACAAATTCAGTGATTATGCCGAAGTGCTAGCAGTTTTGACCTCAACTATTTAAAATGGCCATCACGCGACAAAATCTCTTAAGTGGTCGTAATAACAAAAACCGCATTCACTTTTGCTACCGCTGTTTTGTCCTTCAAGCAGCGATATAAAAATAACAAATAACGTAGAAAAGGCTTTGTAACCTGCCGCCCCTCCGATTGATCCACGTGAATATTAAATCAAACCAATCCACGAAAGTCTTTACGTAATCAATTGACGCTCGCGTAGATGTTACGATTAATATTAAGTCATTCCAATAACTTTTATGAGAGGTACATTTTTATATTAAAAGTAGTATTATTTCCATAATTATTATTGTGTTTAATATTTTTAATATCTATGTAGATATTACTGGGAAGATGACCGTGTGGACCTCAAGGGTCGCACCTCACGGCTTGTATTTTTTGGTGTCCCGAAAAGGTACAACTATAACTTGCGTACTAGTTGAATGGGGTTCTATGCATGCCTGGATGGCGTGCTAAATGGATCGTACATGGGTTGAGGTACGAGATGAATGTTGGCATGTGCCTGGGCTGAAGTGGGTATTGTTGTGTGTATATACTATAATATTATCAAAAAAGTCGTCCAATACAACATATATGAAAAATGAAATTTCTTCAAATTTTGTCCGTGAATTTTTCGAATGTTTTAATAGTTATTCTGCTGTTCGGGGCGGACGAATTTAAACAAAGTTCATAAAATCGGTCCAGCTATTCTTGAATTATAAGTGGTGTAACTAACCCAACTTTGATTTGCGTTTATAAATATTTACACTTTATATTTTTTAGTGAACAGAATCACTTAGTTATCTAGGGACATAATAGATGCCACCAACGAAAAAAGTTTAGGAACAAAATTTTGTAGATGTATGTATAAATTGAACGTAGAAAGTGATTTTAAAATAACTACAGGTGTTACAACGTCATTTTAGAGTGGAAAAATTTGTACAGGTAATCTTCAACCTACGTCTCCCCCGTATTACGTTAGTTCGCATTTACGCCGTTTTCAAATTAAATCAAACTTTCGATATACGTCGCTTGTATATTCGACTTACGTTGTCGTTACATACATATATTATGTACATTTATCAGCTGTGCTTGCTTCGTTTTTCGTTTTGCGGCATCTGGTCAGTCTCGTGGCGACTGATGAATCGTATATAATACAATTGACGTGTGAGTTATGTAGGATAATTTGACCAGAAAAACAGTGTAGTACATACATGAATTTAAAATTAACCTAAAGCAAAGTAGCCCAGTCATTTGAGGCATTTTAAACTCCAATCTGCGGAAAAATTCCTAGTGAGCGATACTAGCATTTTTTAATGTTTGTAGACCACGTCTAACTCCTACTACATCATCATTCGATAACAATTCATTGCATATAAAACATGTATCACTCATTATGAAAACTGTTCAAGAGCATGAAACTACTAAAATAACGTCTTTAACACTCAAGAAATAATTTTCAACTGAGCTAAACACAGTCTAACAGGCAGTACCAGGTATAAAGGAGCGGGTCTCGGAACAATAAAATACGAAACATCTGCCAGTGGCGGTCGTTTCTATTATATATAGTAGATTTTACTGAGTTCGCAAACCTCTATAATATAAGTATATTTCTCACAAAACGCCCAAGGATTAGATAGAAGTTTTAAAGACACTTACAAACATGAATAAAAAGCAATAGAGCTTACACCTTGGTGTACGGTATACAATACCGTATGTGAATACATTCTAGTCGCTTTCGCAGCGCTCTACTCCGAGAATGGTTAATTTGACAGAAAAATGCAGGAGGCATTTTTTGTAGATAATATCACGACCAACAATTTTCATAATGACCTCTATTGATCTCCGAGCAATAGGTCGCGAGATATTTGCGAAAAACTGATTTTCGTGACTTTTTGACCTTTATAACTTTTTTAGCCGGCACGATATCAATGTCGATTTTTCACATTTTGACTACAACGCCGTAATAAAGGTGTATACAAAAATTCAACTCACTAGGAATTTTTCCGCAGATAAAATCTTAAATGAGTGGACTAAAGTGAGTTGAAAGATGATACACTCTTGTTTGGTTAGTGATGATGAATGAAGACTTTTTTTCAAGAAAAACTTTGAAATGCCTGGGCGATGTTATCAGACCTCGAAACAGAAAGCAAGAAAAACCTTGGCCTTTAAAATGAAGTTAAAGATCCTAAAACGTTTACTGCGAGACGAAAAGCGGTCGACATTGCACGTGTGTTGGGATTGCAGCCGACAACGGGACGGACTGTACGTATCAATGAGTCACAAATAAGTGAGAATGCGGCTTCATGTGCCACTATAGAGATTACCATTTATTATAGAAAAGACCATCTACGATAGAAACCGTGAAAAGGCTTTTAATAGCGTGGATGAAGATCTTAATCAAAAGAACGTTCCTGTAAGCACGACCATAATTTAAAAAAAAGGCAGACGCTTGTTTGATGATCTTCAGCAACAAGGTGAAGTTTTTGTAGCAAGCCGCGGTTGGTTTGATCGTTTTAAAAAGCGGGCTAAACTACACAGCCTTAAATTGAGCGGTGAAAGTGCAGATGCAGATGAAGAGGCTGCTGCATAATTTATAGATACGTTTAAATCGATTGTTGCTGCAAGATACTCAGCATAGCAAATTTGTAATCACCCCTATTATGTATCTCGATTTGATCGTCGTTAGATCGAAATCGAAGTTGTCGATTCGATCGAGAATTGGTATTATGTAAGTCGATCGAGAACGCTTTTCAGTAATACCATATGCATGTCGTAAGAATAGAATTTTCATGTTAATATTATGAATGGAAATGCTTGGTGAATTCGATTCGCTGTCAACGTATGTCATAATTGTGTTTGAAATTCAAAAAGTGTTTTATAGTTGAAAAATTGCGAAGTGCAGTGAACGCTGGAATATGCAATAGGCTGCAAGAGTATAGTTGCATATCAAAAATTTGAATAGAAGTTGTATATTTTTGCGGTATCAAACATCTTTACTCGGAATTTTAAAAATTTATTTTTTCAGATAGAGATATTCACAAGCACATAATTATTAAAATATATATTTCTTATCAATACAGCACTGGCATTCTACCGAAAAACAATATATTTACTAGTGCTCAGTACAGAGGTTTCAGGTGGAGTTTCCAGTATATGTGTGTGATGTTACATAATGACCGCCTAGCTGGTAGTTTTGAATTTTTTTCATTTGAAACACAGTCGACTTGAAACATTTTCAACAATATACTATTTTCAAATTTATGGAAAATTGTTTAAACGACGTAGCTAACTAAAAATTCTAATTCACTGTGGCACTTAGTGGAAATTAATCAGGCAATCTTGTAAATAACCAATACGAAAGACATGCACTTTTAAATTTCATTATCAATTGCATTTTCAATGGAAATGTGAACCGAAAACACTACATCGCCATTTTGAGCCTTCTCGAGATATAAAAAAGCTGCTCAATGTCCAACTAAGAATTTTGGCATGTCAGGCATTACTTTCTCAACTTAATACTATGTATTTATTCAAATTTTGAACTTATTCCGCATTTAGATAAAATTCGAATTTATTAGGATTTTTTTGTTTACGAAATTGGTTTAAAGATATGAAAGAAATGTTAGCTATAAATGTATGGTAAAAAATAGATTTTTGAATATATAATGTTCAAAACATAAAGTGCCGGTTCCATTATTTAAATAGGAGTTGACGACATTTCGAAGGAAAAGAAGTCTTTGCTTTTACCTTTCTTTTAACCCTATCTGGGAAATCAGACGATTTACCTTCAGCAAGTTTTTTTCTGTCAGGAATGAGTATTGAAGAATAGTTATCGATTTCCATTATTGAATATTCTCGCTGGGCGAACGCACATTGCATTATGCACCGAAGAAGGCCAAACAAATAGTTAGTGATTTTCACCCTAAAACAGCATATAATTGACAGAATGGCACTCAATGTGAAGCACAGAATCATTTCAATAAAACTTTAACAAACACTTATCATAGAAGAATTTCCTATACTTACATTTTCTCCAACTTAAACTGTTCTCGATTGACTGTCGTGACGCCTCGATGTGATCGATATCGACATTCATAATACCATTTTCTACTGTCAATTGTGAATTGACATGCAGATCACATTGGCAATGTGCGTGTCGAGAGCTGTCGATCGATATCGACATACGTAATTATGGATGTTATGGAACGACAAAATATCGTATAAGCTCCAACCGTTCCAGCTCCACCAGAGTATTAGATTCCCTTAAGCGTTCCAGCTCCAAACGGCTCCAAGTTGAAACTCGGAGCCGTTCGGAGTAATTTTTGTTGTTAGAAACGATGATATTCGTGATTGTGACTGAGCGGGTAGATATAAAGATTTTGCAGTCGGAGTTATCGAACACTGTGGGGCCAAGGGGCTAATGACAGGAAGGGATTGCT
Organism: Oxycera nigricornis; assembly: GCA_963942545.1. Lineage (NCBI taxonomy): Eukaryota > Metazoa > Arthropoda > Insecta > Diptera > Stratiomyidae > Oxycera > Oxycera nigricornis. The sequence continues at coordinate 70,764,880 of OZ012660.1, forward strand.
CACATTGCCCAGAAGCTGAACTAGAACTAGTGCTTACCGTCATGTTTGTTTCACACTCGGTTTCTTTAGTCTTGTTTTTTGCTTCTCAGACTCGTTTAATACGGTCAGGTCTATAGTAGGATGTTGCCTTTTCATGTGACTTCCCAAATTGGAAATTGTACTTTTAAATGACTCTTTTGTGGAACAAAGCTTACACTTAGCAAACTCAGGGCCCTCTTCTTCAAAATACACCCACAAATAACTTCTTTTCATTCGCTTAAACATTATCGCAATCGGAAAAAAATACAAATTACGAAGATGAATATTAAAGTTCAAACACACAGGTTGAATGCAAAACGAATGAAGAGCAAATACGCAAATTTCTTTGTAGGGAATTATCAGAACCAGAAGTTCCGAGAAGTCTGATTTGTTTAAACGCCCAAAACGCCCTGCTGTTGACAACATAACATATGAAAGGCAAGTCATCGTTCTGGAGCTATCAGTATCGGTTTCGGCTCCAGTTCCAGTCTATATGAATTTTGGAGAAACAGCTTCGACCGGAGCCAATATGTGATTCACGTTGGAGCCGTTCCAAATCGTTCCGAGTGCGTATTAGATTCCATGGAACGGCTCCGCTAATTTCGAACCATCCCTATACGTAATAGGATTTCACACAGACGATCGACAACGGCACGACACACATAATAGGGGTGAATGTAGACGAAACGGCTCTCCTTATAAAGCGAATGCCTGGGAAGACTTATACTTCGTCTGACAACGCATCGACATCTGGATTCAAATAAGCAACTCAAAAGCTGACTTTACTTAGAGGCGAAAATGCTTAAGGAGACTTTAAACTGAAACCTCTTTTAATTTATACTTCGGAGAATCCAAGAGCCTTTAAAAATCTTGGGAAGGACCAATTACCAATCATTTGGCATTCTAACAGAAAAGCTTGGATGACGGCCGCCTTGTTCAAGGATTGGTTCCAATCGTACTTTTGTCCGGCAGTGAAGGAATACATTTAAAAAAATAGTGTTATACAAAGCTTTGCTAACTCTTGATATTGTACCCGATCATCCAGTATATCTAGATGAAAATATTAAAATCGTTTTTTTTACTGCCAAACACAACACGCTTTATACTGGCAATGGATCAGGGTGTAATCTCTGCATTAAAGGCGTATTACTTGCGAAGAACATTAAAGCATTTGATAACTTTTATTGATTCTAAAAGACCAAATGAAGAAAAAAAATTATTTAAAGTTTCTGGAATTCCCATGATATAAACAAATGTGAAGATGATATCAGCGCTGCATGGAATGAAGTAACGAGCTCCAATATGAAAAAATGTTAGAAAAAACTTTCGCCAGATATTGCTCACGAGGAAAATGTATCAGAGGAGCCAGTAGGACGGGATGAAGTTGAAAGCGAAATTATGACTTTCGTTGAAAGTATAGGTTTCACTCATATGGACATGTTGCGTATTTCAATTGTTACTAACAATTTTCGAGGTTTTTTTTACGTTTTTTTTAAATTTCAAAATGACGCCGTTTTGTCAAAAATCAATTTAAAACAAAAATATTACGTACTTCTCTGGCTGTTATTATGCTTTATCGGCAATTATTTGTTCGATAACGACAACCTTAACGTATCAGGAGATAACAGTCCAGCCGCGAAGCCATGAAAAAATAAGGCGTTTCTGGAGAAATGTTAGGGAGGCGCCATTTTGTTTTTTAAAGTTCTGAAAAAAATCAAAGAGGATGTCAAATACTTGTACAATATAGATCTTTTTACCTTCGATATGTTGTTTGGTTTCTGAGAAACAAATTCCCAAAAAATGCCTTTTTTACCTCTGCAGTGGTGTTCCCCCTTATGGCAGACGAAAATTTTCTAAGGGTAGAATTGTTCATATACTGCAACTTAAATAATGAGAAATTTTTATCAACTTTAGAATTTTTCTTCTTACTAAATATTTAACAAAATTAAAATTTGTCTTAAAATTTTATGCCTTGTTGAATTCAATAGTGTTATTTTATATCCATAAAATTATGGGTCCATTGGTTTGGCGAATCTCGAGAAAATTGGGAAAAACCTTTTTTAGAAGAGGGAAAAATCGATCCATATGCCCCGCTCGTACTGATAGTTTTAATTGACTTTCCTCACTTGATTCAGTTTATTAACTTTTTGTCATTCTATAAGAGTGCAAAAAAAGTCGGTTTCTTTTCACTTTTTGATCTATTGAACGAAAAAACTTCCCATATACATTAATTAAAATTTCTTAAGTTTTTCTTCTTTTTTGTGTGCTGTTCCCTGCATTTGACTATTGTTTTCATTTTTAAAATGCATAGCAGCATGCTGGCTAATAAGAGTACAGTCATCAAGAATCGGGATAAAGCCATGGTACGACACTCAAAAATAGTTGCCTCGGCCCCTTAAATGATTGCTTAAGGGTCTTTCAGGTTAAAATCTTGTAAAAATCGGAACAGTTCGCAGAGATGTACAATTAACAATTAAGTGATGTAGATGCATTTCTAAAGTCATATGACGGACCACTCACAAATGAAGAGCTTATCCATATATTAGAAGAGCCCGAGAGAAACCCGGAAAGCAAAGAACAAGAGAAGTAACCATCTTTAACATTAAAGAAGTTATCAGAAGCTTTTCATCGTCTTGAAGAGGCAATAGACATATTTAAAAATAATGATCCAGATTGCAAGAGAAGCGAAGAGGTAACTAACGCTATTTCGAAAAGTGTTTCGTGCTATAAAGAATTATATATTGAAAAAAAGTCAACCACATTATGTCAGCCTAAAATTCAATTTTTTCTCGAACTAATCCAACCTCTACTGCATCCGATCTTCTGTCGATCAGTTCGTCAGAGAAAGAGTAGTATACTATACTATGTACACATGCAAAACACAGTTTAAGATTCGTTCGAGGTGAATTTTTAATTTTTGATTGCAATAAGGAAAATTGTTTTACCTATGTTCAGTATATGATTAAAATAAGGAAAATTGTTTTGCTACCCATGTTTAGTATATATATGAACTATATACAGTAGAATCTCGAAAAAGTTAACTCTCGTAAAAGTTAATCGCTCGGTTAAGTTAACCGAATTTCACCTTCCACGTGCCGCTCTGAAAAGTTAACTTTTGAGTTAACTTTTCTGAGCGTATGAATTTTTCAAACCAACCTCTTTTTTCGGTCACTAAAGGGGCAATTTGGCTCCTATCAATACGATAGTGCAGACGACATTCCGGTGTCTAAATTGATTAAATCAAATAGTGCTTACGACGATACACTTCGAGAAGTTCAATTGTTGATGTCGAAGCTGGGTGATAATGTTGACTTCAGCATTGATGTCATTGAAAATTGGAACAAGGCTCAAATTGCGGAAGATGACGATGATTTCGAAGTTTCCGATAATGATAACGACGGGTCAATTATCGAGGAAGATATTCAACAACCAAAACTGAGCTTCTCGAAAGCAGTTGAAAGCATCAATATCTTGATAAAATTGTTTGAAAACAATAACGATGCAAATCACACCACATGCGTACGAAAATGATCAAGAGCTATTACACAAAAGAAAAGAAACAAACAAGTCTCGACTGCTTCTTCAGACGACTCCACAAAAATTAATTAATATATCGCACGAAAATGATCAAGAGTGACTGTGAACCATAAACCAGCCGGTACAAAATTTTTTTTTGGAATGATGAAAACCAAGTCATTGAAATAAATTTAGCGTGTTATTTACGAAAAATCTATACTTATTATTGTATTTTTTTTTCAATTTTGAAAACCACTTAGAAAAGTTAATAGTTCGAAAAAGTTAATTACCCTTGGGACATTTCGGTTAACTTTTTCGAGATTCTACTGTATATACAGTTCAAAAATATATTTCTTAGAAGTTTTCTATAAACTTGTAAATTTTTCTTGCTTCTACTACAACATACGTTGATTTCGATTTACGTCGCAATCTCTTGGTACGCACTGACGACGTATGTAAGAGATGTACTGTTTCAGTCTTTAAAATTTCGAATTATTAATAATTTAGCAAAGTTTCATATAAAGGCACTTTATAGTAACAAAACAAAACAAAAATCAAAATATCGCTTCATGTACAACGATATAAACTAAATACATAAAGACTTTTAAAATCAATCACTGCTTTACAAATATACATGGAACCAAAATTCGTCGGCATTAAAATTACGTAAATCATTTCTTGACTTCAAAAGCGTCCATTCAGAATTATTGGTATCTGTATCCCTTCTTTCAGCCAAATGCGGAAATATATATAATAGATATATGGACTGAAAATCAGTGTTTAACAGGTTAAAATTGATTAATGCTTCAGGATAGTACTATCAAAATCAAATTGACTTTTTATATGGCAGATTTTTTTTTGATTTCGGAAAAGGATCATTTTGTATGAAAATAAAGACAAGTATCTCCGAGTCATGCCGAGTTTTGCAGAAAATAGGACCACAAATGATCCGAATGGATCAAAACGGCATCACTCATCAGGGCTGTGATTGATGAGCACCATCGATGGCGAAAATGTCGGTGACAATTGGCAGTTAAAACTTCTATCATCCAATCGGACGCCCTAGCTGTATATACGGAGTACGGGGATAGTTGCTGTTTCGATAATCTCGGCACAGGTTATTCAATTTACTATTTGAAGTAAACAAATTTGCAATGCTGGCTAAAGTAAATTGACCCTATACGTTATAATGTGTGATTTTATTCTGTTGACTTCAAGATCCTCATTTTTCAACTGACAATTTTGTGGTAAAGAAAACTTTCCCCACCTTCTGCCATTTGTTTATTCAACAGTTAGAAAACTACCACTAATGTACAAGAAAATTTTCCGATTATTTTGTGCGTTTTTTAAAGACACCTTCAAGATTGCAACCTATTACAACGATTAAAGGGGAAATTCAAAGTTTTTGTAATTGCAATTACGCTTTATTTAAAACGCCTGTTTGTTAAGTTATACATTCTAAAATATCTTAAAGTGAAATTGACGTGAAGAAATCAAAATTTCAATTCCTTTCTTCCTCACTAATGACAGGGCAACAGGACAGGAGAAATCTAACCTCAACGAATTGAAAATAAATTGAATAATAACATTGTATTCGAGAGTATAAATCAATTATAATCGTTAGTATGATCTACATTTGAAGCTCCGTTATTTTAATTTTTAAGTATTACTAATAGTTGTAACGTATATACAGTGAAATAGCTTAAAAATCAAAAAAAAAATCAGTTTATATGATTTTCCATGTTATAAACAACAAAAAAGTATGTATTTCTACAGTGTCCGGTTGTTTATCATTCTATCCCTAATTATTTCTGCCACAGCCTTTTGGGTAAGTCGTTCAAGTATTCGCAATTTTTCAGTGACATCTCTTTTTAAATCCCAATCAGACTTTCGGGGTGCGAGTTTAATTACATCTAATTCCAGTGGCATCGTTTTTCTTATCGAACAGTCGGTTTCTTTCAGCTTAGCTTCATGTGAATTACTGCCTTGCCTGAACATGTCGCTTAAGTGGGTGTCGCCATGCGAATCATAAAAGGTAACCTGTGAGCTGAAAGTATATGAACACAATTTTTAACATATATTTGTGATGTTTCAAATTCAATTATTTAAATTTTGTTTTTAGCCCTGAATATAATAATAGAAAGTAAAGGAGACGATTTTTAAAACCGTTGGAAACGAAAAATTTGAAAGACCTCCAGGATGTTCAGTTCACGGACAAGGCTACTGTCGTTATGTGTCGTGCGTAGAATCCCTTCGGCGTCTCGAAGACAAGATGATGAAGGCTAGTTTTGTTCAATTGTCTTGGTCATTTTGGTCGAGTTTCAATTAATGAAGAAATACCCCAATAAGTAAAATTCAAATAAATGAAACATATGTAACAAAATTATGAAATTCGCAACAAAACATACGGTTTTATCTTCTAATTTGACTTTAAATCGCATTTCGCGGGCAAGACATTGTCAGCTCATAGCCGCTGCTTGAAATATTATTGTTTATTGCAGGTTGTTGTTCTGTATACAGAAATATGAGACCAGTTTACTATCATCCAACCGCTCAGAAGATCCTGTGGAATGTCAGTCCTTACACCTAAATCACATATTTCTTCATGCATTATAAACTCAAAAGTCAACTTCTTTTTCAATGTAAATTTTAATACGAAATAATAATTGAAATGAAATGATTATTGGTAATACTAAATTAATCAATTGAAATTGCATCTTAATAAGCATTTGAAATGAAAGTCATAAATACTCTTGATGCATTTGACTTACACCTATATTCAAACTAGTACTTATTTATATATTTGATCGACGTAACAATCTATTACAAAGCTGCTTTGACACGATACGATTTTTTGATTAAATATTCAAAATTGAGTTGGCCATTGAACATTATTGCAAAGACTTTCCAGTTAAGTAAAATTTATAGCAAATCAAGTTAACTTCAATTAGAATCACACCTATAGCCACGTTACACGAAGCCAAGAGGTTTCTTTAGGTATGTGCTTAATGAAAAAGTTTTTGTTAAAGTTTACATCAAACAGTAAAAACCTTTTTGCTTACTTTACAAAAACTGTAGCACTTAAATAAATATATATTTTTCATCGGAAGCATCTTGTTGAGCATGAAGTAATTAAATCCATGTTATGGAATTACATGCACAAATGTGAAATCTTGCAATTTTTCTCTAGAAACTAAATATTTGTGTTTACATTGATATATGTATGGCCTCTAAGGTTCAAACGCGATTTTTCTTATAACAAAAATTTATTAACATAAATATATATATCAAAATTATTCCGCGGGCGGGCGATGTCGTTGGGGCGAGAGTCCGAAAGCGACTGTGTCCGTTGGGCACAAGGTACCAGTCCTTTATCCGCACTTCCAAAGTGCTGATGCAGCGCCTGAGTACCCGGGCTCGAGCAGCATATCGTTCCCGCGATTACGATAGCCATGCGTATTGGGTTACGTGCACGGCTATCGCAGCGGAAGATATGCTACGTTGGCTGCAATTCTGCTTATCGTGCACATGTGCGCTCACGTCTGGATGAAGCAGCATATCGTTCCCGCGATAACGATAGCCATGCGTATTGGGTTACGTGCATGGCTATCGTGGCGGAAGATATGCCACGTTCGCACAAGTTCCAGACGCTACTATCAGCGACTGGTGGCCGGCGACAATGTGTAGCAGAGTGTTACCGCCACAGTACTCTCCCCGCAATGGCTTGACCACTATGTTAAGGCTGGAAGCGTACGGGTGGTCGAACTCTGCGTCCTGTGCGGGTGGTTGTCCGTGTTGCCGTGGAATCGCTGCTGTGAGTCCTCGATGGAGCAACGACTTCCGGCGTGCGGAACGCGGGTTTCAGCCTGTCGATGGAAATGGTGTTCGGGCGTCCGTTAATGTCCACCTTGAAGAACTTGGCCTTCCTCTTCAGAACAGGAAACGGACCATCGTAAGGCGGCGTCAGCGATGGTTTCACCTTATCGTTTCATACAAAGACATGGGTGCTGGTACCTAAGTCCTTGTGTACGAAAGTTGATGTGGTTGTATGGTGCGCTGTCTCGAGGTCGCAATTTTGCCATGCGTGACCTGAGATCGTGCAGGAAGTCGGTGTCGTTGGTGCCTGGCTGCGATGAGGCAAAAAACTCTCCAGGGAGCCGCAAGGTGGTTCCGTATATCATGTCGGCGGGCGTGGATTTGATGTTTTTTCTTCAGTGCGGTGCGTAGGCCTAGCAGCACGAGAGGAAGTGCTTTTGTCCACTCCAGCGTTTCATGGCAACGAATGGCGGCTTTGACTGTTCGGTGCCATCGCTCGATGATTCCGTTGGCGGCAGGATGGTATGGGGTTGTCCTCAGGTGGTTAATCCCCAGAACTCGGGTTAGCTCAGCGAAGATCTGGCTCTCGAACTGGCGTCCCAGATCGGTAGTGATCCTTGCTGGCACTCCAAAGCGGCTAATCCATGTATTGACAAGCGCTTCGGCGACCGATGTTGCGGTGATGTTCTGGAGCGGGACTGCTTCGGGCCAACGGGTGAAGCGGTCGATGATGGTCAGGCAGTATCGGTAACCCTCACTTGGCGATAATGGGCCAATGAGGTCCACGTTGATATGCTCAAACCTGACATCTGGAAGAGCATAGCGTTGAAGGGTTGATTTGGTGTGTCGTCCGACCTTGTTTCGTTGGCAGGCCATGCAACTTCTGACAAAGTTGTTGATGTCCACGTTCATGGCTGGCCAGAAGTAGCGGTCGGTGATGAGTCTCCTCGTCGCGCGGATGCCTGGATGTGATAGGCCATGTAGCATGCTCATAATCGTGGACCTGAACTGTTGCGGTCCGTATGGTCGGATCTTGTTGTTCGTGACGACGCAGTGTAACTGTGTTACAGTCGGCCAATTGCTTCTTCCATTCCAGCTTCTGCGTTGGTTGTTCAATCAAGGTTTTGAGCTCGAGATCGTCTTGTTGAGCTGAAGCGAGAGAACTGGAGTGGCTTATGGTCCGAGAACACTGTGAACACTCTGCCTTCAAGCATGTAGCGGAAGTGTTTAATGGCTTCGTGGATTGCCAACAGCTCTCGGTCGTACGTGCTGTAACGTCGCTGGGTGTCAGTAAGCCTGCGCGAAAAGAATCCGAGGGGTGATGTTCCGGTTTTCGTGGTCTGGTGCAGGACGGCTCCGAGTCCATCGTCTGAGGCGTCCACGGATAGGGACCACGTTGCTGATGGATCAGGATGTGCAAGCGCTGATGTCTTGCTCAGGTCTGCTTTGCACTGCTCGAAAGCTGTCGTTGCTTCGTCTGTCCATGTCAGCACCGTCTTGTCCCTTTTTTTATTTCCGGCTATCAGCTTTTGCAGTGGACGTTGGCTTTGCGCAGCGTGCGGCAGGAATCGTCTGTACAAATTGAGCATGCCTATGCAGAATTTCAGTTGTAACGCTCTTTTGGGTCTCGGAATCGCGGATATGCCTTCTATCTTCTCAGGTAAAGGTTTCAATCCGTTTGCCGAGATAGTGTGACCCAAAAAGCGTACTTCCTTCTGTCCAATTTGGCACTTGTTGATATTAATGCGTCAGCTCATATTTCCTTAGACGATCGAAAACTTCTGCGAGGTGATGTTGATGCGCCTGGTGATATGGCGAGTACACCAAGATGTCGTCTAGGTACACAAATACGTGGTTGAGCCCACGTAGAACCTCGTGCATGAAGCGCTGAAATGTCGGACCTGCGTTGCATAGTCCAAACGTCATGAAGACAAACTCGTACAATCCGAATCGCGTGATGATTGCTGTCTTCGGAATGTCGCTTGGCTCGACTGGTATTTGGTGAAATGCCTTCTGTAAGTCGATCACAGTGAAGACCTTCATGTCTTGCAACGCAGTGGTGCAGTCCTGCAGGAACCCGTTCGGATAACGATCTGGAACGGTGCAGGCGTTGAGTGCGCGATAGTCTCCGCACGGGCGCCAATCGCCATTGGCTTTGCGGACCATGTGTAGGGGACTGCTCCATGAGCTTTTGGAGGGTTGGCAGATCCCCTGCTGCAACATGTCGTCAAATTTAGCTTTCGCGGCTGCAAGTTTGTCGGGTGGCAAGCGGCGTGCCTTAGCGCTGACTGGAGGGCCTCTCGTCACAATGTGACACGTCGTCGTGCAATCAATGTTGCGGCGTGCCGTGGTCACTGTGATGTCGTGGTACTCAGCCAGAAGGGTGGCATATTCTGTGCCACTGTTCGATGATGTTGAAGAAACCGCTGGTGGTTGGTCCTTTGAAAGGACTTTCACCTCCGTAGAAGTCGCAGTTCGTCGTTCGATGAGTTTCCGTCCTTTAATGTCGACGAGCAGTCCGTAATGCTCGAGTAGTTCAGCTCCGAGAATCGGGGAACTGACGTCTGCGATGACAAAGGTCCACGTGACAGGCTTCGATAGCCCTAGATTCAGCGTTAGCTTCCGCTTCCCGAAAGTACGAATAACGGAACCGTTGGCTGCTAATAGTTGCGTGCCAGGATCCGGGTTGCTTCGCTCTCGAATGGTCGGCGGAATAACGGAGACGTCTGCGCCGGTATCGATGAGTAGCGCACCTATGCCGTTGTTGTCTCTGATGTAGAGACGGTGCACGGTGCGTGTGCCGGCAGACTGGCGTGGAGAGGACGAATTTAGTTTTTTGTCTGCTAAGGCTGCAGGGTGGTCTGCAGTTCTTAGCAGTGGGTCCGTTGTGGGTGTGATACCAGCACATATCTGTCGTTTGCTGCGGTGTTTTCGGACGTGTCGGCTATTTAGGTGGCGTTCGTACCGTTCGCTGACTCGTATGGCAGAAACAGGAACAACTGATATCAGTGCGGCGGTTGCGCTGAAGATCGTCAATTTTGTGCCCAACTTACGGATTTCCGCCGCGAGCTTACTGAGCTCGGATGAAATTCGCAACGTTGGTGGAATGGCTCCCGGCAGGTCGTGGTGCGAGAGTGACTGGATCGAGTATGGTCTAGATCCTTTGTTTACCTCGTGCACTCGGTCAGCGATGGAGGCTAAGTTGGATAGCGATGCGCCGTTCGCCGAGAGGATGCTACGGAGCGTTACGTCCAGGCGGTTCAGCCACATCTGTTTGAGGGTGTCGTCGGTGATGCTGTCGGCCGCTAGTGACCGCATCTGGTTCAGCAGCTGAGATGGCCGTTGATCGCCGAGCTCTACTTCAGAAAGCAGCTTCTGGATGCGCTGCTGGGCGGATTCCTGGAAGGCAGTGACAATCTCGCGTTTGAGATTCTCGTACTTGCCCTCCGCAGGTGGTTTGGAAACGGCGTTCCTAACCTGCTTTACCACCCTGATGTCCAGGCTGGCAACGATCAGCTGAAAACGCGTCGTGTCCCCCGTTATGCGGCTCGCACCAAAATACGCTTCGACTTGGTCAAACCACAACTCGACGTCCTCCTCCCAGAATGGAGGAACCCGAAAGGCGACGCGGCTCACTTCTCCCGCGGCGGGAAACTCTGCGTCATGAGCGGTGGCCGGGATATCGTCCTTTGGCGGGTCGTTCGTTGCCATATTGTTCGCGGGCTGGTCACTTACACTGAGGTGTTGCTCGCGGCTTGGGCACGTCTTTTTACGCCGCGGACGTGATCCCTGTACAATATGTACACGAGGGACGCGGTGTTCACAATTAGGACGCACAATAACGTGTACTCGAGGCGCTCACTTTGAACGTCGAGGCGCGAGTTCACGACAAGGGTGTTTGTAACCTCGCCGGTTACCTCTTTCGTCGGCTGGTTTCCCATTCACGTCGAACGTTTGAATTCGGTAGTAATCCGGGGTTTGCGTCGTAGTCCGTTCACGGTGAACGTGAACCTGGTTCACGGCGGAATTCGTGACTAAAACAGAAATAAAGAAAGAATCGCGAGAGGCAGGATCGCCAATTATGGCCTCTAAGGTTCAAACGCGATTTTTCTTATAAAAAAAATTTATTAACATAAATATATATAACAAAATTATTCCGCGGGCGGGCGATGTCGTTGGGGCGAGAGTCCGAAAGCGACTGTGTCCGTTGGGCACAAGGTACCAGTCCTTTATCCGCACTTCCAAAGTGCTGATGCAGCGCCTGAGTACCCGGTCTCGAGCAGCATATCGTTCCCGCGATTACGATAGCCATGCGTATTGGGTTACGTGCACGGCTATCGAAGCGGAAGATATGCTACGTTGGCTGCAATTCTGCTTATCATGCACATGTGCGCTCACGTCTGGATGAAGCATCATATCGTTCCCGCGATAACGATAGCCATGCGTATTGGGTTACGTGCATGACTATCGCGGCGGAAGATATGCCACGTTCGCACAAGTTCCAGACGCTACTATCAGCGACTGGTGGCCGGCGACAATGTGTAGCAGAGTGTTACCGCCACATATGTATATATATGTATTCCTATAGAAAAATTGCAATGTGAGAATAGAAGACTATTTTAACCCCTTTACCCATGGACCTATGATATAAATTGCCTTGACATTTTGACACCAGCTCATTTTGTGGTTCAGAGAAACCTGAGCGCTCCGCCAATGTGGAAGGGTCGTAGCGGAAAACGATACTCCTACGCAGCAGGATAAAAGAAATAGTACAACTGACACAAACAAAGCTATTCCGCACCGTCCTAAAACTCGTACCATGACAGTAGCAGGTGCTCTAAGTGGTATGCTTTCTACCTGCATAATTCTAATGGTATGTTGCCTGCCTAACAATACAATTGACAACTATCAAAAAGAAAATTACAGTTTACATATGGAAACGTTGAATAAATTCAAAGCTCTACCTTGACATTACTTGCAGCTAAAGCATTCGATCGAATGTTTGAATTGGCTACATTTGTCAACGAAAGAAGAAGCTATCATTAATAAACCGTCAAACTCAAGATTTCGTAGCCTTTTGCAACGAAATTAAATACATCCAACGTGCTGGTCTTCGACAGTTTTAAAGGCACACTTCAAACTAATTACCAGAAAAAACGTATAAAATGAGCATGGCCAATACTTCTTAGTTTCGTTGGCGGGGCACTAAAACTTGGATCGAAGTATCGTTCCCAAATCTTTATGACAGGATCTGTTATCTGCTTAAGATTCGAAGATATTAGACTAAATCACAAAATGGAGCAAATGAAGGAAAAAAGCCAAGATTGCAGCACATGCCTTAAACACTACAATACTCAGCAAGTCGAAGAACAGCTCAAAAATTTGAAAATCCAACAACAAGAGATTCTTGTTGAGCCAAAAATTACAGACTACATATAGTCGGCGTCAATGCAGGACCTTGTAACTGCAAAAAAAAAATTTTTTACAGGAGGCAATAAAAACCTTCTCAAAAGCAATGCAAACATTAAAATTGACCAAAAAACATTTTGACCAAAAATTGTAGTTACAAGGTCCTGCATTGACGACGACGATATGTTTGCAGCGTTCAATCGTTAATTGATAACATGCAAGACACGCTACACAACCTGATCGAATTGACGCTGCTTCAGGAACTCAATAAGTTTCTTAGACGAAATTTCCCCAACTATATACATAATTCCTGATGTTGCGGAAAATAACCAAAATTTTCAAGTCAATCCAATGATCAAAATAAATCAAGATGTTATAACAATAATAAGCTAATAATAATGTCGTCGGCAAAAAAAAATAAAAATTTATCGAGTTTGTAGTCTTATTTGTTGCTAGTGAAACGGAACAATATATTTTTTTCTTCCAAGACACTTCCGAAATTGTGAAATTATGAAATTGTCGTTTCACGAAAAACAGTACCATGTGCTACTAAATTAGCATTGTAAGCGGCAAACGTCGATCAATGGTTTGAAATGAAGAAAATACCAAACGAAAATCTATTTTTTAAATTAGAAACAACCTTGACATTATTTTCAAAAAACGAAATAACAAAGCAAAGAATAAATGTGACGATGTTGAGATATCTTTGCGAACACCAGTTAGTCTTGTGCAATTTGAAGACTGCTAGGCTAATTTCTCCATTTTAGGAACACACTTCATCATTGGTCAATTAAATTTGACCAATATTCCGGCACTGGATGCCACAGCAGGCCTATCATATGTGAATTAGATTCAACTCCAACCATTACCCATCCGTAACAAGTAACTGGAACGATTGAAGCAAGAATTGTATGATGAACTTGAAGACACCTCAAAAGAATTGTGGAAACCCTACGCTATAGTAACATGCGTCGTAGTTGAAACTTTAGTACGAACAAATTGGAAGTTGGCATGGACTACAAACTCTCATCGGAGATAAGCACCCAGACACCACTGTGTCCGTTCCTGTTACCACTAGAGAGTTAAAAACCATAACTTTGTAGCAACTTTAAAGTTGGAACTTTTTGTGTTCAAACTATCGAAAAATATGCTATTTCTATGCCTTCTTAGTTATCTTTTAAAACTACAGATATCAAAATGTTATCTGTAAAATAATGATTTTCATAAAACAATCGAGTCTCATGTTTATATTTAAAATATAAGTAATGAATCAAGTTATATTTACGCGCTATTATAACTACAATATTAGCATCAATAACAATTGCAAACAAAGCGATGCAATATAATGTATATGTGTAAGAATGCCTCAAGTATCTACAAAAAAACAGTATTTGAGCGTTTTTTACATTGTGTCGAATAGCGCTGGGCACAGTTTAACATTGAATTGAAAATAGGTCATGCTATTTGGCCCAATAGCAACAATGCACCAATCCATGATTGTTGAACTGGGTGATGAATTCTGAATTTGTACTTTGCAAAATAGGTCGAACACAATGCTGCAATACTCGAGAAACGTTCGTTCAATGGATAGATAGCTCATAACGTTGATAGTATAAAAAATAGTTCTTTTAAGTTTATACAATAGGCTTTAAAAAACAAAAAAAAAACATCCTTACACTTGCAATTAATTTACAAAATTAAATGAAAAAAGCCGTGAATAGTTATACTGAAAATGAAATTGATTCGATTATTATTACCTTTTTCACCAACCCCATGATGTGGCTGTGATATTGATCGAAGTGTATTTTTTTTGAAGATTTGTAAGTTTGTTTAAAAAAATCAATAGAGAAGTTTTTTAAATATTTTTCCAATCTGAATTGCAGTTTCAATAATCAGTGCTTAAGAAGATCGGATGCTTTATCAACCAAAAATATAGTTTTTTATAAATGCAAAATATATTTATATAAAAACACACAGACTCATTCCATCTACCATAATGTCTTATTATCATTAGTTATTTAAATTAATTATATCATACATTTTAAGTTATTCAAATTAATATCATAAATGCAAAACAATGAAAAATGTCTACGTCAATAAAATCGAACAGTATAACGGATTTATAATCTTTCCTTATTCTATCAAAAATGTTGATTATACTAAAGATGAACTATTTTTACGAAATAAAATCAACTTGGCTAACCGAAGAGCTGAAAAACCAAAATTTCTAAATATGAACACTATATCAGCTACTGGATTAGTATTTTTATTGATATCGGAATTATTTTATTCACTATCCTGCATCCTGCATCATTTTCTATCTTAAATTCAAATCAATCCGTAAATATTTCGTTCAGAACTTAATACTGTAGAACCCAAATTCAAGTCAGTCAAATTGTGAAGATAGCTCCCAAAATCTCATATCATTGCAACCACATTCTATGTAATTTGTCACACAAAAGATATATCTTTCACCCTATCAGAACCTTTATTTTATTAATTTACGATTGATCCTCAACTTATTTTCTAATGCTTCAAACCTAAGGTTATCTTAATTTTTAATTGCAACCTTTTGTCGACTATACACACAAAACAATCTTCGTTTTACACTTTGAGATCGCACGAAATCTTATCATTATTTGTAAACATCATTTCCATCCACACGAGGATAAATCTTTCATTGTTGACGAAGTATCGCATTGCAATTTCAGAACTGAGCGTATGATATTCGTTTAGATCATAGAATATTCAAATTAATATACTTTTTAATCAGTTCTACGTTTTGTACTGATAAAGAACTCATCCGAATTTAAAATTGTATTTTTTGTTTGTTTGCTCCCTCGTTGTGCTAAAAGTGCCCATGAAGGTAGCACGCTCGAACGGACTCATCACTAGTTTACATACACTGAATTTACACATCCTCTTGTTCAGCACGAGCAATTTACCTTAACTCAAATGTCGACGGTACAAGCAGTACTTCCTGCAACTCAATGATTTCATTCCCTGGGCCTTTGGAAAAAGGAGTCAACAGTAGCGTGTACTATTGACTTACAAAAGGTCCTCGATTCCGGATTCTGCACGAATGAATAGGACCTTTCAATCAACGCCATGCCATTTTATCAGTCGCACTCTCGCTCCTGCTCTAGAAAAAAGCAATGGATTCAAGAACCAAGCTCCTTAGGGAGCGGCCATTAATAACGTAAGGACTTATTTGTACATTTTTATGTAACACACACAACTTTTTTCTGGGAAGTACGGTTGGTGAGGGAGAGCGGTGTAATTTTCGCTTTTTTTGAAGATGATGGCCGAATTAGAGGTCCAAGGTCGTAGGTTTTCCGTTAAACCCTTTAAACAGCGGGAAAATATAGTTAGTTCGCCAACTGCTTCATTGTTTAGAATGGTAGAATTGACAACTTGGTGGAAGTAGTAAAGTGCGTGCTGAATTTTTGGGGCTAACAGGTTGTCTTCGTCATGTGCATACTTTGTGTAAGCGATTTATTAAAATTGAAATATTGAAATTCTTACCACTTTATAAATTAAACCAAGATCTCATGAAGGTATCCTTTCTTCCATGGGCACTTGACTTGGATATAATAACCTTACCTCGAGAATCCAAATTCGCGATGGAGGTCTTAATAACTGCATTCGCTTAGAAAGATTTTGTCACACTCCCGACTTCGCGCCCACACCCGAGGACCCGAGATCGAGTGCCCCACCATTTTGGACGCTTCTCGACCCCGGACGCCTTGTGCGCACACGCGCCGCCGGGACCGTTACAAAGTCGACCGCATAGTGGCGGTCCCGATTTAACATATTTCCGCGACTAGCTCACCGAGTCGTGGGTTTTGGACAAAAAAAGAGAAGAACCACGAAACTCATTCGCACACGTGTCTCCATTGAAAAAAAAGAAAATCATATCACATGTTTTTAAGATTTACATATTTATATATTTACTTATTGGTTGCAAAGCGTTTGTTAAGATTTAGTTTACATAAGTATTTCTTAGATAAGTAGACAATTCAAAAAAACATTATCATTTCCATTTTCACTTGGAAGAACTGATCCTTCATTACAGGCAATAGCAAAAAAAATTTTTTTTTCGTTTTATAATTAATTATTTAGGCAAATTTCCACATTTTTCATTTTTGTTTTCAAGTTCTGTACATCCATTGCTGAGTTTTTCCGCGTGTTTTATTCAAATACCTGCTATTTCGCAACTATTTCAGTTGTCCTCGCGGCAGCGTGGCAATCGTTTTCATCGCTTGAAATTGTGGGAATTTCGCAGTTAATGTTCGTCCTTGTCCCAACCAATCGCACGGCGATTCGGCCATGCCTCCTCCAGTTCGCTCATAGTCCGAAGGGTGCTCCGCTAGGTGCCTCCCAAGAGGGCCGGCGGCGGCTCGCTGCTTTTCCGCGACGATTAAGTCGCCGAGTCGACACAATTTTTTCGGCGAACTTGATAGAATTTTCGACGACGACTACTACACTGGCCGTCCTCTCTCGCGGGACCGAATTTTTCCCAGTTTTCAATAATTTATCGCCCGGAGAGGAACACTGCCCACGCAGTCAAACGGCAACCAAAAACACCTCCCAGTCCGTCTGGTTCGCCAGTCTACTCGCAACTCCCCACTCACGCACCATTTCCGGCACATGATCGATCACTCTCATTCGCGAAAGCTTGAACACGATCCGAGGGTTAGAGCGAGACGACGTGTTTGAACAGCTTTTCTCGGAATTTGGCGAGCTTTACACTTTCAGCTAATCATTGCCAGGTAGGTATTTCTCGGATTTAGTTATTTCGGGCAGAAAAGGCGCGAAGATAATTTGAATTTAGTTTATGATAGGTACGTAACAATTTTTGTATTGGATGCAAGTGAGTCTAGTTCATTATAAAATGTTAACTTGTGTTAGCAGATCCACCATGCTAGAGAAACAACCATAAATTGATTTTTCACACACACAATTTCTTGAAACATTCATTTGCTATAGATGGATCTTCACGGGGATCAAACGGTTAAATCGCTGATAGCACTGAAAATCAGGGGTTCTTGAAAATACCTTCACAACGTGTCGTGTCTATATGTACGCTAATAGAGTGAGAAATTCGACGTTTTGAAAAATGCGATGGAGCCAACATCTTGAAACTGTATACCTTGCTCGCCATTTCATCAGGCGTTAATTCGTTCAGCGTACATCGTTTCTTTAGTTTGATTCGGACGCCGATGCTAGCCATGGCGTTATTTCTGAAAATAAAATAAAATGTGTTGGGCTATTAGTAAACATTCGGCATATGTAAAAAACACCGAATGAGGTTCCGCCTTAAGTGTTGCATAAATAGGTTGAAGCTTGACATGAATGTAAGAGTCATTTCATACATCCAAACAAGTCAATTGACTTGTTGGATCAAACAAACCGTTTCAAACAAGATGGACTGACTGTAAGCAAGTAAATTGACTTAGTTGATGCTTTGTGTGATGGGGAATTTAAAACACTGGGAGAAATAATACGAACTCCACTACGAATAGAGGTAGTTCATTCTTTAAAATGTTTTGTTGATGAACTGTTTGACCAGCAAATCAATTGACTTAGTTGAGTGTCCCAGGTGCTTAATATACTACGCAAGACACGTACGTACGTTTCGTGAACGTAGCTTTTCTTTCCAGGGCTAAGTAAACCATTATTGATTTCTACCAGCCATGTACCTAACCTTGAAAGATTCGTGTAAACCAACAGGTTTATGTTCAATACTCACACAAAGACTTTTCACTGGAAGTCTAAAATCGCAATTAATGTTAAATTTTGCGCCAAAATTTCGGTCTCTGAAATTTTCCATGCCGACCGCCAATGATCACGTACTACACACATGAGTCATTATCACATAGCAGGACATCAAACATCACATCAACCTTCGTTACAATAAAACGACATGTGCTCAAAACACTTGCCGTGACCTATGCATTACCAGTTGTGGAGAGGATAAGAGAATTTTGCGGAATATTTGAAAAATTAAATCATTTGTTTCTTCAAAACAAATTAGAGGATTGGAAGTGTGGTTTCGGGATGGCGGATGGCGTCCTCTTTAGGTGCTGTCATTAACCATCCGCCACCAGACAGCACGACCACGGTTAGGCTTAAAATAGTTGAAATATTACGAGCTTAACCCATCAACAAGCCTAACCGTGGTCGTGCTGTCTGGTGGCGGATGGTAAATGACAGCACCTGAAGAGGACGCCAACCGTCATCCCGAAATCACACTTTCCATTTAATAATGGTACCGGCCAAAAGCCTGGAAACAAGAACCTCCATTAATGTGCAATAAGAGTGTTAGCAAGTAGCTAAACCAAATGCACACTAGAAGACGAAGTTGTCGACTAGACTAGGAGGTTCTAACCCATGATAAAAAACTGAATATAAATTAGAGGAATATAGTAAGACAATGGGAAATCTTTTTGTATATGTATGTTACAATGCTTTTCTAATTCACTGTTTGTCATGCAATTGTACGAAAAAACGTAAGGGTCCGACGTGATAAACGTGTTAAAATGCTATCTATAGTTGAAAACATCTGTCAAAAATAAGACTAGTAGGAGCATCGTGCACCGACTAGGAGAGGCTCAGGTTATGGAATCTCAGATTTGGACGAAATTTGGCACATAAGTAGAAGACGTCAAGGATTTTCGATCCTTAAAATATTAGAGCGCAACACTCGTCCTTTTTGGAGAAAAACGTCCTTAAAGTTTTTAGCGTCGCTAATGGATTATTAAGTTTTTACATCTGGCAGAAGCGGTCCAGTGTAGGTAGCAGAACTACCAGCTCGCGATCATTGGGTCGTGTGTTCGATTCCCGTCGGGGTATTGTTTTTCTTTTTGAATAATTGTCGTCGTCGTGTGTTCGATCACCGGTGGGTACTGTTCTTTTCAATATTAGTGGATGTAATTATTTTAAGGCAAATCAGCAATGTTCAACTGCAAAAACATTTATTTTGAGAAATCAGCAAATTGTTCGATCATTTATATATGCAAATTATACAAGAAACTCATTGTTGAACGGATAGAGTCTAAAAAACTGTTGTAATCGAAGCAAAATCATAGCTAATGGTAAGATCATCCTTTGTTTCTCGAATCAACCATGCTTCCTCTTCGTGCCTCAAAGCCAAGTCGGCCAAAGGTAATAAACCAGGGTGACGCCCATTGTATCGAGTCATAAATGTTATGGTGGTCAATCATTCAACACCATAGCATTCATGGCCACGTTGGGCGCCACCCTGGTTTATTGCTTTTGGCCGACTTGGCTTTGAGGCACGAAGAGGAAGCATGGTTGATTCGAGAAACAAAGGATGATCTTACCATTAGCTATGATTTTGCTTCGATTACAACAGTTTTTAGACTCTATCCGTTCAACAATGAGTTTCTTGTATAATTTGCATATATAAATGATCGAACAATTTGCTGATTTCTCAAAATAAATGTTTTTGCAGTTGAACATTGCTGATTTGCCTTAAAATAATTACATCCACTAATATTGAAAAGAACAGTACCCACCGGTGATCGAACACACGACGACGACAATTATTCAAAAAGAAAAACAATACTCCGACGGGAATCGAACACACGACCCCATGATCGCGAGCTGGTAGTTCTGCTACCTACACTGGACCGCTTCTGCCAGATGTAAAAACTTAATAATCCATTAGCGACGCTAAAAACTTTAAGGACGTTTTTCTCCAAAAACGACGAGTGTTGCGCTCTAATATTTTAAGGATCGAAAATCCTTGACGTCTTCTACTTATGTGCCAAATTTCGTCCAAATCTGAGATTCCATAACCTGAGCCTCTCCTAGTGAGTGGAAAAGAATGCTACAAAAATAAATTTGACTGAAAGATATGTAGATAAATATATCTAATGCATTTTTAAATTGTCCCGTCCCGTTAAAACCGTGGCAGGCCTCGCGGTACGTCCAAAACTCGTCGCCATCAGTCTCGCCGCGTAGGTTCAGTTGAGTCCAGACTCCTGATAAGTCGCTGGTCCGATTCTGAGCACATATCCTCATAAGGGAATGTGCCAACCTTCGCATGGCTTCCCTGCTTCGGCATGGATAACCATGGAGTCTCAGGGGAACTGCATGAGTGTAGATAGCGGTCGCGAGGGGGACCCAATTGCAATGAGTACAAAAGATATTAAGGAAATGGCGCGCCCTTCTGGTGGGGAGAAGCTCACCATGTTCAGCCAACCCTCACTTTTTCGAGGGGTGCATGCACCAAGGCAGCTATGCCAGGGACAAGTACCTTCTCTGTTAAGCCTATTGGCGTTAGCGGCACCACTAAGGCAACGACGAACATACCAGGCCGCACTGTTGCTGGCGCGCCATCCAACACCGCTTATTCTTAGGGTGTTAAACAACAACAAAACCCCTCTATGACGGCTTATTGAGACAGGAGGTCTGCCTTCAAAGTCTTGAAAAGGCTGAAGGATTTACCTCCCTATGGTCTTTCCCAGAAGGATAAAATCTCCATTGTATGGGAAACCACCACAGTAGAGGCTTACAAAGCCTCTATGCCAAAGAAAGTGGCATCTCATAAAAGATGTAGATCTAATAGTCTGCCTCAAATCAGCCGAGCGTCGTACTGCAGGTCAACAAAATACCAAGATTGGTCAATCCTGTTAAAAGTAGGAGTTTTAGCGAAGCGGCCAAGGACAGCCTGGTGTTGAATTTCATCGACAGAAGCACCAGAGATGGTACCATCTCACCATCAAATTGGAAGATGGTGGAAATCGCACTTCTTCGGGTGTAAAAACCCATACTGGAGGCAAATTCTGGCCTTCCACCAAGCTGCCGTGCATACACGAATCAACGCTCAGCGGATCTATTTAAACAGGCTTTCGACAAATTGGTAGAAGTTTGGCCCAGAGAAAAGCTTGAGGCTGCCTCCAGGGAAGACATCCCGTATCGACCTCGGTCCATGACATGGATACCGG
The DNA here is from genome assembly GCA_963942545.1 of Oxycera nigricornis. Lineage (NCBI taxonomy): Eukaryota > Metazoa > Arthropoda > Insecta > Diptera > Stratiomyidae > Oxycera > Oxycera nigricornis. The sequence continues at coordinate 70,786,614 of OZ012660.1, forward strand.
CGGAGCCATCCACACTGGAGGAAATTGAGCTAATTAAGCTCAGCAATGCTGACCTTCAGGTGGACAATTGGAAGGTAGCCAAAGTCAGCAAGCCCAGCAATGGACAGCGAGAGGCCCTTATAATCCTCAATGACAAGTCGCTAATTCCATTGGAGTCTAAGGGTGGGGTGACGGCTACGGTTTCTCAGCTATCACCCTGCGAGTATACCGCAGGGACCGTACTGGGAAAGCAGTACGGCAACCGAATAAAGAGAGTGAGAGTGGGGTGACAGGCACCCGACCTTGAACCTCTCCAAACCAGATCTTTTCATCGATTACGGAAGAAGCACCAAATCCACTGCGGAGTTGGCTGGTGACTTTCTCCAATCCCCCGACTTGGTTGAGGGGGGATGTCCTTATATGACGAGGAGGCGGATAAAACTTTTTGTCGGGATGCTGAAATTTCTCCAAATAAACCTTCATCACTCTAAGGCGGCATCTGCCGCACTGCTCCTCCACCTGGCCAAGGAACCGTGTGTTGTAGGAAACCAGGTTTGCGGGTTCAACATGAGTGGATACAAGACAGTATCCCTCAATACAACAGCAAAACCGAGAGAGAGCTTGAAGTTTTTAACCTTGCATAATTTAAGTGACCAGGACACCATTGCCATAGTAGTGGAAAGTCAGTCCAAACCTTTTTGGGCTGTCTTTTGCTATATGACACACGATGCTCTGCCACCTCTCACCAGCCTGCAGAGGATCACAGGAGAAACCACTGCAAGGGGCATCCCTATAATAATCGGGGCGGACACCAATGCCCATCATCGTTTTTTAAGGTAGCACCGACACACTCCTTTACTCATTAAAGAATTCTCCTACCAACTTTGACTACATTCTTTCTAATGAGTCCCTTAAATGTGTAGATGTGTTTAAAGATTTGGGTGTTACCTTCGACACTTGTCTTCGCTTTCATCATCATTTTGCCGATATAATTAATCGTGCCTCTCGACTTACTGGATTTGTCCTTCGTAGAGCTTCTGACTTTTCTAGTCTTTCCCCATTTGTTAAATTATATTGCTCTCATGTTAGAAGTATTCTAAAATATGCTTCAAATACCAATCAGTATTCGAGTCTACGCTTGAAGGTGGACCTCCAAAGATTGAAGACATATGCGGTCTCGAGGGAGCCGTTGGGGCCCTTACATATGCCTTCAATGAAACAGCAAGGTCTGCATGTAGTTCAACGAAGCCCATGGGTAAGTATAAGCCCCCGCGGTGGAACAGTGATTTTGCGGAGCTGCGGAAGAAATGTAGGAAGTCCTTCAATCTCACTAAAGAATCCAATGGCTGGTCTTCTTATAAAGTAAAACTGAAGGAGCTCAAATGCTCTATTAGCAAAGCTAAACGCAACTCTTGGAGAAGTTTCTGGGAAAAACCAGAAAACTCCGAGGATGTTAGTCGCCTACGTAAAGTTAGGACGAGCTCCTCCTTATTTTTCGGGGTCTGTCAAAGACGCAAATGGGGTCTAGACGAAAGCCAGCTTCGAGACGTTCTTCGTTCTCATGGACACGCACTTCCCGAGTAGCGAGGATGTGGCTGCCAAAGTTGATCCACATATGCTCCGGGGCTGTCTGTTTATCACTGTGTCTGTCAATGACAGGCTCCTACGCTGGGCAATCAGCTCATTTCAACCTTTTAAATCTCCTGGCATGGACAATATCTCACCTGTTGAGATCCAGCAGAGAATCAATATAGCACTGCCATGGTTAAACGCCATTTTCAAAGCATGTCTACGGATGGCTTACATTTAATAGCGGTGGAAAGAAGCTAAAATAGTCTTCATACCTAAAGCGGGCAAGACATCCCACTCCTCACCTAAGGATTATAGACCTATCAGCCTCACCTCTTTTCTGCTGAAAACTCTGGAACGACTGATAGAGATCCATCTAAGAGTTGCTCTGAAACCAATGTCAGCGATACAATGTATGCGCCCAAGGGCCCGCCTTAACCCCAGTATCCACCGAGGTAAAACGCTGTGACCAACCGGGGAAACCGAGCGTAAAGTGGAATTTTGGTGGAAGACGGAAGGTTTTTGCTGGCTTTGACAACTAGAGAAGAAGAGATTTCAAGTAGTTAGTAATATAAGTATAGTGTTGACTAGCTATGAAAATACTTGAAGTATCGCATATTATTTGACTGCAGTTATGTGAAATTCAAGCTTGCATTCGAATCATTTGGAGTATCATAGGAGAGATTTTATCCTGGGCTGGCACTTGATTTCGATTGCCGATTTTCGACTGCTTGTCTTTTTAACCTATTTTCAAGTCTTTGCAAATTCTATTTTAAAACTCTCCAAATTTTCCGCATTCTTCATAAAAATTATCGCCATGGAGGATTGCCTTCGTGAACAGCAAAATTTAAAACTTTCAGAAGGACGCACTCAGCAGGAAAACCCAGGAGTACTTCGACAAGAGCTAAGAGTAATAGCTACAAGCCTTCAAAGCTACAAGCCTTCTGTTGCGCACTCTAGAAGAGGATGATCCATACATATCCAGTAATATCTTTGAGGCAGCTCTTGAGATTTGCAAGGATTTAAAATTGTATCGAGTCATAAATGTTATGGTGGTAAATCATTCAACACCATAGCATTCATGGCCACGTGGGCGCCACCCTGGTTTATTGCTTTTGGCCGACTTGGCTTTGAGGCACGAAGAGGAAGCATGGTTGATTCGAGAAACAAAGGATGATCTTACCATTAGCTATGATTTTGCTTCGATTACAACAGTTTTTAGACTCTATCCGTTCAACAATGAATTTCTTGTATAATTTGCATATATAAATGATCGAACAATTTGCTGATTTCTCAAAATAAATGTTTTTGCAGTTGAACATTGCTGATTTGCCTTAAAATAATTACATCCACTAATATTGAAAAGAACAGTACCCACCGGTGATCGAACACACGACGACGACAATTATTCAAAAAGAAAAACAATACTCCGACGGGAATCGAACACACGACCCCATGATCGCGAGCTGGTAGTTCTGCTACCTACACTGGACCGCTTCTGCCAGATGTAAAAACTTAATAATCCATTAGCGACGCTAAAAACTTTAAGGACGTTTTTCTCCAAAAACGACGAGTGTTGCGCTCTAATATTTTAAGGATCGAAAATCCTTGACGTCTTCTACTTATGTGCCAAATTTCGTCCAAATCTGAGATTCCATAACCTGAGCCTCTCCTAGTGAGTGGAAAAGAATGCTACAAAAATAAATTTGACTGAAAGATATGTAGATAAATATATCTAATGCATTTTTAAATTGTCCCGTCCCGTTAAAACCGTGGCAGGCCTCGCGGTACGTCCAAAACTCGTCGCCATCAGTCTCGCCGCGTAGGTTCAGTTGAGTCCAGACTCCTGATAAGTCGCTGGCCCGATTCTGAGCACATATCCTCATAAGGGAATGTGCCAACCTTCGCATGGCTTCCCTGCTTCGGCATGGATAACCATGGAGTCTCAGGGGAACTGCATGAGTGTAGATAGCGGTCGCGAGGGGGACCCAATTGCAATGAGTACAAAAGATATTAAGGAAATGGCGCGCCCTTCTGGTGGGGAGAAGCTCACCATGTTCAGCCAACCCTCACTTTTTCGAGGGGTGCATGCACCAAGGCAGCTATGCCAGGGACAAGTACCTTCTCTGTTAAGCCTATTGGCGTTAGCGGCACCACTAAGGCAACGACGAACATACCAGGCCGCACTGTTGCTGGCGCGCCATCCAACACCGCTTATTCTTAGGGTGTTAAACAACAACAAAACCCCTCTATGACGGCTTATTGAGACAGGAGGTCTGCCTTCAAAGTCTTGAAAAGGCTGAAGGATTTACCTCCCTATGGTCTTTCCCAGAAGGATAAAATCTCCCTTGTATGGGAAACCACCACAGTAGAGGCTTACAAAGCCTCTATGCCAAAGAAAGTGGCATCTCATAAAAGATGTAGATCTAATAGTCTGCCTCAAATCAGCCGAGCGTCGTACTGCAGGTCAACAAAATACCAAGATTGGTCAATCCTGTTAAAAGTAGGAGTTTTAGCGAAGCGGCCAAGGACAGCCTGGTGTTGAATTTCATCGACAGAAGCACCAGAGATGGTACCATCTCACCATCAAATTGGAAGATGGTGGAAATCGCACTTCTTCGGGTGTAAAAACCCATACTGGAGGCAAATTCTGGCCTTCCACCAAGCTGCCGTGCATACACGAATCAACGCTCAGCGGATCTATTTAAACAGGCTTTCGACAAATTGGTAGAAGTTTGGCCCAGAGAAAAGCTTGAGGCTGCCTCCAGGGAAGACATCCCGTATCGACCTCGGTCCATGACATGGATACCGGCGGAGCCATCCACACTGGAGGAAATTGAGCTAATTAAGCTCAGCAATGCTGACCTTCAGGTGGACAATTGGAAGGTAGCCAAAGTCAGCAAGCCCAGCAATGGACAGCGAGAGGCCCTTATAATCCTCAATGACAAGTCGCTAATTCCATTGGAGTCTAAGGGTGGGGTGACGGCTACGGTTTCTCAGCTATCACCCTGCGAGTATACCGCAGGGACCGTACTGGGAAAGCAGTACGGCAACCGAATAAAGAGAGTGAGAGTGGGGTGACAGGCACCCGACCTTGAACCTCTCCAAACCAGATCTTTTCATCGATTACGGAAGAAGCACCAAATCCACTGCGGAGTTGGCTGGTGACTTTCTCCAATCCCCCGACTTGGTTGAGGGGGGATGTCCTTATATGACGAGGAGGCGGATAAAACTTTTTGTCGGGATGCTGAAATTTCTCCAAATAAACCTTCATCACTCTAAGGCGGCATCTGCCGCACTGCTCCTCCACCTGGCCAAGGAACCGTGTGTTGTAGGAAACCAGGTTTGCGGGTTCAACATGAGTGGATACAAGACAGTATCCCTCAATACAACAGCAAAACCGAGAGAGAGCTTGAAGTTTTTAACCTTGCATAATTTAAGTGACCAGGACACCATTGCCATAGTAGTGGAAAGTCAGTCCAAACCTTTTTGGGCTGTCTTTTGCTATATGACACACGATGCTCTGCCACCTCTCACCAGCCTGCAGAGGATCACAGGAGAAACCACTGCAAGGGGCATCCCTATAATAATCGGGGCGGACACCAATGCCCATCATCGTTTTTTAAGGTAGCACCGACACACTCCTTTACTCATTAAAGAATTCTCCTACCAACTTTGACTACATTCTTTCTAATGAGTCCCTTAAATGTGTAGATGTGTTTAAAGATTTGGGTGTTACCTTCGACACTTGTCTTCGCTTTCATCATCATTTTGCCGATATAATTAATCGTGCCTCTCGACTTACTGGATTTGTCCTTCGTAGAGCTTCTGACTTTTCTAGTCTTTCCCCATTTGTTAAATTATATTGCTCTCATGTTAGAAGTATTCTAAAATATGCTTCAAATACCAATCAGTATTCGAGTCTACGCTTGAAGGTGGACCTCCAAAGATTGAAGACATATGCGGTCTCGAGGGAGCCGTTGGGGCCCTTACATATGCCTTCAATGAAACAGCAAGGTCTGCATGTAGTTCAACGAAGCCCATGGGTAAGTATAAGCCCCCGCGGTGGAACAGTGATTTTGCGGAGCTGCGGAAGAAATGTAGGAAGTCCTTCAATCTCACTAAAGAATCCAATGGCTGGTCTTCTTATAAAGTAAAACTGAAGGAGCTCAAATGCTCTATTAGCAAAGCTAAACGCAACTCTTGGAGAAGTTTCTGGGAAAAACCAGAAAACTCCGAGGATGTTAGTCGCCTACGTAAAGTTAGGACGAGCTCCTCCTTATTTTTCGGGGTCTGTCAAAGACGCAAATGGGGTCTAGACGAAAGCCAGCTTCGAGACGTTCTTCGTTCTCATGGACACGCACTTCCCGAGTAGCGAGGATGTGGCTGCCAAAGTTGATCCACATATGCTCCGGGGCTGTCTGTTTATCACTGTGTCTGTCAATGACAGGCTCCTACGCTGGGCAATCAGCTCATTTCAACCTTTTAAATCTCCTGGCATGGACAATATCTCACCTGTTGAGATCCAGCAGAGAATCAATATAGCACTGCCATGGTTAAACGCCATTTTCAAAGCATGTCTACGAATGGCTTACATTTAATAGCGGTGGAAAGAAGCTAAAATAGTCTTCATACCTAAAGCGGGCAAGACATCCCACTCCTCACCTAAGGATTATAGACCTATCAGCCTCACCTCTTTTCTGCTGAAAACTCTGGAACGACTGATAGAGATCCATCTAAGAGTTGCTCTGAAACCAATGTCAGCGATACAATGTATGCGCCCAAGGGCCCGCCTTAACCCCAGTATCCACCGAGGTAAAACGCTGTGACCAACCGGGGAAACCGAGCGTAAAGTGGAATTTTGGTGGAAGACGGAAGGTTTTTGCTGGCTTTGACAACTAGAGAAGAAGAGATTTCAAGTAGTTAGTAATATAAGTATAGTGTTGACTAGCTATGAAAATACTTGAAGTATCGCATATTATTTGACTGCAGTTATGTGAAATTCAAGCTTGCATTCGAATCATTTGGAGTATCATAGGAGAGATTTTATCCTGGGCTGGCACTTGATTTCGATTGCCGATTTTCGACTGCTTGTCTTTTTAACCTATTTTCAAGTCTTTGCAAATTCTATTTTAAAACTCTCCAAATTTTCCGCATTCTTCATAAAAATTATCGCCATGGAGGATTGCCTTCGTGAACAGCAAAATTTAAAACTTTCAGAAGGACGCACTCAGCAGGAAAACCCAGGAGTACTTCGACAAGAGCTAAGAGTAATAGCTACAAGCCTTCAAAGCTACAAGCCTTCTGTTGCGCACTCTAGAAGAGGATGATCCATACATATCCAGTAATATCTTTGAGGCAGCTCTTGAGATTTGCAAGGATTTAAAATTGTATCGAGTCATAAATGTTATGGTGGTAAATCATTCAACACCATAGCATTCATGGCCACGTGGGCGCCACCCTGGTTTATTGCTTTTGGCCGACTTGGCTTTGAGGCACGAAGAGGAAGCATGGTTGATTCGAGAAACAAAGGATGATCTTACCATTAGCTATGATTTTGCTTCGATTACAACAGTTTTTTAGACTCTATCCGTTCAACAATGAATTTCTTGTATAATTTGCATATATAAATGATCGAACAATTTGCTGATTTCTCAAAATAAATGTTTTTGCAGTTGAACATTGCTGATTTGCCTTAAAATAATTACATCCACTAATATTGAAAAGAACAGTACCCACCGGTGATCGAACACACGACGACGACAATTATTCAAAAAGAAAAACAATACCCCGACGGGAATCGAACACACGACCCCATGATCGCGAGCTGGTAGTTCTGCTACCTACACTGGACCGCTTCTGCCAGATGTAAAAACTTAATAATCCATTAGCGACGCTAAAAACTTTAAGGACGTTTTTCTCCAAAAACGACGAGTGTTGCGCTCTAATATTTTAAGGATCGAAAATCCTTGACGTCTTCTACTTATGTGCCAAATTTCGTCCAAATCTGAGATTCCATAACCTGAGCCTCTCCTAGTGAGTGGAAAAGAATGCTACAAAAATAAATTTGACTGAAAGATATGTAGATAAATATATCTAATGCATTTTTAAATTGTCCCGTCCCGTTAAAACCGTGGCAGGCCTCGCGGTACGTCCAAAACTCGTCGCCATCAGTCTCGCCGCGTAGGTTCAGTTGAGTCCAGACTCCTGATAAGTCGCTGGCCCGATTCTGAGCACATATCCTCATAAGGGAATGTGCCAACCTTCGCATGGCTTCCCTGCTTCGGCATGGATAACCATGGAGTCTCAGGGGAACTGCATGAGTGTAGATAGCGGTCGCGAGGGGGACCCAATTGCAATGAGTACAAAAGATATTAAGGAAATGGCGCGCCCTTCTGGTGGGGAGAAGCTCACCATGTTCAGCCAACCCTCACTTTTTCGAGGGGTGCATGCACCAAGGCAGCTATGCCAGGGACAAGTACCTTCTCTGTTAAGCCTATTGGCGTTAGCGGCACCACTAAGGCAACGACGAACATACCAGGCCGCACTGTTGCTGGCGCGCCATCCAACACCGCTTATTCTTAGGGTGTTAAACAACAACAAAACCCCTCTATGACGGCTTATTGAGACAGGAGGTCTGCCTTCAAAGTCTTGAAAAGGCTGAAGGATTTACCTCCCTATGGTCTTTCCCAGAAGGATAAAATCTCCCTTGTATGGGAAACCACCACAGTAGAGGCTTACAAAGCCTCTATGCCAAAGAAAGTGGCATCTCATAAAAGATGTAGATCTAATAGTCTGCCTCAAATCAGCCGAGCGTCGTACTGCAGGTCAACAAAATACCAAGATTGGTCAATCCTGTTAAAAGTAGGAGTTTTAGCGAAGCGGCCAAGGACAGCCTGGTGTTGAATTTCATCGACAGAAGCACCAGAGATGGTACCATCTCACCATCAAATTGGAAGATGGTGGAAATCGCACTTCTTCGGGTGTAAAAACCCATACTGGAGGCAAATTCTGGCCTTCCACCAAGCTGCCGTGCATACACGAATCAACGCTCAGCGGATCTATTTAAACAGGCTTTCGACAAATTGGTAGAAGTTTGGCCCAGAGAAAAGCTTGAGGCTGCCTCCAGGGAAGACATCCCGTATCGACCTCGGTCCATGACATGGATACCGGCGGAGCCATCCACACTGGAGGAAATTGAGCTAATTAAGCTCAGCAATGCTGACCTTCAGGTGGACAATTGGAAGGTAGCCAAAGTCAGCAAGCCCAGCAATGGACAGCGAGAGGCCCTTATAATCCTCAATGACAAGTCGCTAATTCCATTGGAGTCTAAGGGTGGGGTGACGGCTACGGTTTCTCAGCTATCACCCTGCGAGTATACCGCAGGGACCGTACTGGGAAAGCAGTACGGCAACCGAATAAAGAGAGTGAGAGTGGGGTGACAGGCACCCGACCTTGAACCTCTCCAAACCAGATCTTTTCATCGATTACGGAAGAAGCACCAAATCCACTGCGGAGTTGGCTGGTGACTTTCTCCAATCCCCCGACTTGGTTGAGGGGGGATGTCCTTATATGACGAGGAGGCGGATAAAACTTTTTGTCGGGATGCTGAAATTTCTCCAAATAAACCTTCATCACTCTAAGGCGGCATCTGCCGCACTGCTCCTCCACCTGGCCAAGGAACCGTGTGTTGTAGGAAACCAGGTTTGCGGGTTCAACATGAGTGGATACAAGACAGTATCCCTCAATACAACAGCAAAACCGAGAGAGAGCTTGAAGTTTTTAACCTTGCATAATTTAAGTGACCAGGACACCATTGCCATAGTAGTGGAAAGTCAGTCCAAACCTTTTTGGGCTGTCTTTTGCTATATGACACACGATGCTCTGCCACCTCTCACCAGCCTGCAGAGGATCACAGGAGAAACCACTGCAAGGGGCATCCCTATAATAATCGGGGCGGACACCAATGCCCATCATCGTTTTTTAAGGTAGCACCGACACACTCCTTTACTCATTAAAGAATTCTCCTACCAACTTTGACTACATTCTTTCTAATGAGTCCCTTAAATGTGTAGATGTGTTTAAAGATTTGGGTGTTACCTTCGACACTTGTCTTCGCTTTCATCATCATTTTGCCGATATAATTAATCGTGCCTCTCGACTTACTGGATTTGTCCTTCGTAGAGCTTCTGACTTTTCTAGTCTTTCCCCATTTGTTAAATTATATTGCTCTCATGTTAGAAGTATTCTAAAATATGCTTCAAATACCAATCAGTATTCGAGTCTACGCTTGAAGGTGGACCTCCAAAGATTGAAGACATATGCGGTCTCGAGGGAGCCGTTGGGGCCCTTACATATGCCTTCAATGAAACAGCAAGGTCTGCATGTAGTTCAACGAAGCCCATGGGTAAGTATAAGCCCCCGCGGTGGAACAGTGATTTTGCGGAGCTGCGGAAGAAATGTAGGAAGTCCTTCAATCTCACTAAAGAATCCAATGGCTGGTCTTCTTATAAAGTAAAACTGAAGGAGCTCAAATGCTCTATTAGCAAAGCTAAACGCAACTCTTGGAGAAGTTTCTGGGAAAAACCTGAAAACTCCGAGGATGTTAGTCGCCTACGTAAAGTTAGGACGAGCTCCTCCTTATTTTTCGGGGTCTGTCAAAGACGCAAATGGGGTCTAGACGAAAGCCAGCTTCGAGACGTTCTTCGTTCTCATGGACACGCACTTCCCGAGTAGCGAGGATGTGGCTGCCAAAGTTGATCCACATATGCTCCGGGGCTGTCTGTTTATCACTGTGTCTGTCAATGACAGGCTCCTACGCTGGGCAATCAGCTCATTTCAACCTTTTAAATCTCCTGGCATGGACAATATCTCACCTGTTGAGATCCAGCAGAGAATCAATATAGCACTGCCATGGTTAAACGCCATTTTCAAAGCATGTCTACGAATGGCTTACATTTAATAGCGGTGGAAAGAAGCTAAAATAGTCTTCATACCTAAAGCGGGCAAGACATCCCACTCCTCACCTAAGGATTATAGACCTATCAGCCTCACCTCTTTTCTGCTGAAAACTCTGGAACGACTGATAGAGATCCATCTAAGAGTTGCTCTGAAACCAATGTCAGCGATACAATGTATGCGCCCAAGGGCCCGCCTTAACCCCAGTATCCACCGAGGTAAAACGCTGTGACCAACCGGGGAAACCGAGCGTAAAGTGGAATTTTGGTGGAAGACGGAAGGTTTTTGCTGGCTTTGACAACTATAGAAGAAGAGATTTCAAGTAGTTAGTAATATAAGTATAGTGTTGACTAGCTATGAAAATACTTGAAGTATCGCATATTATTTGACTGCAGTTATGTGAAATTCAAGCTTGCATTCGAATCATTTGGAGTATCATAGGAGAGATTTTATCCTGGGCTGGCACTTGATTTCGATTGCCGATTTTCGACTGCTTGTCTTTTTAACCTATTTTCAAGTCTTTGCAAATTCTATTTTAAAACTCTCCAAATTTTCCGCATTCTTCATAAAAATTATCGCCATGGAGGATTGCCTTCGTGAACAGCAAAATTTAAAACTTTCAGAAGGACGCACTCAGCAGGAAAACCCAGGAGTACTTCGACAAGAGCTAAGAGTAATAGCTACAAGCCTTCAAAGCTACAAGCCTTCTGTTGCGCACTCTAGAAGAGGATGATCCATACATATCCAGTAATATCTTTGAGGCAGCTCTTGAGATTTGCAAGGATTTAAAATTGTATCGAGTCATAAATGTTATGGTGGTAAATCATTCAACACCATAGCATTCATGGCCACGTGGGCGCCACCCTGGTTTATTGCTTTTGGCCGACTTGGCTTTGAGGCACGAAGAGGAAGCATGGTTGATTCGAGAAACAAAGGATGATCTTACCATTAGCTATGATTTTGCTTCGATTACAACAGTTTTTTAGACTCTATCCGTTCAACAATGAATTTCTTGTATAATTTGCATATATAAATGATCGAACAATTTGCTGATTTCTCAAAATAAATGTTTTTGCAGTTGAACATTGCTGATTTGCCTTAAAATAATTACATCCACTAATATTGAAAAGAACAGTACCCACCGGTGATCGAACACACGACGACGACAATTATTCAAAAAGAAAAACAATACCCCGACGGGAATCGAACACACGACCCCATGATCGCGAGCTGGTAGTTCTGCTACCTACACTGGACCGCTTCTGCCAGATGTAAAAACTTAATAATCCATTAGCGACGCTAAAAACTTTAAGGACGTTTTTCTCCAAAAAGGATGAGTGTTGCGCTCTAATATTTTAAGGATCGAAAATCCTTGACATCTTCTACTTATGTGCCAAATTTCGTCCAAATCTGAGATTCCATAACCTGAGCCTCTCCTAGTGAGTGGAAAAGAATGCTACAAAAATAAATTTGACTGGAAGATATGTAGATAAATATATCTAATGCATTTTTAAATTGTCCCGTCCCGTTAAAACCGTGGCAGGCCTCGCGGTACGTCCAAAACTCGTCGCCATCAGTCTCGCCGCGTAGGTTCAGTTGAGTCCAGACTCCTGATAAGTCGCTGGCCCGATTCTGAGCACATATCCTCATAAGGGAATGTGCCAACCTTCGCATGGCTTCCCTGCTTCGGCATGGATAACCATGGAGTCTCAGGGGAACTGCATGAGTGTAGATAGCGGTCGCGAGGGGGACCCAATTGCAATGAGTACAAAAGATATTAAGGAAATGGCGCGCCCTTCTGGTGGGGAGAAGCTCACCATGTTCAGCCAACCCTCACTTTTTCGAGGGGTGCATGCACCAAGGCAGCTATGCCAGGGACAAGTACCTTCTCTGTTAAGCCTATTGGCGTTAGCGGCACCACTAAGGCAACGACGAACATACCAGGCCGCACTGTTGCTGGCGCGCCATCCAACACCGCTTATTCTTAGGGTGTTAAACAACAACAAAACCCCTCTATGACGGCTTATTGAGACAGGAGGTCTGCCTTCAAAGTCTTGAAAAGGCTGAAGGATTTACCTCCCTATGGTCTTTCCCAGAAGGATAAAATCTCCCTTGTATGGGAAACCACCACAGTAGAGGCTTACAAAGCCTCTATGCCAAAGAAAGTGGCATCTCATAAAAGATGTAGATCTAATAGTCTGCCTCAAATCAGCCGAGCGTCGTACTGCAGGTCAACAAAATACCAAGATTGGTCAATCCTGTTAAAAGTAGGAGTTTTAGCGAAGCGGCCAAGGACAGCCTGGTGTTGAATTTCATCGACAGAAGCACCAGAGATGGTACCATCTCACCATCAAATTGGAAGATGGTGGAAATCGCACTTCTTCGGGTGTAAAAACCCATACTGGAGGCAAATTCTGGCCTTCCACCAAGCTGCCGTGCATACACGAATCAACGCTCAGCGGATCTATTTAAACAGGCTTTCGACAAATTGGTAGAAGTTTGGCCCAGAGAAAAGCTTGAGGCTGCCTCCAGGGAAGACATCCCGTATCGACCTCGGTCCATGACATGGATACCGGCGGAGCCATCCACACTGGAGGAAATTGAGCTAATTAAGCTCAGCAATGCTGACCTTCAGGTGGACAATTGGAAGGTAGCCAAAGTCAGCAAGCCCAGCAATGGACAGCGAGAGGCCCTTATAATCCTCAATGACAAGTCGCTAATTCCATTGGAGTCTAAGGGTGGGGTGACGGCTACGGTTTCTCAGCTATCACCCTGCGAGTATACCGCAGGGACCGTACTGGGAAAGCAGTACGGCAACCGAATAAAGAGAGTGAGAGTGGGGTGACAGGCACCCGACCTTGAACCTCTCCAAACCAGATCTTTTCATCGATTACGGAAGAAGCACCAAATCCACTGCGGAGTTGGCTGGTGACTTTCTCCAATCCCCCGACTTGGTTGAGGGGGGATGTCCTTATATGACGAGGAGGCGGATAAAACTTTTTGTCGGGATGCTGAAATTTCTCCAAATAAACCTTCATCACTCTAAGGCGGCATCTGCCGCACTGCTCCTCCACCTGGCCAAGGAACCGTGTGTTGTAGGAAACCAGGTTTGCGGGTTCAACATGAGTGGATACAAGACAGTATCCCTCAATACAACAGCAAAACCGAGAGAGAGCTTGAAGTTTTTAACCTTGCATAATTTAAGTGACCAGGACACCATTGCCATAGTAGTGGAAAGTCAGTCCAAACCTTTTTGGGCTGTCTTTTGCTATATGACACACGATGCTCTGCCACCTCTCACCAGCCTGCAGAGGATCACAGGAGAAACCACTGCAAGGGGCATCCCTATAATAATCGGGGCGGACACCAATGCCCATCATCGTTTTTTAAGGTAGCACCGACACACTCCTTTACTCATTAAAGAATTCTCCTACCAACTTTGACTACATTCTTTCTAATGAGTCCCTTAAATGTGTAGATGTGTTTAAAGATTTGGGTGTTACCTTCGACACTTGTCTTCGCTTTCATCATCATTTTGCCGATATAATTAATCGTGCCTCTCGACTTACTGGATTTGTCCTTCGTAGAGCTTCTGACTTTTCTAGTCTTTCCCCATTTGTTAAATTATATTGCTCTCATGTTAGAAGTATTCTAAAATATGCTTCAAATACCAATCAGTATTCGAGTCTACGCTTGAAGGTGGACCTCCAAAGATTGAAGACATATGCGGTCTCGAGGGAGCCGTTGGGGCCCTTACATATGCCTTCAATGAAACAGCAAGGTCTGCATGTAGTTCAACGAAGCCCATGGGTAAGTATAAGCCCCCGCGGTGGAACAGTGATTTTGCGGAGCTGCGGAAGAAATGTAGGAAGTCCTTCAATCTCACTAAAGAATCCAATGGCTGGTCTTCTTATAAAGTAAAACTGAAGGAGCTCAAATGCTCTATTAGCAAAGCTAAACGCAACTCTTGGAGAAGTTTCTGGGAAAAACCAGAAAACTCCGAGGATGTTAGTCGCCTACGTAAAGTTAGGACGAGCTCCTCCTTATTTTTCGGGGTCTGTCAAAGACGCAAATGGGGTCTAGACGAAAGCCAGCTTCGAGACGTTCTTCGTTCTCATGGACACGCACTTCCCGAGTAGCGAGGATGTGGCTGCCAAAGTTGATCCACATATGCTCCGGGGCTGTCTGTTTATCACTGTGTCTGTCAATGACAGGCTCCTACGCTGGGCAATCAGCTCATTTCAACCTTTTAAATCTCCTGGCATGGACAATATCTCACCTGTTGAGATCCAGCAGAGAATCAATATAGCACTGCCATGGTTAAACGCCATTTTCAAAGCATGTCTACGAATGGCTTACATTTAATAGCGGTGGAAAGAAGCTAAAATAGTCTTCATACCTAAAGCGGGCAAGACATCCCACTCCTCACCTAAGGATTATAGACCTATCAGCCTCACCTCTTTTCTGCTGAAAACTCTGGAACGACTGATAGAGATCCATCTAAGAGTTGCTCTGAAACCAATGTCAGCGATACAATGTATGCGCCCAAGGGCCCGCCTTAACCCCAGTATCCACCGAGGTAAAACGCTGTGACCAACCGGGGAAACCGAGCGTAAAGTGGAATTTTGGTGGAAGACGGAAGGTTTTTGCTGGCTTTGACAACTAGAGAAGAAGAGATTTCAAGTAGTTAGTAATATAAGTATAGTGTTGACTAGCTATGAAAATACTTGAAGTATCGCATATTATTTGACTGCAGTTATGTGAAATTCAAGCTTGCATTCGAATCATTTGGAGTATCATAGGAGAGATTTTATCCTGGGCTGGCACTTGATTTCGATTGCCGATTTTCGACTGCTTGTCTTTTTAACCTATTTTCAAGTCTTTGCAAATTCTATTTTAAAACTCTCCAAATTTTCCGCATTCTTCATAAAAATTATCGCCATGGAGGATTGCCTTCGTGAACAGCAAAATTTAAAACTTTCAGAAGGACGCACTCAGCAGGAAAACCCAGGAGTACTTCGACAAGAGCTAAGAGTAATAGCTACAAGCCTTCAAAGCTACAAGCCTTCTGTTGCGCACTCTAGAAGAGGATGATCCATACATATCCAGTAATATCTTTGAGGCAGCTCTTGAGATTTGCAAGGATTTAAAATTGTATCGAGTCATAAATGTTATGGTGGTAAATCATTCAACACCATAGCATTCATGGCCACGTGGGCGCCACCCTGGTTTATTGCTTTTGGCCGACTTGGCTTTGAGGCACGAAGAGGAAGCATGGTTGATTCGAGAAACAAAGGATGATCTTACCATTAGCTATGATTTTGCTTCGATTACAACAGTTTTTTAGACTCTATCCGTTCAACAATGAATTTCTTGTATAATTTGCATATATAAATGATCGAACAATTTGCTGATTTCTCAAAATAAATGTTTTTGCAGTTGAACATTGCTGATTTGCCTTAAAATAATTACATCCACTAATATTGAAAAGAACAGTACCCACCGGTGATCGAACACACGACGACGACAATTATTCAAAAAGAAAAACAATACCCCGACGGGAATCGAACACACGACCCCATGATCGCGAGCTGGTAGTTCTGCTACCTACACTGGACCGCTTCTGCCAGATGTAAAAACTTAACATTAGCGACGCTAAAAACTTTAAGGACGTTTTTCTCCAAAAAGGATGAGTGTTGCGCTCTAATATTTTAAGGATCGAAAATCCTTGACATCTTCTACTTATGTGCCAAATTTCGTCCAAATCTGAGATTCCATAACCTGAGCCTCTCCTAGTGAGTGGAAAAGAATGCTACAAAAATAAATTTGACTGAAAGATATGTAGATAAATATATCTAATGCATTTTTAAATTGTCCCGTCCCGTTAAAACCGTGGCAGGCCTCGCGGTACGTCCAAAACTCGTCGCCATCAGTCTCGCCGCGTAGGTTCAGTTGAGTCCAGACTCCTGATAAGTCGCTGGCCCGATTCTGAGCACATATCCTCATAAGGGAATGTGCCAACCTTCGCATGGCTTCCCTGCTTCGGCATGGATAACCATGGAGTCTCAGGGGAACTGCATGAGTGTAGATAGCGGTCGCGAGGGGGACCCAATTGCAATGAGTACAAAAGATATTAAGGAAATGGCGCGCCCTTCTGGTGGGGAGAAGCTCACCATGTTCAGCCAACCCTCACTTTTTCGAGGGGTGCATGCACCAAGGCAGCTATGCCAGGGACAAGTACCTTCTCTGTTAAGCCTATTGGCGTTAGCGGCACCACTAAGGCAACGACGAACATACCAGGCCGCACTGTTGCTGGCGCGCCATCCAACACCGCTTATTCTTAGGGTGTTAAACAACAACAAAACCCCTCTATGACGGCTTATTGAGACAGGAGGTCTGCCTTCAAAGTCTTGAAAAGGCTGAAGGATTTACCTCCCTATGGTCTTTCCCAGAAGGATAAAATCTCCCTTGTATGGGAAACCACCACAGTAGAGGCTTACAAAGCCTCTATGCCAAAGAAAGTGGCATCTCATAAAAGATGTAGATCTAATAGTCTGCCTCAAATCAGCCGAGCGTCGTACTGCAGGTCAACAAAATACCAAGATTGGTCAATCCTGTTAAAAGTAGGAGTTTTAGCGAAGCGGCCAAGGACAGCCTGGTGTTGAATTTCATCGACAGAAGCACCAGAGATGGTACCATCTCACCATCAAATTGGAAGATGGTGGAAATCGCACTTCTTCGGGTGTAAAAACCCATACTGGAGGCAAATTCTGGCCTTCCACCAAGCTGCCGTGCATACACGAATCAACGCTCAGCGGATCTATTTAAACAGGCTTTCGACAAATTGGTAGAAGTTTGGCCCAGAGAAAAGCTTGAGGCTGCCTCCAGGGAAGACATCCCGTATCGACCTCGGTCCATGACATGGATACC
The DNA here is from genome assembly GCA_963942545.1 of Oxycera nigricornis. Lineage (NCBI taxonomy): Eukaryota > Metazoa > Arthropoda > Insecta > Diptera > Stratiomyidae > Oxycera > Oxycera nigricornis. The sequence continues at coordinate 70,804,050 of OZ012660.1, forward strand.
GGCGGAGCCATCCACACTGGAGGAAATTGAGCTAATTAAGCTCAGCAATGCTGACCTTCAGGTGGACAATTGGAAGGTAGCCAAAGTCAGCAAGCCCAGCAATGGACAGCGAGAGGCCCTTATAATCCTCAATGACAAGTCGCTAATTCCATTGGAGTCTAAGGGTGGGGTGACGGCTACGGTTTCTCAGCTATCACCCTGCGAGTATACCGCAGGGACCGTACTGGGAAAGCAGTACGGCAACCGAATAAAGAGAGTGAGAGTGGGGTGACAGGCACCCGACCTTGAACCTCTCCAAACCAGATCTTTTCATCGATTACGGAAGAAGCACCAAATCCACTGCGGAGTTGGCTGGTGACTTTCTCCAATCCCCCGACTTGGTTGAGGGGGGATGTCCTTATATGACGAGGAGGCGGATAAAACTTTTTGTCGGGATGCTGAAATTTCTCCAAATAAACCTTCATCACTCTAAGGCGGCATCTGCCGCACTGCTCCTCCACCTGGCCAAGGAACCGTGTGTTGTAGGAAACCAGGTTTGCGGGTTCAACATGAGTGGATACAAGACAGTATCCCTCAATACAACAGCAAAACCGAGAGAGAGCTTGAAGTTTTTAACCTTGCATAATTTAAGTGACCAGGACACCATTGCCATAGTAGTGGAAAGTCAGTCCAAACCTTTTTGGGCTGTCTTTTGCTATATGACACACGATGCTCTGCCACCTCTCACCAGCCTGCAGAGGATCACAGGAGAAACCACTGCAAGGGGCATCCCTATAATAATCGGGGCGGACACCAATGCCCATCATCGTTTTTTAAGGTAGCACCGACACACTCCTTTACTCATTAAAGAATTCTCCTACCAACTTTGACTACATTCTTTCTAATGAGTCCCTTAAATGTGTAGATGTGTTTAAAGATTTGGGTGTTACCTTCGACACTTGTCTTCGCTTTCATCATCATTTTGCCGATATAATTAATCGTGCCTCTCGACTTACTGGATTTGTCCTTCGTAGAGCTTCTGACTTTTCTAGTCTTTCCCCATTTGTTAAATTATATTGCTCTCATGTTAGAAGTATTCTAAAATATGCTTCAAATACCAATCAGTATTCGAGTCTACGCTTGAAGGTGGACCTCCAAAGATTGAAGACATATGCGGTCTCGAGGGAGCCGTTGGGGCCCTTACATATGCCTTCAATGAAACAGCAAGGTCTGCATGTAGTTCAACGAAGCCCATGGGTAAGTATAAGCCCCCGCGGTGGAACAGTGATTTTGCGGAGCTGCGGAAGAAATGTAGGAAGTCCTTCAATCTCACTAAAGAATCCAATGGCTGGTCTTCTTATAAAGTAAAACTGAAGGAGCTCAAATGCTCTATTAGCAAAGCTAAACGCAACTCTTGGAGAAGTTTCTGGGAAAAACCTGAAAACTCCGAGGATGTTAGTCGCCTACGTAAAGTTAGGACGAGCTCCTCCTTATTTTTCGGGGTCTGTCAAAGACGCAAATGGGGTCTAGACGAAAGCCAGCTTCGAGACGTTCTTCGTTCTCATGGACACGCACTTCCCGAGTAGCGAGGATGTGGCTGCCAAAGTTGATCCACATATGCTCCGGGGCTGTCTGTTTATCACTGTGTCTGTCAATGACAGGCTCCTACGCTGGGCAATCAGCTCATTTCAACCTTTTAAATCTCCTGGCATGGACAATATCTCACCTGTTGAGATCCAGCAGAGAATCAATATAGCACTGCCATGGTTAAACGCCATTTTCAAAGCATGTCTACGAATGGCTTACATTTAATAGCGGTGGAAAGAAGCTAAAATAGTCTTCATACCTAAAGCGGGCAAGACATCCCACTCCTCACCTAAGGATTATAGACCTATCAGCCTCACCTCTTTTCTGCTGAAAACTCTGGAACGACTGATAGAGATCCATCTAAGAGTTGCTCTGAAACCAATGTCAGCGATACAATGTATGCGCCCAAGGGCCCGCCTTAACCCCAGTATCCACCGAGGTAAAACGCTGTGACCAACCGGGGAAACCGAGCGTAAAGTGGAATTTTGGTGGAAGACGGAAGGTTTTTGCTGGCTTTGACAACTAGAGAAGAAGAGATTTCAAGTAGTTAGTAATATAAGTATAGTGTTGACTAGCTATGAAAATACTTGAAGTATCGCATATTATTTGACTGCAGTTATGTGAAATTCAAGCTTGCATTCGAATCATTTGGAGTATCATAGGAGAGATTTTATCCTGGGCTGGCACTTGATTTCGATTGCCGATTTTCGACTGCTTGTCTTTTTAACCTATTTTCAAGTCTTTGCAAATTCTATTTTAAAACTCTCCAAATTTTCCGCATTCTTCATAAAAATTATCGCCATGGAGGATTGCCTTCGTGAACAGCAAAATTTAAAACTTTCAGAAGGACGCACTCAGCAGGAAAACCCAGGAGTACTTCGACAAGAGCTAAGAGTAATAGCTACAAGCCTTCAAAGCTACAAGCCTTCTGTTGCGCACTCTAGAAGAGGATGATCCATACATATCCAGTAATATCTTTGAGGCAGCTCTTGAGATTTGCAAGGATTTAAAATTGTATCGAGTCATAAATGTTATGGTGGTAAATCATTCAACACCATAGCATTCATGGCCACGTGGGCGCCACCCTGGTTTATTGCTTTTGGCCGACTTGGCTTTGAGGCACGAAGAGGAAGCATGGTTGATTCGAGAAACAAAGGATGATCTTACCATTAGCTATGATTTTGCTTCGATTACAACAGTTTTTTAGACTCTATCCGTTCAACAATGAATTTCTTGTATAATTTGCATATATAAATGATCGAACAATTTGCTGATTTCTCAAAATAAATGTTTTTGCAGTTGAACATTGCTGATTTGCCTTAAAATAATTACATCCACTAATATTGAAAAGAACAGTACCCACCGGTGATCGAACACACGACGACGACAATTATTCAAAAAGAAAAACAATACCCCGACGGGAATCGAACACACGACCCCATGATCGCGAGCTGGTAGTTCTGCTACCTACACTGGACCGCTTCTGCCAGATGTAAAAACTTAATAATCCATTAGCGACGCTAAAAACTTTAAGGACGTTTTTCTCCAAAAAGGATGAGTGTTGCGCTCTAATATTTTAAGGATCGAAAATCCTTGACATCTTCTACTTATGTGCCAAATTTCGTCCAAATCTGAGATTCCATAACCTGAGCCTCTCCTAGTGAGTGGAAAAGAATGCTACAAAAATAAATTTGACTGAAAGATATGTAGATAAATATATCTAATGCATTTTTAAATTGTCCCGTCCCGTTAAAACCGTGGCAGGCCTCGCGGTACGTCCAAAACTCGTCGCCATCAGTCTCGCCGCGTAGGTTCAGTTGAGTCCAGACTCCTGATAAGTCGCTGGCCCGATTCTGAGCACATATCCTCATAAGGGAATGTGCCAACCTTCGCATGGCTTCCCTGCTTCGGCATGGATAACCATGGAGTCTCAGGGGAACTGCATGAGTGTAGATAGCGGTCGCGAGGGGGACCCAATTGCAATGAGTACAAAAGATATTAAGGAAATGGCGCGCCCTTCTGGTGGGGAGAAGCTCACCATGTTCAGCCAACCCTCACTTTTTCGAGGGGTGCATGCACCAAGGCAGCTATGCCAGGGACAAGTACCTTCTCTGTTAAGCCTATTGGCGTTAGCGGCACCACTAAGGCAACGACGAACATACCAGGCCGCACTGTTGCTGGCGCGCCATCCAACACCGCTTATTCTTAGGGTGTTAAACAACAACAAAACCCCTCTATGACGGCTTATTGAGACAGGAGGTCTGCCTTCAAAGTCTTGAAAAGGCTGAAGGATTTACCTCCCTATGGTCTTTCCCAGAAGGATAAAATCTCCCTTGTATGGGAAACCACCACAGTAGAGGCTTACAAAGCCTCTATGCCAAAGAAAGTGGCATCTCATAAAAGATGTAGATCTAATAGTCTGCCTCAAATCAGCCGAGCGTCGTACTGCAGGTCAACAAAATACCAAGATTGGTCAATCCTGTTAAAAGTAGGAGTTTTAGCGAAGCGGCCAAGGACAGCCTGGTGTTGAATTTCATCGACAGAAGCACCAGAGATGGTACCATCTCACCATCAAATTGGAAGATGGTGGAAATCGCACTTCTTCGGGTGTAAAAACCCATACTGGAGGCAAATTCTGGCCTTCCACCAAGCTGCCGTGCATACACGAATCAACGCTCAGCGGATCTATTTAAACAGGCTTTCGACAAATTGGTAGAAGTTTGGCCCAGAGAAAAGCTTGAGGCTGCCTCCAGGGAAGACATCCCGTATCGACCTCGGTCCATGACATGGATACCGGCGGAGCCATCCACACTGGAGGAAATTGAGCTAATTAAGCTCAGCAATGCTGACCTTCAGGTGGACAATTGGAAGGTAGCCAAAGTCAGCAAGCCCAGCAATGGACAGCGAGAGGCCCTTATAATCCTCAATGACAAGTCGCTAATTCCATTGGAGTCTAAGGGTGGGGTGACGGCTACGGTTTCTCAGCTATCACCCTGCGAGTATACCGCAGGGACCGTACTGGGAAAGCAGTACGGCAACCGAATAAAGAGAGTGAGAGTGGGGTGACAGGCACCCGACCTTGAACCTCTCCAAACCAGATCTTTTCATCGATTACGGAAGAAGCACCAAATCCACTGCGGAGTTGGCTGGTGACTTTCTCCAATCCCCCGACTTGGTTGAGGGGGGATGTCCTTATATGACGAGGAGGCGGATAAAACTTTTTGTCGGGATGCTGAAATTTCTCCAAATAAACCTTCATCACTCTAAGGCGGCATCTGCCGCACTGCTCCTCCACCTGGCCAAGGAACCGTGTGTTGTAGGAAACCAGGTTTGCGGGTTCAACATGAGTGGATACAAGACAGTATCCCTCAATACAACAGCAAAACCGAGAGAGAGCTTGAAGTTTTTAACCTTGCATAATTTAAGTGACCAGGACACCATTGCCATAGTAGTGGAAAGTCAGTCCAAACCTTTTTGGGCTGTCTTTTGCTATATGACACACGATGCTCTGCCACCTCTCACCAGCCTGCAGAGGATCACAGGAGAAACCACTGCAAGGGGCATCCCTATAATAATCGGGGCGGACACCAATGCCCATCATCGTTTTTTAAGGTAGCACCGACACACTCCTTTACTCATTAAAGAATTCTCCTACCAACTTTGACTACATTCTTTCTAATGAGTCCCTTAAATGTGTAGATGTGTTTAAAGATTTGGGTGTTACCTTCGACACTTGTCTTCGCTTTCATCATCATTTTGCCGATATAATTAATCGTGCCTCTCGACTTACTGGATTTGTCCTTCGTAGAGCTTCTGACTTTTCTAGTCTTTCCCCATTTGTTAAATTATATTGCTCTCATGTTAGAAGTATTCTAAAATATGCTTCAAATACCAATCAGTATTCGAGTCTACGCTTGAAGGTGGACCTCCAAAGATTGAAGACATATGCGGTCTCGAGGGAGCCGTTGGGGCCCTTACATATGCCTTCAATGAAACAGCAAGGTCTGCATGTAGTTCAACGAAGCCCATGGGTAAGTATAAGCCCCCGCGGTGGAACAGTGATTTTGCGGAGCTGCGGAAGAAATGTAGGAAGTCCTTCAATCTCACTAAAGAATCCAATGGCTGGTCTTCTTATAAAGTAAAACTGAAGGAGCTCAAATGCTCTATTAGCAAAGCTAAACGCAACTCTTGGAGAAGTTTCTGGGAAAAACCAGAAAACTCCGAGGATGTTAGTCGCCTACGTAAAGTTAGGACGAGCTCCTCCTTATTTTTCGGGGTCTGTCAAAGACGCAAATGGGGTCTAGACGAAAGCCAGCTTCGAGACGTTCTTCGTTCTCATGGACACGCACTTCCCGAGTAGCGAGGATGTGGCTGCCAAAGTTGATCCACATATGCTCCGGGGCTGTCTGTTTATCACTGTGTCTGTCAATGACAGGCTCCTACGCTGGGCAATCAGCTCATTTCAACCTTTTAAATCTCCTGGCATGGACAATATCTCACCTGTTGAGATCCAGCAGAGAATCAATATAGCACTGCCATGGTTAAACGCCATTTTCAAAGCATGTCTACGAATGGCTTACATTTAATAGCGGTGGAAAGAAGCTAAAATAGTCTTCATACCTAAAGCGGGCAAGACATCCCACTCCTCACCTAAGGATTATAGACCTATCAGCCTCACCTCTTTTCTGCTGAAAACTCTGGAACGACTGATAGAGATCCATCTAAGAGTTGCTCTGAAACCAATGTCAGCGATACAATGTATGCGCCCAAGGGCCCGCCTTAACCCCAGTATCCACCGAGGTAAAACGCTGTGACCAACCGGGGAAACCGAGCGTAAAGTGGAATTTTGGTGGAAGACGGAAGGTTTTTGCTGGCTTTGACAACTAGAGAAGAAGAGATTTCAAGTAGTTAGTAATATAAGTATAGTGTTGACTAGCTATGAAAATACTTGAAGTATCGCATATTATTTGACTGCAGTTATGTGAAATTCAAGCTTGCATTCGAATCATTTGGAGTATCATAGGAGAGATTTTATCCTGGGCTGGCACTTGATTTCGATTGCCGATTTTCGACTGCTTGTCTTTTTAACCTATTTTCAAGTCTTTGCAAATTCTATTTTAAAACTCTCCAAATTTTCCGCATTCTTCATAAAAATTATCGCCATGGAGGATTGCCTTCGTGAACAGCAAAATTTAAAACTTTCAGAAGGACGCACTCAGCAGGAAAACCCAGGAGTACTTCGACAAGAGCTAAGAGTAATAGCTACAAGCCTTCAAAGCTACAAGCCTTCTGTTGCGCACTCTAGAAGAGGATGATCCATACATATCCAGTAATATCTTTGAGGCAGCTCTTGAGATTTGCAAGGATTTAAAATTGTATCGAGTCATAAATGTTATGGTGGTAAATCATTCAACACCATAGCATTCATGGCCACGTGGGCGCCACCCTGGTTTATTGCTTTTGGCCGACTTGGCTTTGAGGCACGAAGAGGAAGCATGGTTGATTCGAGAAACAAAGGATGATCTTACCATTAGCTATGATTTTGCTTCGATTACAACAGTTTTTTAGACTCTATCCGTTCAACAATGAATTTCTTGTATAATTTGCATATATAAATGATCGAACAATTTGCTGATTTCTCAAAATAAATGTTTTTGCAGTTGAACATTGCTGATTTGCCTTAAAATAATTACATCCACTAATATTGAAAAGAACAGTACCCACCGGTGATCGAACACACGACGACGACAATTATTCAAAAAGAAAAACAATACCCCGACGGGAATCGAACACACGACCCCATGATCGCGAGCTGGTAGTTCTGCTACCTACACTGGACCGCTTCTGCCAGATGTAAAAACTTAACATTAGCGACGCTAAAAACTTTAAGGACGTTTTTCTCCAAAAACGACGAGTGTTGCGCTCTAATATTTTAAGGATCGAAAATCCTTGACGTCTTCTACTTATGTGCCAAATTTCGTCCAAATCTGAGATTCCATAACCTGAGCCTCTCCTAGTGAGTGGAAAAGAATGCTACAAAAATAAATTTGACTGAAAGATATGTAGATAAATATATCTAATGCATTTTTAAATTGTCCCGTCCCGTTAAAACCGTGGCAGGCCTCGCGGTACGTCCAAAACTCGTCGCCATCAGTCTCGCCGCGTAGGTTCAGTTGAGTCCAGACTCCTGATAAGTCGCTGGCCCGATTCTGAGCACATATCCTCATAAGGGAATGTGCCAACCTTCGCATGGCTTCCCTGCTTCGGCATGGATAACCATGGAGTCTCAGGGGAACTGCATGAGTGTAGATAGCGGTCGCGAGGGGGACCCAATTGCAATGAGTACAAAAGATATTAAGGAAATGGCGCGCCCTTCTGGTGGGGAGAAGCTCACCATGTTCAGCCAACCCTCACTTTTTCGAGGGGTGCATGCACCAAGGCAGCTATGCCAGGGACAAGTACCTTCTCTGTTAAGCCTATTGGCGTTAGCGGCACCACTAAGGCAACGACGAACATACCAGGCCGCACTGTTGCTGGCGCGCCATCCAACACCGCTTATTCTTAGGGTGTTAAACAACAACAAAACCCCTCTATGACGGCTTATTGAGACAGGAGGTCTGCCTTCAAAGTCTTGAAAAGGCTGAAGGATTTACCTCCCTATGGTCTTTCCCAGAAGGATAAAATCTCCCTTGTATGGGAAACCACCACAGTAGAGGCTTACAAAGCCTCTATGCCAAAGAAAGTGGCATCTCATAAAAGATGTAGATCTAATAGTCTGCCTCAAATCAGCCGAGCGTCGTACTGCAGGTCAACAAAATACCAAGATTGGTCAATCCTGTTAAAAGTAGGAGTTTTAGCGAAGCGGCCAAGGACAGCCTGGTGTTGAATTTCATCGACAGAAGCACCAGAGATGGTACCATCTCACCATCAAATTGGAAGATGGTGGAAATCGCACTTCTTCGGGTGTAAAAACCCATACTGGAGGCAAATTCTGGCCTTCCACCAAGCTGCCGTGCATACACGAATCAACGCTCAGCGGATCTATTTAAACAGGCTTTCGACAAATTGGTAGAAGTTTGGCCCAGAGAAAAGCTTGAGGCTGCCTCCAGGGAAGACATCCCGTATCGACCTCGGTCCATGACATGGATACCGGCGGAGCCATCCACACTGGAGGAAATTGAGCTAATTAAGCTCAGCAATGCTGACCTTCAGGTGGACAATTGGAAGGTAGCCAAAGTCAGCAAGCCCAGCAATGGACAGCGAGAGGCCCTTATAATCCTCAATGACAAGTCGCTAATTCCATTGGAGTCTAAGGGTGGGGTGACGGCTACGGTTTCTCAGCTATCACCCTGCGAGTATACCGCAGGGACCGTACTGGGAAAGCAGTACGGCAACCGAATAAAGAGAGTGAGAGTGGGGTGACAGGCACCCGACCTTGAACCTCTCCAAACCAGATCTTTTCATCGATTACGGAAGAAGCACCAAATCCACTGCGGAGTTGGCTGGTGACTTTCTCCAATCCCCCGACTTGGTTGAGGGGGGATGTCCTTATATGACGAGGAGGCGGATAAAACTTTTTGTCGGGATGCTGAAATTTCTCCAAATAAACCTTCATCACTCTAAGGCGGCATCTGCCGCACTGCTCCTCCACCTGGCCAAGGAACCGTGTGTTGTAGGAAACCAGGTTTGCGGGTTCAACATGAGTGGATACAAGACAGTATCCCTCAATACAACAGCAAAACCGAGAGAGAGCTTGAAGTTTTTAACCTTGCATAATTTAAGTGACCAGGACACCATTGCCATAGTAGTGGAAAGTCAGTCCAAACCTTTTTGGGCTGTCTTTTGCTATATGACACACGATGCTCTGCCACCTCTCACCAGCCTGCAGAGGATCACAGGAGAAACCACTGCAAGGGGCATCCCTATAATAATCGGGGCGGACACCAATGCCCATCATCGTTTTTTAAGGTAGCACCGACACACTCCTTTACTCATTAAAGAATTCTCCTACCAACTTTGACTACATTCTTTCTAATGAGTCCCTTAAATGTGTAGATGTGTTTAAAGCTTTGGGTGTTACCTTCGACACTTGTCTTCGCTTTCATCATCATTTTGCCGATATAATTAATCGTGCCTCTCGACTTACTGGATTTGTCCTTCGTAGAGCTTCTGACTTTTCTAGTCTTTCCCCATTTGTTAAATTATATTGCTCTCATGTTAGAAGTATTCTAAAATATGCTTCAAATACCAATCAGTATTCGAGTCTACGCTTGAAGGTGGACCTCCAAAGATTGAAGACATATGCGGTCTCGAGGGAGCTGTTGGGGCCCTTACATATGCCTTCAATGAAACAGCAAGGTCTGCATGTAGTTCAACGAAGCCCAGGGGTAAGTATAAGCCCCCGCGGTGGAACAGTGATTTTGCGGAGCTGCGGAAGAAATGTAGGAAGTCCTTCAATCTCACTAAAGAATCCAATGGCTGGTCTTCTTATAAAGTAAAACTGAAGGAGCTCAAATGCTCTATTAGCAAAGCTAAACGCAACTCTTGGAGAAGTTTCTGGGAAAAACCAGAAAACTCCGAGGATGTTAGTCGCCTACGTAAAGTTAGGACGAGCTCCTCCTTATTTTTCGGGGTCTGTCAAAGACGCAAATGGGGTCTAGACGAAAGCCAGCTTCGAGACGTTCTTCGTTCTCATGGACACGCACTTCCCGAGTAGCGAGGATGTGGCTGCCAAAGTTGATCCACATATGCTCCGGGGCTGTCTGTTTATCACTGTGTCTGTCAATGACAGGCTCCTACGCTGGGCAATCAGCTCATTTCAACCTTTTAAATCTCCTGGCATGGACAATATCTCACCTGTTGAGATCCAGCAGAGAATCAATATAGCACTGCCATGGTTAAACGCCATTTTCAAAGCATGTCTACGGATGGCTTACATTTAATAGCGGTGGAAAGAAGCTAAAATAGTCTTCATACCTAAAGCGGGCAAGACATCCCACTCCTCACCTAAGGATTATAGACCTATCAGCCTCACCTCTTTTCTGCTGAAAACTCTGGAACGACTGATAGAGATCCATCTAAGAGTTGCTCTGAAACCAATGTCAGCGATACAATGTATGCGCCCAAGGGCCCGCCTTAACCCCAGTATCCACCGAGGTAAAACGCTGTGACCAACCGGGGAAACCGAGCGTAAAGTGGAATTTTGGTGGAAGACGGAAGGTTTTTGCTGGCTTTGACAACTAGAGAAGAAGAGATTTCAAGTAGTTAGTAATATAAGTATAGTGTTCACTAGCTATGAAAATACTTGAAGTATAAAAATTGTGAGTTTGAAATTGTGTTATTTAACCGGAGTGCACATCGGGCGTTTCATGCCTTTCCTTTTTCTTGCAAGTGGGTTTCGGATCGGCGCGGATCCTGTTTCCGTTCCCGGATCCGTGGTCAGAGCAATCTCGGCGTAATAACGGGTGGTGGCTTTGTTCTTAAGAAATCTTTCCCACGCCTTTCTCTGCGGGTGGAAGCCGGTGGGATTGCGTGAACTGCAACCAAGACCGGATACGGCGAAAGGTGACGATAACACGGCATTTTTATGTTATCGAGGATGGACCAGATGAAATATTTGTGGATTATCACGACTCAATTAGAAAATATTTATAACCATATAATGAACTCGAACATAAAATTAATACCGCTCAATATTGGATTTGAAAATTTATGGTATAATTTGAAGTGAAAATGTGGAAACATATTATTTCCAACAAATCGGACTGCAAACAATAGTTATTGCGAGAATGGAGTCAAATTGTACAGGACACTGATGGCAACAATGCTATTCAGACTGGTGTTGATAATCAAAAACAGAGGGTATCACATCAAATACTAAACATTCAACCATGGGAAGTAAGCTGGGTTTCTTTGAGCGTGTTCATAACCGAACATTGTAGATGTACATTGAACTCAAACATTGTGAATCAATGTACATCAATTTGTTTGAGTTAACAATTGTATCACTTTCACGTACATTGAACTAAGCTAATTGCAGTCATTGCGTGTCACCTAACCGCCGAACGCTCTATTTTGACTGCTATCGTCTAAATTTCACAAGCTGACACTCAGCCTTTTGACGGCAGTCGTGAAAGGACGCACTTGCACTCAAATCTTTACCACTGCTTCTGTATGAAGCATAGTGTTGCACGCATATTATTTGACTGCAGTTATGTGAAATTCAAGCTTGCATTCGAATCATTTGGAGTATCATAGGAGAGATTTTATCCTGGGCTGGCACTTGATTTCGATTGCCGATTTTCGACTGCTTGTCTTTTTAACCTATTTTCAAGTCTTTGCAAATTCTATTTTCAAACTCTCCAAATTTTCCGCATTCTTCATAAAAATTATCGCCATGGAGGATTGCCTTCGTGAACAGCAAAATTTAAAACTTTCAGAAGGACGCACTCAGCAGGAAAACCCAGGAGTACTTCGACAAGAGCTAAGAGTAATAGCTACAAGCCTTCAAAGCTACAAGCCTTCTGTTGCGCACTCTAGAAGAGGATGATCCATACATATCCAGTAATATCTTTGAGGCAGCTCTTGAGATTTGCAAGGATTTAAAGAAAACTCACACGCAAGGGCTAAAAACTGTAAAAACAGAGCCTGAAATTATGGCCTCTACGTCAAAGACGCCTAAGATCCAAAGTCAATTAGAGACTAGTTCCACAACGAACAATTCACTTCCAATGCCGAATTCACAATTACCGAAGTTACAAACGATAACAATCCCTACTTTCCGTGGTGGCTACAAGAAATGGAGAACCTTTCATGAGCTGTTTACAAGCATCATCCATGAAAACAGCGACTTAACCAGTGCTGCCAGATCTAGCTTTTTAAAAACCCCTACGTCAGACAGAAAAACCCCCAAAATAGTATAACTTCAGCTGAACCCCCCCCCTTCTCCCCAAATGGGATGTGTGTGGGCAGCATCCCAGTTAGAAATGTTGGATGTGTAATGTGTTCCAACTAGAATCCTTCACTCTGTTCTATTAAGTGAATGTCTTTTCTGTTGGATTAAACTAGACTAAAAGTAACATTTGGCGTTGCCTTTAAATTCTATCTAAATTCAAATAGCGGTCTGGTAATAGGTTTTTGGGGTTTTTATCCCAAGAAATAGTTTTGAATATTTTTACCCCCAAAATACCCCTGAGATAACTTAAAAACCCCTGTTTTAGGGAGGAAAACCCCAATCTGGTAGCACTGGGCTTAACACCGATCCATAAGATGCAATATCTACTTTCGTCGTTGGCTGGAGATGCTAAAGATGCAGATGCGCAGTTACAACTGTCCTCAAGCAGAAACAGCAATTGCAATCTTAGAAGAACGATTTTCCAACGAAAGAAATGCCACAATGGATCTAATTGACTGCATACTCGATACGAAAAGTGTTAAACATCGATCAGCTGATGGCATTATTACGCTGTATAATACCTTGAGTAACTGTCTCACAGCAATTACAAATTTGAAATACAGCACGCAGTCATGGAGCCCGATTATTGTCTGTATTGCGATACGAAAATTAGATACCGAAAGCACACGCCTATTCAAAGAAGGGCTCGACAATACACAATCTATGCCCACAATTTACCACCTGTATCAATTTCTCCTAAAGCGATACCGAATCCTAAACGCGACTTACAGCCAGGCATACGCACGCAAGAAGGCACCCATGCCGAACAAACACAAGGTGTTCACTGTCACATATGGTTCAAGTTACTCATTTTGCAATGAAGTACACGCAATCTACCGATGCAACAAATTCAAAGCAATGACCCCGCACGAATCAACCAAATTTGTCGCAAATGGAAAATTGTGCAAAAATTGTTTATTGCATAGTCAAGAATAAATTTGCAGAAGTAAAGGTCGTTGTTATGAATATAAACAAAAAGACCATACAATAATTCACATAGAATCATCGAAAATAATACATTTCACTGCCTTTGCAAACATAGTCCCAAAAAGCGTAGCGGATATCAGAAACCGAAATGTTTTGCTTGCTACTGCCAGAGTTTTTGCATTTACAAATGCAGGCAAAAAAAATTTAATTGATAGTATTGATTGACCCTGGCTCACAAGCAGCAATCATCACGTCAAAGACTTTAAGAGGTTAGAACTACCCACAGAGGGCATACTGGTATTGGAGGCCTAAATTCAATATCTGTAACTAAAAGAGCAATTCTTGTTATAGCTCCGAGACTCGCATCTTAATTCACGCTTCACATAGAAGCGTTTGTGATGTCGAATCTAACTTTAAGCCTATAAAATGTCACAATTAACACAGCTCTGCCAAAATAGATCTTTAATTGAGAACTTGCGGATCCTAAATTTCTGGAAAAAGCGTCAATAAACATGATTATTATATCGGATGCATATCCAGATATTATTGAACAAGGCATGAAACGATACGGGAGCTTAGTTGCCCAAAAACCAGACTTGGATGGATTCTGTCCGGAAAATTCACAATACAAACACAAGGTACCACATTGACTTATTTAATTACAATGGCAGATTTTTTTTTTTCGTCGTTGGGAGATGGAAATCTTCAAAAGATACCGAGTTGCTCCTGATTCTCGGCATGTCGGATTTCTACCGACTAAAACCACCTCCGTTTCCTCCAAAAAATCTTTACTCCATAATTCATTGCTTGCACTGTCCGTGTGCAATTATTTCCTGAAAGCTTGTTCATTTAAATAGTACTTCCCAGACGATGTATATCGGTATAAGGGATAGTACCAGTATCTCATCTTTTCATCGTTAAATCGAAAAAATTTTCAAAGTTGATACAGAAGTCGATGAAAGACAACCTACGCAGCGATATCAAGTGAAGAAATATTCCAAGCTTCGCATTTAAGAGATGACTCAGGCAGATATGCTATGTGCTTGCCATTCAAAGACACCAATTCTAAACAATTGGGTGAATCAAGATCTACAGCCTTGATTCGATATAAGCAGGTAGATAAGCGACTAGCTAAAAACAATGAACTGCTTGCATTCCTTGAAGAGCATTTAACTCTTGGAAACATGTTCAATCAAGCTACGAGTTGTTTTCGACGCCTCTGCTAAGACTTCAGCTGGTGTAGTTTTGAACGACTTGCTGCATAGAGGTCCGAAGCTGCAACAAAATCTTGCACAAATCATAGTAAGATGGCAGAAACATAAATTTGTCTATACAGCTGACATAGAAAAAATGTTCAGGCAGATTAGGGTAGCTCAACATTTTTTAAATGATCAACAAATACTGTGGCGACGCCATACAAATGGTCCGATCGAAGAGTACAACTTGAATGCTGTGGCTTATGGCACTGCATCTGCGACTTATCTTGCTGTTCGGTCACTTTTATAGTTAGCAAAAGACGAAAGACATAATCATCCTTCAGGATCGAAAATTTTAACTTCGGATTTTTGTGTTGACGACCCCATGGCGGGCGCAAAAACTACAGAAGATGCCACAGCTCTGCAAGCTGATATCGTAGCAATCCTCCAAAAAAGGAGGCTTCAATTGCGAAAATTGTGCAGTAAGGATCCAAGACTGCTTGAAAATATCCCAGAACAAGCAAGAGAAACAGGACACAAACAAAACGTCAGCTGCTGTCAAATATAGCGACTTCGTTTGACCCAATTCAGTGGTTGGCTCCTGCCATGATTAAGGACAAACTATTAATGCAAGAAGTTTGGAAAGAAAGTTCGGACTTGAGCAGCTATACATCCAACAGCATAATGAACGCTTGGGATCAGTTTGCAACAGAAATCGGTGAACTCGTAGATATCCATATTTCACGGTAGCTCACTACAACCCAGACGTAAAAGTTGAACTTCATGGTTTTTGCGATGCATCGGACAAGGCTTACGCGGCAGTAGTCTATTCCAAGTGCATTTCTTCTCATGAAGCAATAAGCGTAACACTTTTTTTGCGCAAAAACAAAAGTGACTCCACTTAAAGCTAAACTTACACCTCCAAAACTTGAACTCAACGCTGCTGTTCTGTTGACCAACCTGTTGAAACAAGTTAACTCATCGCTGAACAGCAAAATATCCAATTCTATTACCAAGGCAACATGTGACGTACTTCATCATACGAGGCACACATAAAATAACTATGCATGGCGGCGTAACATTGGTGCGAAGTTATTTAAGAATGAAGTAATACAGTCTATCTAGTAAGAGCGTGGTCGACTTCACCGACAGGTAATGAAAGATTTCGCTCTAATTCCTTCGCGAGCCGATAGAGGGAAGCTTTGTCCTTGATGCATTGTCAACAAAGATTCAGTTGTCGTTGATCTTTTGAAAGAGAATCATGTTAAACGCCATGAGTGCTAAGTACGCGTTGCGCTACGAGGCTGTGTTCCTTTGCATCCACCCGAAAGGTCCCAAAATGTCGCAATCAGCGGCTGCTAAATATATGAGAAAGTCGAAGGCAGCAGTGGATACAGCGATATAAAGTGGCTAAAAATGTCGATGATTTAATAGAACGTGGCTCGATAGGAAAAGTGAACAAAAAAAATGAAAAAAGAATAGTGAATCTGTTTTCGCGGAATCCTGCTTTAACACTGCGGCAAGGACAAGCAAAATTAATGGCAAAAGGTTTAGATATATCCTACGAAACTATGCGAACCCATCTTCGTACTCATGATCTGAAATGGCGCAACACAATGAAGAAGCCTCTGTTGACTGAAAAACATGTGACAAAGCGACTCGCTTGGGCGCATGAGAATATTGATAGAGATTTTGAAAATGTCATTTTTACTGATGAATGTTCTATATGGGCACGTTCTGTCCTCACGCAAGCCTGGTCAACTTCCACCAATAGGCTTGTTCAGCGGACCGTAAAACATGGAATAAAGGTGCATCTTTGGGGCTGCTTCTCAAAGCAGGGATTCGGCACTTTGCACCTCTTTACTGACAACCTAAATGCCGAGAAAATGATAAACATCTACAAAAAGGCTTTACTGCCATCTGCCAAACGATGGTTCATCACAAAAAATGAAGATTGGATTCTGCAGGAGGACAACGATCCTAAACACCGCAGCAAGCTCTGTACTCAGTGGAAGACTCAATCTGGCATCGTTACATTGGATTGGCCGTCGCAGTCGCCCGATGCAAACCCTATTGAAAATGTGTGGACATATATTAAACTGAAGCTTCGTGGCTACACTTTGAAGCAGTTGTCTTACGAAATTCGTCGGATCTGGAGATCCTTGCCACTAGAATACGCCGTCAAATTAGTAGAAAGCATGCCTCGGAGATGCCAGGCAATTATCGACGCCGGTGGCGACTGGACACATTATTGACCAAATTGCATCATTGTTTGTAATGTGTACAATGTATATATAAATATGAAAGTTTCATCAAATATTTTTTTTTATAAATTAACACGACCACGCTCTTACTTGACAGACTGTAAGTAATAATAGACGACCCATAAGTCATTTGGCACGAAGTCCATAGATGCCTCATATGTCACAGAATTTCGAGCTCGAATTCTAGTGCCAATGATAAGGCTAGGCGCAAATTGGGGCGCGTGCAACGCGTGTGACGCGACATGGCACAGCACAGTTTTTTGTAACATGCACAAATCAATAGATCAGCGCAAATTGACGACGCGGCGCTACGCAGTGCTACTGGCGTGACATGACAAACGCGTGGCACAGTAGCAGAGACACAGTTTCTCGCGCCACACGTTTCAGTTTGAGCATATCAAATGTGGTTCTAAGTTTCTGGTGAACGGTTGTTTATTTATACTCTGCGAGATTTGGGGACAAACTGCGTGGCAATATGCGTTCCCCAGCACTACGCGAGTGACGCGATCGCGTCGTGCCGCTCGCGTCATGTCATCTCGCGCGAGTCACACGTGTCGCAATTTGCGCCTAGCCTAAGAGATCCGCTTAAAACTAACGAGGGTCAAAATTCTGCAGTGGACAATCGTAAACGTCAACCATCAGAACGACAAAAGAAGGAGAAACGTCGTATCGCACCCTGCACCTGGCCAAGAGCGCTACTAACAACTATTCTAACGTTTGCAACCACCCTAGCTGACAATCACTCTCATTATGAATATGTAATATTCAAGCCGTCTACAGGATATTATATAGGAAAGACACCGGTTCTTTGGGGGAATGTTAGAATGGAAATTCTTCTCCCATATGACGACATTTTGCCTGATGAAAACAACATCTTGCATACTTTCAAGCAAACAGAGAAAATATGCCAAGACACGAAATCATTGGTACAGACAACCCACTGCAACGCACTAGTGCAGCACCTTAAAACCAGGAGAATTGAGATATTCCGACAAATTGAACAGATCAAAGATGTGACACCGTCAAGAGTCAAAAGAGGGCTGTTTGGAAAATTACTTACGACTGTATTCGGCGTAAACGATGAAGTATATGAAAATATAGACAACTTAGACAAAAACCAAAGGATACTTCATCCAACGAATCAACAGCACTTACAGGTTTCTATCAGCATGCAACAGCTCAACACGGCAACCAATGAAAAATTCCAACAGTTTGGTAGAAGAGTCAACGAACTCATAGAAGCTATGAATGGAATGAAATCCTGGTACAGACAAATTGATGAGAACAAGCTAAGCATTCAAGTAGTTTCAACTTATCTCGCAGCCTCTGAATATTTCGATGAAATCGGATTGAAGTATGAAAATCTAGTCAAAGCAATGCATGGGCATATTAGCATTACTAGCATTGTCCCTTTAAGTACTATAGCAGAAACAATCGATCGAGTTTCGAAAAACCTACGACCGCTATTTTCAATACCAGCGGTTCTGCAAAATCGAATTGTTGTTAAAAAACGAAGCAATCACTGCTAGTCTATGGATATTTCATATCATAGAACGTAGCACCTACGACTTTACTCATGTAAGCGCCATTCCAATCAAAGTCAGACCACATGAATTTATATCACCACTGATTGAAACACCTACTTTGGCAATATACTTTAACCAGCTGCAGTACTTTGAGTTGGACGATGATCAATTTCGCAGTTGCTCAATTCAATCTCAATTGGGTAATATACGAAATCTATGACAGACACAATAGAAGCTCGTGTCCTATGACCGCAGTGAAGAACTTTCAGTTATTGTGGATGCCCAACACATTCGATCAGTAAAGAAGGGTCATCAGCGCATATACTCACTACCTAAGCTGGAAGAAATAATTTCCAAAATTTCTGAACAGATGTTTAAAATACCTCCATCTCAACCGCTAAACAACGAGGTACCGCATTTTCAACCACTGGTCATCCGTGCATTAGCCTGGTCCTCGATTACCGCTGCTATCGTCTTCGTCATTGTTATTTTGTTTGCTATAAGAAAATGTAGGCCAGTATCTAGAAGTTCTAGCATGGGCCCCAGTCAAGAAAGTGAAGAAAGGTTAAGCCAAATCTTTGCCACCCGCCAAGCATCTCCAAGCAAGTTCAACTTCAGTGACCGTCCTGTGGTGCCCAACCTGTTCATGACCGAACATTGTATGAGATGTACATTTAATTCAAACATTGTGGTTCAATGTACATAATTTGATTGAGTTAACAATTGTATCACTTTCACGTACATTGAACTTAACTAATTGCAGTCATTGCATGTCACGTAAAATAATGCATTTGTGATGACATCCAATTTTCTTCGAATGCACTAAGTTCATATTTCAAGTCAACAAATATTTTGCTTACTTCAAAGAATTGTAGACATTTTCAATTGGCCTAATTAATGTTTTTGCAAATAAATTATAAGGAGCAATAATAAAATAAATTTCATTCCCAATTGGAACCTCACCAAGAGTTTTCTTTTATCAACCGAATCCTCTCCTCTTTAATCTTCTTCACTTACAAACAATGGTGGAAGAATATTTTCTCTTTATTGCGAGATCGTCGTCCGGTGTGGACAAGCAATATCCTTACTTATCTATTTCAGTTTTTTAAGGACTTGATGAAAAATAGGTTTTCTGGGTGGGTGTCTAAATTTCGGTAGTGCGCAATTTTCGTTTTGAAGTTTAAGTGTCCATTTAACCAAACATATAAAAAGATTAACAAAGAAGCTGTTCCTTCATTGTAGAAAATTGCAAAACTTTCAATTATATCTGCTATATCTACTAACTTCTACTAAATACAGGATCAGCTGATGGTCGCTGTTCGAAAATATACTAATTTATTACTGAATACATTTGGAGATTGAAAAGTTAAACATATACCGCGCATAATTTATTGATAGAAGATATGGTAGAAAAATTAAGATATTTCTATCGCAATCTCTTTCCAGCAGCCATATTAGACAATGAATCATTAGAAAAACTATGCTGTAATGTTTCAGGATCGCCATGTAATGTTTCTGGATCGCCATGTGATGGTCCTTTGATATGATCTTCTTTTCCACCGTGACTACGGATTTCCATGGGGAATAAATCCGGAAAAGAAAAGTAAAATAAGGGAAATTATAAGTGAGGAAAGGCCGGCACAATTTTGATGCCACTGGCCAAGGTAAAATTTATATGCCGATTGTAGGCATAACCTGCAGTGCCAAATGATAGGCACAATTCAGGGAAAGTCTAGCAATTAATTTTGTGTGCCCAGTTGGCTCTAAACCTAGGCTAAGGATTTCTACTATTTTCAGAGATATTAAAATTTGCCATTTTGTACGACTCTAGTTGCTTGTTCAAAAGATAATTGGCTTTGAGTATTTTTTTTCCTGAATTCAAGTTCGAGATTGGTTGTTTCCGCGGTTTTCTTTAGGTTCTGGAATTTTGTTTTTGAATTTGCTAAAATTTCTAATTTTAGAAGAATTGTTTCTTTTGTATAAATTCGGTAGGGGTTTTTAGTTATACTCAAAAGAATTTTGTCGAGCTCATTTACTATTGCTTGCATTAATGCACCTATGCTTTTAAGTAGCGAAGAATCTAATTCATTAAAAATTTTCGACAATTTTTGGAAATATATTTTTATATTGACGTTGTTGTATGTATGTATGTATGTATGTATATATGTATATTTTTATATTATTATTACTATAGTTGTTGATGTATGCTCGTCCGTAAAAAAAGGGAAATTATAAGTGAGGAAAGGCCGGCACAATTTTGATGCCACTGGCTAAGGTAAAATTTATATGCCGATTGTAGGCATTACCTGCATTGCCCAATGATAGGCAAAATTCAGGGAAAGTCTAAAGAGGATGTGCCGAGTAGGAAAGGCACAAATAATACTAGCTCGCTAGTTCTCCAAAAACTATATTTTCTTCAATGCTTACTTGCTATTTATACAAATTCTTAACACTAAATCAAACACTTATGGCCTAATAAAGTATCCTAAATTATGTATTTCAATAACTTATCACTAATCGTTCCACATGGCACTCACAACCAAAAGGCGATGTCCATGTGCGCAAAGATCACGAGGTAAGCACTATCGGTACAGTCATGAAGCGATGTATTTATTGGTGATAAATACATCACTTTGATGTTGGAAGGATAGCCTTTCATTTAATTGAAGTGATGTATTTATTGATGATAAATACATCACTTTAATGTTTAAAAGATGTTCTTAAAGGACACCACAATGCCAAATATTTTTTCAAGTGATAAATATCTGTAATTTGATAATTCCAGTTAATCATTTACAGAATTTTCTACTTGACTGAGGAGAATTGTGAAAACATATGTTAAAGACGCCATTTTAAAGTCTCCAAGCGCAATTCGAGAAATTGTTTTAGAAATCCTTTGAAATCCGACTTCACATTTTAAGGCTATCATCGAAAAACTACTCATAGATTAACACTTTTGTTTTAAAAAGTGTCATGTCGTAAGAAATAAGTGAACCCATTATATTTGCAGTGAAATATGCCATACGTGCAGTTTTGTTCAAAATAAACCACTTTCCGACAAATAAACTCCTGAAATTTTAATAATTACAACGAAAGTAGTTATTTTTATTTATTTAATGGAATTGTTTGTCTCTTAGTAGCATACATACATACAATGAACAAGTTTGGTATGAGAACACTAAGGAGTTGTATACTGAAACATTGCTCCAACTGACAAGCATGGTGATAGTTTGCATAACGGTTGCGGAGAATGACAAATTGGCATTTTCGAATCAACAGGTGATCATTTTGTCTTTCTAAAGATATTGCATGATTCCACAATTTTGAACAGTGAACAGTGTCTCGATCTTTTGGGGCTTTAAGGAGATTGGTACTTCCAACAAGTCTACGACTCGAAGCGAACGGCTTCAATTATTCGCGAGTGACTTCCAGTCAGTTAAAAACTCCTCTTTAGACTCTACTATAACAGTTGTGTAGGCGATCATGAAATCCATTGCAAATAGGCCCAACCTTTTAAGAAAATTGAATTATGAATGGACGAAAATGTCAAACGGAGCTGGAATGCAATTAGAACAATTGACGCCTCGGATACTTACAAATAATCATTAGGATCCCGTTTGCAGTACGTTTTAATGTGTTTGAATAAGCCGTATACATACTTTTTTGAACTGATATATTTGAATTTTCCATTTCATGGGACTGAAAACAAAAATCTTCAAATGCTGTTGCTATCTGCCCGACAGCGTCAAACTAAGCGTCAAAATTAAAAGAGTGTTTGTGCATGGTTGAGCGAGTGTGACGTAAAAACAACCAATAAAGGGGAAATTGAGAATGGGATAAGTAGTGAGTAGAGAGGAATGACAGTCGATAAGTGACAGATCAAGACTATGGATATACGGGAAATTGGTATCAATGTAATTTGTGTAATTACAATATTTTAAATTTGTTTGTCAAGATGAATCGATTGGTAAGATCTGAAATGGAGCGTAATCAAGAGAAAAATCAAAAAATAGTTTGGATCGTATAGAAAGCCACACTAAAAGGACAGAATGATGAACGCTTAGACGTTGTCGAGTTTATGGAAAATTGATAATTTACTGTACGATTCTTTTTTCCGCCTTTCACCATACTACCTCTTTCCGACATGCTACCCAATTTTGTTTCAATTTTACCTTTATATTTTGGTCCATCCGAATTCGTGGATAAATCGAAGTTGCTCTCCAGCCCCTTAACCATCGCAGTCTCAACTTTTCACTGTATCAGCGCTAATACGTTGCAAATTTCTAATACATTTCACAAATCTGTTTTTTTTTTAAACTTCCAGGCGCACAGGTCGTCATCTCGCATAACAGCCATGCCCAATTAAAGGGCATATATTTCTCAAATCCACAAATGAGAGCAGATTGAAAAGCGTGACCTGAAATTGTATTTTTAGATGGCACGTATAAGCTCCTAAAAACGCCATGATAATATTGCTCGTTGAGGATGGGAATGGCAAGGAATAAGTGGTTTGTGTAGGTCTTCTTGCATCTGAAGACAAAACAATGTGCCGTGGTTTCTCAACACGTTCAAAAAA
Source organism: Oxycera nigricornis (assembly GCA_963942545.1). NCBI lineage: Eukaryota > Metazoa > Arthropoda > Insecta > Diptera > Stratiomyidae > Oxycera > Oxycera nigricornis. The sequence continues at coordinate 70,827,059 of OZ012660.1, forward strand.
GAAAATTTTGAAACCGCCATGCAAATTAAAAATTTCACGACGGACAAAGATTCTACGGCACGAAGTGTTTTACAAGATACTTTCCCAAACGCTCGGCTATACATATGCTTGTTCCATACACTATGTATATTCAAAAAAGTTGTGGAATCATCCAGTTTGGGTCTTACGCTAGTCCAAAAAACAACTGCAGAGCTGTTGTTATAAAATAAATGAATTGAATATTATAATGAAAATTGGCACACGATTTGCAACCAATGGACTGTGTTCAATATGAACACATCGTCGTCGTCGTCGTGACATGGAGGTGGGCATTGCAACCCTAGCACTGCGACCTGCTGGTCGATTGTACTAGCCTCATACTTTTCCTTTCTGGAGTTAATGCTTATGTCTTGAATCTTCCGGATGAGATGATGAACCTCATCAGGTCGTCCAAGGCTAAGGAATATTATGTGTACACATTCATATACCCTAAAAGTACAAATGTGCCCAATATGAACGAATTTCAGAACCTCACTTTTTTTTCGTTGTCGGTTTCACGTGAAATGCCCCTAAAGCTGCACAGCTAATATTTGTCTTCTGTTTGCAAATTTTTCCCGAAATTCGATGCTGTCAAAAGAGATCTTCTCAATTCAAACCACAGAGTGGAATTTAATTGCAAAATGGTATCATTTTCGATACTAGCTCGGTTTTCAACATTTATTTCCAAACTTCGCAAAAATTCCGATCTCGCATTTATGAACGATTGTTCCTCCATATCTGGTTTCTCGCAGGAATCGCCGTATTCGAAATCATTCATGACTTTTCTTGGGGTTGGAGACCTCTTCTGTTGTCGTGAGTGATGTGCACTTTATTTTTTCATACGAAGTTCCATGATGCCTGATCTGTAGAATGGATTTTTTCCGAAAATTTCTTTTCGTAATGTAGAATGCGTGCATTTGGTGTTGAAAGCTACAAGTGCGGCGCAGCAGCGACTTTGGTAACCACGTCTTGTGGAAAAATTTATACGCTTCCCTCCAACAGCTTTTGCAACAACGCTGTTAAACGATTCAACGATATTGCTTTGCACATCGTGGATAAGGCTTCGTGATTGCTGTGCCAAGTAACACACAGCCTTTAAAATATGTGGCAGTAATCCGAATTTTTCAAGGTCTTAAATATAGTTTTGTTCGCTTGCTGTTTGCTTACAAAAATAGGATCTGCATTTACGATGATCACCAAAAACATGATATGGACCATTTATAACATCGCTTTTGAATTTTTCGTGAGATGTCGCAATTTTCACTATTGCAGCGTCTTACTGCTGCATTTACTGCTTATCTAAAGCTACCGAAATTGTTGTTCACTATTCGTCTCAGATGCAAAGGAAATACTGTATTGCAAGAAACCCTTTTTATCTTTCGACAGTAGTTTCCCAGCAAATGATTTTTACACTCAATTTTCTCCACAGTTGTACTTTGATAAGGCCGAGCTTGCAGAATTTTGTTATACGTAGAAGAATCTCCATCAGCAATCATTCGGGAATATATCAATCCACGTTGCTGAATATAAGTTTTAAAACCATCCAAAAGAATGTCACATTCCATGCTCGTTGAACTTCCATTGTGATTTTTGTAACATATGTGGTCCGGAGGATTTTGGCGTTTGTTCTCAGTTCTTCTACATATCAAGCAGTATTTGTTTTTCGTTTTCATGAAAAGCACTTCTTTAGAGAAATCGCCGCTACCCCAGAAAGGGCTGAATAGTTTGTACCGTATGATCTCTTCGACCAGCATCCATCAGCTACCACAGTTATAAGCGGTGTTCCATTTTTATCAACACTTCATTCTCCTTTTGCATGATCTGCTTCCTGTTGTGCTGCCATGGCCATTGATTTTTCGGACACTACATCCAACCTGTCGGAAACTTTTGTTTGAATGTTTCTATATGTTCGTTTACCCATGAAAGGAATTTCCATTGATGAAAACAGCTCATCTAGGCAATTATAACCGATTCCTAGGGAATGTACTGCTGCTACTGTGGAATAATTGATGTCCATGTCACTATTTTCATTTGATTGCGACGTCCCTACATCAAAGTATGAGCAACAGAACTCGCATTTTAATTTAAAAGTAGATTTCAATCCGTTTTGTACTTCGCATATTATATTCAAATATGAAAATGAACATCCAAAACGAACAGAATGGTTGGAAATCTCTTTCATTTGTTCAAAAAAAGTATTGGAAATCTACAATCCGTCGGCCAACATCGAACATTTTCAGTTGCACATAACATACGATGCGTGCCTCCTCCCGTATCTAGTTGTTTCCTATTGAAAACTTAACACGCATGAGTAACCTACCCTTTTTGTAGTTACAAAATCGGAATGAGTACAATGACTCACATAAGTGTGCTGATTTCGCACGAAATGCTTAGTTCTGGATCAAATAAACCAACTATATGAGATAGGGTTGGAAATTTTCCTGAGATTTTGAAATAAATCCGTTTAAAAATTCAATCCTACACAGAACCAAGTGCGGATAAACTGAAGCTAGTCTCTTATTTCAAAGGGCTTTGAAGATTTTCAATTGATGAAACGAAGAAATAAGCAAACCAAATTTCAAAAATATTTAAGTCTGATGCAAGTATATTGCTATGATATCGGTTCTAAGAGCTACTTCATTGTTATTACTTTCTTGTATGTATATAATCACGCTCCACTGTTTGCCACAGAATATTCTGTGAAATTATCACATTTCACAAATCTTCGCAAAATTTCGTAAATTAGTTCAGTACCTACGGAGTAAAATTTTTGTAATGATTAGAGACACAGAAGCAGACAGACCGGCAGAAAAACCAATTTCAATGGGGTTTATTTGAAACACGATAAAGCTGTTCGTCCGCAATTTCTATGAGTGTGCCTTCTAGCTTAGCCCAAAAAATTACCTGGCTTTTGAAACATTTATCCTTCGGCAATTTTTCCTGCTTTTCACGGGTTGGAACTATTTTTTTGTATTACCCATTATCACTCGAAAAAATATGTAAATGATACACCTTCAGTCCCAAATCCTAATTCCTTGTTTTACGTGCTCATTATCTTCTCGCGGAGGGGAATAACGAAAAGCACAAAACATAACCATGGAGATATAAAAGGGCGTGAAATCTACGTGCGCATAGCTCGCTGCCTGCGAGTGAACTAATTTTGAATTCATGTTGAAGAAATTAATATACTTTATCAAATTATTGTAGGGTAACCTTGCTACAAATATCTAATATTACATTTTTAACATTGTTTCATTGAGATGTTCTTTTGAATGGTTGGTAAAAATTTGTTATACCATGAACCTATGTTACTTAAAAAATATGCGACAAATCCCACCTAAAATGTGATACTTTGTAATCAGTTATTATTAATAAACTTGAATAATTTCATAAATTTAATCTATACAGTCCCTTTTCGCATCCTTTTACTAACTTAATGTTAACAAACTACATAATTATCTTAAAAGGTGTAGGAGAAAATTTCATTTGAAAATAATTTTTTTTTTCAAAACTACCCGCAAACTTTTTCTTGTAACTGCTTTCACGAATTAATATTTTTTATTTGATTCTATACAAACCCTGGTGCACGTAACAAGGATTAAGTTGTAAAAAACATTATATTTACTTTCCCCGTTATCGAGAAAAATTCACTCGAAAATAGCCACTTTTCATTGAATTTGCTGTTTTGGTGTACTTGCCTTAACAAAATATTGATTTTTTCTTTTTGTGCATATTTATGAAAATCATATAATTTTTTTCAAAACACATGCAATTTTTCTATTCATGATTTTTCCATATACTGCGCTCCATATCCTGTGCTTCAAATACTATTCGCCATATACTGTTCTCCATATACTGTGTTCTTGACTACACATCTGTCATTTCTTCTCATCTAATAACCTTCAGAAGGAAACCGGGTTAATACGTCACCCCACGACTTGAGAAAAGTATTTTGTTATGATGTTTCAAATATTATCTCTTTCTATTATTCCGTCTATTCTCTCATTAATGGGACACCAATCAGTCAATTAAGTGAACGCCTCGCAGAAGGTTCTAGTTTAGTTTATATTGGTATTGCTGGGGTGATTCAACACCCCTGTTGGTATTAACGTATGTTTTATTTTTTAAAGTGTTAAGAATAAATATTTGATTTTAAGGTGAACATGACTTTGCTCACAGAAGATGGAATCAAAAAATTACAGGAAAGTTTTGAAGATGAAAGTTCACACGATGAGAGGCATTCAGAAAACGGGGAAATAATATTTTCCGTCGATCAATGATTCGATTGCTTTGCATACGAATCAAGAAATCGAGCGGCGTGCAAGTAATTACACAGACCAGCGCTATGTAGGTAAAACGAATAGCATAGAAATGGAAGCGTTAATAGGTTTGCTTTACTTTTCGGCTGTAAATCGAGCCAACCGCAAAAGTGTAACAGATATGTGGTCGTCGTATAGTGCTGCTATTTATAAATACATAATTAACGCTAACCGCTTCCGATTTTTGCAAATTTGTTTGCGTTTCGATGACAAGGATGGTAGAAACACGGAAGGTAAATTTGCACCTATCCGACAAATATGGTCCTTATTTATTAACAATTGCCAAGATTCATATGAACCACGTTTTTTGTCACGATCGATGAGCAACTTTCGAGTTTTCGGGGCAAGCGTCCTTTTCGCGTATACATAGCATCAAAGCCAGATAAATATGGCTTGAAAATAGTAGCCATTTGTGATGCTAAAACATTTTATATGTTCGATGCGATTCCGTATATTGGCAAGGAAACGGAAGTAAAAACACCTGCGGCATATGTTAAGAAACTTTTCGAAAGCATCAAATGGTCCTGGCGTAATACCACCTATGACAATTGGTTTGCGTCTATTCCACTAGCGGATGAAATGTTGAAAGACTATCAACAAACAACTTTAAGTACGCTTCGCAAAAATAAACGGGAAATCTCTCCATCGTTTTTGCCACATAGAAGTAAGCCACCACTTACTTCTCAATTTGCTTTCGACCGAGAAAAAACACTTATCTTTTACACATAGGAAAAACAAATCTGTGATACTTTTATCCACCATGCATTATAAGCCTGAAATAAATCCAAATACACATAAACCGGAAATAATACACGACTATAACGCAACAAAAGGAGGAGTCGACACTTTCGATAAAATGATGCATTCGTTCAGTTCAGCTAAAAGCACCAGGCGATGGCCATTTCAAAACTTTTATGGAATGGTGGATCAGGCTGGCATAAATTCTATGGTGCTTTATGTTGACCGTAAAGACCCCGGTATCAGTGTCAGTAAATTTCGAAGCAACTTTTTAAAAGAACTGGCGTTGCAATTGGCAAAGCCTCTTATACAACGTCGTTGCACTTCAAATTTACCACGAGAATTAGCGAGCACTTTGCGATGTATTAATGAGTAATTGTTAATTATGAGTAAAAAAAAACCCTTGTCTTCCGATGCATTTATTGTTCAGCCTTAGCTGCCAGGTGTACAGTCTTTCCACATATCCCAACCTACAGCCCAGCTGAACTCAAAATTACAAGCATCAGTTTCACTTACCGAGCTATACATTCTATATTAGCACTTTTTCGAACTAATTGAATTCGTTCTCTTCTCAAAATTGATTCTAATTCTGAAATCCCCGCCATAGGTCAAAACAATATGATTTTCAAACTGTGAAAAAAAAGCTAATAGGGGAATGGAATTTTTGCCCCCAATCGAAACAAGTACATAAATTGAAGTAACTTCTGTGTCAGTATCAAAGGTTTTATGTCAATTATGGAAGTCGGTGAGAAGCGGGCGTAAAAGTGTAAAAATCTAGTGTTTCAAAAGGAGACGGCGACAACTTCAGGTAGAAGTATTGAATAAAATCAATGAGCGAGTATATCTATGCATGTATATATATATATATATATATATATATATATATATATAATGTCGCAGATATCGCCCGTGAATATCTGGAGCACGTAGTAAGCCTTGAGATTTGATATTACCCGTGAATATCTAGAGTATGTAGTAAGCATTGGGAAGTCAGTCGAATAAAAACAAAAAAGGACGTTACAAGAGAAAAACTCGTTTCAATATAAAAACGCCAAAAATCCCTTACGAACTAAAAAGGCTCACGGAAAAGTTACAACATTGGTGTCAGAAGTGGGATTTTTGGTGTACGAGGACATTTTGACTGTGCAAAATGCCGAAAGTGAGTGAATTGAAGGTGACCCAGCTCAAAGAAGAGCTGAAGAAACGGGACTTGCTCACAACCGGAAATAAGTCGGCACTGCTGGGAAGGCTCATGGATGCACTTAAAGCTGAAGGTAACGATCCAGATAGCTACGAATTCGTGATTGAGTATGAGTTCGCTGGCGACGTAAGCATGCCAGGTGAGCAGAACGCAATTATGGAGCTTCTCCTGGAAACGAAGCAGCAATCGCTTGAAATACAACAGCAGATGCGACAACAATCTACCGAAATGGCGCAAAAGATAGAACAGCAAGCTGCTCAACAAACTTTCGAAATATCTGCGAAAATACTTGGAATCGAGCAGAAGTTCAACGGTCAACTAAACGAATTGGACGAGAAGTTCCAGAGCATGTCCGAAGAGTTCGAAAAGCTAAAGTGAGATGTTGAGCGGAGCAAAATTGTTGGATTGACTCAGGTAGAATCGGATACAGCCAAGAACTTGAAGGCTCCAATGTTCGATGGACAAAGTTCTTGGAACATTTACAAAACTCAATTTGAGGCCGCTGCAGCAAGCAATCGATGGAGTGAACAAGAACGAGCGACTGCCTTGATTTTAGCGCTTCGAGATCCTGCTGCTGAAATTTTACAGACTGTTCCAGTGGAACATCATGGAAATTTCGCGAGTCTGATCAACGCGTTGGATATGCGCTACGGTGAGGACCACATGAAGCAGATTTATCGGTCCCAGCTCAGGAGTCGCACGCAGAAGCAGTCAGAGACAATACAGCAGCTCTCCCAGGATATAGAAAAGTTGACGCTGCTGTCTTATCCAACATCGGACCCGGAGCACCGAGATGAGACGGCACTCGAGATATTTATCAGGGCGTTGCGTGATCTGGAATTAAGGCAGCCTCTTCTTCTCGCGGACAAGAGAAGCCTGAAGGATGCAGTGGCCTACAGTTTAACGTTTGAAGCAGCCAGGCATGCGTCCAGAAGCGAAGTGAGACTTCGGGAAGTGCATGAAGAGTGCTCATGCCAAAAGGTAATTGTCCGACGTGAAATTGGGTCGAAGGAAGCACCACGATGTTGGAACTGCGGAGAACAGGGGCACTTTAGACGCGATTGCCGCCAACGCAGTAAATTTTATTATTGTCCGGGCTGCGCAGCCAGGCGGAAATAGCGTAGTGGACCCGAAAAAGGAGCCGCTTCCCCTCCTGAGGAGGCGGGAAACTAAAAAGCGCCAACTTCGCGGGACAGAGGTTGGCTGATAGGAGTGACTCCCCCAGAACCATCATCGACGTCTCAAGGCTAAACAGGGGAGAAAATGACTTGTGGTTGAACGGGAAGGTTGCATCAAGAAGCTGTGCGTTGACCATAGACACTGGAGCGACGAGATCTATTCTGAGGCCTGGCTTGGCTGGAAACCTTAAACAGAATCGAGCTCCGTTTTGCGAACAGCCACTGGTGGTTCTGCGCCAATCTATGGGGAAGTCTACTGTGAAGTCCAACTAGGTGACCTGATATTCCCGCACCAGTTCCTGATAGCGGACATCACTGATGAGTGTATCCTAGGCGTGGATTTCCTGTCAACAAATGGATTCTCCATAAATTTAGGCGAGCGAATCCTAAAGTCGCGAAATACGGAGATATCAATGGAAGCTAGTGATACCAAATGCACTCAGCTGCGGATACTGGCTGACGAAGACATCCAGATACCGAGGTCATCTGAAAACGTTATGTGGGCCACACTAGATGGTGATCATGGGGACTGCCGCTTCTACTTGGTAGAGGCAGCCAAAACACCAGTACTTCGAAATCTTCTCGTAGCGCGCAGTCTAGTAAAAGTGCATAGGCAGGGGCGAATACCCATAAGAGTACTGAATGTAGCAGATACTGCCATTAAGATTAGGAGAGGAACCATCATCGGAAGTTGTCAACCAGTAGCGGAAATAACCTCTCTGGACTCGGATAAAATAAGACAAGCTCGTATCCAGCCGCCAAAGACGGGAGCAGTAAACGAACTGGTGAAGAAGGTACTGGATCCAACACGATTGACTGAGAAAGAATTTGCCGAAGCAGAAGAACTGATTGCGGAATTCTTCGACGTTTTCTCCGCTGGAGAAGACGATCATGGCCGAACTAACCTGGTGTCTCATAGGATTGACACGCAGAACTCGAGACCTATTAGGCAGGCTCCTAGACGTCTTTCACTTGCGAAACAAGAGGAAGTCAATAGCATGATAGCTAGTATGGAGAAACAAAGGGTCATCGAATCTTCAACCAGCCCCTGGGCATCCCCAGTTGTCCTTGTAAAGAAAAAGGATGGAAGCACGAGTTTCTGTGTAGACTACCGAAAACTGAACGAGGTAACAAAGAAGGACAGCTACCCACTTCCGAGGATCGATGACATCATGGATACTCTAGCAGGGGCTCGTTGGTTCTCAACGCTAGACTTAAAGAGCGGCTATTGGCAAGTGGAAGTTGCGAAAAATGACCAGGAGAAGACAGCGTTTTCAGTGGGGTCTGGATTATGGCAATTCGTTGTGATGCCATTTGGCCTGTGCAATGCTCCGGCCACTTTCGAGCGATTAATGGAACGTGTTTTACGGGGGCTCAGCTGGAAAACATGCTTAGTGTACCTCGATGACATTATTGTGAGAGGTCGAAGTTTCTCGGAGCAAATTCAAATTCTACGAGAAGTGTTCACCAGACTAAGAGCAGCAAATCTTAAGCTCAGCCCAAAGAAATGTGTGTTGTTTGGCAAAGAAGTCAAGTATCTCGGACATGTAGTTTCATCTATAGGCGTCAAGACAGATCCGGAGAAAATAGAAGCCGTGAAGAGGTGGCGAACCCCGAAAGATCGACACGAGCTGCGAAGTTTTCTCGGGTTAGCAACGTATTACCGACGATTCGTGAAGGACTTTGCTAAAATTGCCAAGCCATTGCATCAGTTGACCGAAAAGAATCAGTGGTTTAATTGGAACAATCAGTGTGAAGCATCATTCGAGCGGTTGAAAAACGGACTTTGTGAAGCGCCTGTGTTGGCGTACCCTAGACCTGGAAAGACGTTCGTTGTGGATACAAACGCCAGCAACACCGGTATTGGAGCGGTATTATCGCAGCAGGTGGATGGCGAAGAAAAAGTAATCGCGTTTTACAGCAGAGTGTTATCAAAACTGGAACGGAACTATTGCGTGACACGGAGAGAGTTACTCGCAATAGTTGAGAGTGCAAAACATTTCCATAAGTATTTGTATGGAAGAAAGTTTGTTTTGCGTACAGACCATGCAGCGCTAAGGTGGTTATTGAGTTTCAAGAGCCCGGAGGGACAAGTCGCCCGTTGGCTGGAACGCCTTCAGAGCTATGACTTCGAAGTCATTCACCGTAAAGGGGCTTTGCATGGAAACGCAGATGCACTATCTCATCGACCGTGTCCACCTAGCTGTAAGCATTGCCATCGACTGGAGGGAAAAACTGCTACGGCTGACATACGCTTAATTGACATGTCACCTGATACTGGAGGGTCCCAGGCGGAGATCCAAACTGAACAACATGGTGACGCAGATATTAGGCAAATCATGACCTGGAAGCAAGCCAATCAGCGACCAGAATGGCAGAAAATCTCCGAGTGCAGCCCAACAGTGAAGAGCTATTGGGCACAATGGGACTCATTACATCTTGACGGCGGAGTGCTGAAAAGGAAATGGGAGTCTGCTGATGGCAATTCACACCGAATGCAAATTGTGATTCCACGAAAACGGATTCAGGAAATTTTAAAAGAAATGCACGAGGGTACATCCGGAGGTCACCTTGAAGTAAATAAAACCTTGAACAAGGTACGAGAGAGGTTTTATTGGGTGAACGCGCGAGAGGATGTCGAGGATTGGTGCCGTAAGTGTGCAGTTTGTGCATCGGTGAAAGGACCTAAACATAGAACCCGAGGAGGAATGAAGGTCTACAACGTGGGAGCACCCTTCGAGAGGATCGCTGTGGATATCGCTGGACCCTTTCCCAAGTCGGATCTGGGAAACCGCTACATACTGGTTGTGGCGGACTATTTTAGTAAGTGGCCAGAGGTATATCCGATACCGAATCAGGAGGCGTCGACTGTCGCAGAGAAAATCATCCTCAACTGGGTGAGTCGATACGGAGTTCCATCCGAATTACACTCCGACCAAGGAAGAAATTTCGAGTCACGACTGTTTGCCGAGATGTGCACCCTGCTCGGAATCCACAAGACCAGAACAACACCTCTGCATCCGCAATCCGATGGAATGGTCGAGCGATTTAATAAAACGCTCATTGATCATCTTGCTAAGGTCGTCGACGAAAAACAAAACGACTGGGATCAGCACATTCCATTGTTTTTGATGGCGTACAAGGCAGCAGTACATTCAACAACGAATGAGACTCCATCAAAAGTGATCTTCGGGAGCACAATCTGCATTCCAGCCGACTTGAAGTATGGAATACCACCTGAGGCTCCGATGCAGATGACGGAGTACGTCAGCGAACTGAGATAGCGGTTGGCCAATGTGCATCAACTGGTTCGGGGCAAACTCAAAATAAATTCTGCGAAGATGAAGGGCAGGTACGACTTAAAGGCGAATAGTGCGGGTTTTGCACCGAACGATTTAGTGTGGTTGTACAGCCCCCGGAGACAAAAAGGGCTATCACCGAAATTACAACGTGATTGGGAAGGACCGTACCAGATCATGCAACGGATCAACGATGTTGTATACCGGATAAAGGAACCTGCAAAACCGAGAGCGAAAATGAAAGTAGTTCATTTAGACAGGTTGACGTCTTATCACTCAGCTAGTGGCGTGAGTTCTATTCGGGACGAATAGATCTGAGGAGGGGATAATAACGCAGATATTGCCCGTGAATATCTGGAGCACGTAGTAAGCCTTGAGATTCGATATTACTCGTGAATATCTAGAGTATGTAGTAAGCATTGGAAAGTCAGTCGAATAAAAACAGAAAAGGACGTTACAAGAGAAAAACTCGTTTCAATATAAAAACGCCAAAAATCCCTTACGAACTAAAAAGGCTCACGGAAAAGTTACAACAATATATATATATATAGTAATCCCCCGAGTAACGTAAAACACACTTAAGTAAATTCGCAGTTACGTAAATTGTAAATTTAAAATATGTGGTGTAGGTGCGACCCTTGAGGTCCACACGACTAACTTCCCAGTGGGGTGAATAAAAAACCTATAATTTGTTTTTATTAATAATAACTATTATTAATAATTATTTTTCTAGATTATTATAATTACTTTTATTGTTTCTTTTATTTTTTATCTAACTACAAAAGCTTTGATAGAGGAAGACACCTCCCCACCTGGTCGTCCTCTACCAAAGCCTCGGCAACCTCGTCCTTCTGCTCGTCCACCTCGTCACTCTCCTTGTCCTTCTCTTCGTCCTCCACCTTATCCTCCATCTCGGCTTCGGAATTCACAACCATTATTGAGAGTATTTAATTATTATTAATAATAATCACTCGTTATTTAGACTGTGTGATCGTTATTGAATAGTTATAATTGTGTTCATATTTACAATATCAAATTACAACTTATAATATTTGATAGTTATTAACAATATTAAATTATTTATAACAATATCCAATTATTAGCGTCACACATACCAAACCTCATAATTTAAGTTTGGAGTTATATAAATTCATCTTGATTTGTTTTTAAATAACATTTTTTACAACACTGATCACAATTTTGCTAAAACACAGCATAATAGTAATTTTACTAGGAAGGTATTTGAGATCTGCTCGAATTAATAGTGCGTTTCAACAGTTTCAAAATAAGCAATTTTTAGTTGATTTCAGTTTTTTCATCCTAAATAAAAAACGATTTAACCGATTTTACTGAAAAGTCTTTCAATTTTAAACTACATAATTACGCGTCGAATGAAACCAGTCCCACGTCAATACAATCTTTGGTTCTTGAGATAATCACTCGTTGTTTTATATAAAAATATGGAACCAAATCTTGAGTAGGTTTCTTAATGTAAAATCTGTTTATTTACTGTTAGAATGGCATCAAAGCAAAAAACCGAATTCACTGATAGCAAACCAACAGCGTGCGATAACTTTCGAGGAAAAAATTATAATTATACGTAATTATGAAGGCAGAAAGACGATTACAGAAATATCTCTTGAAATGAATCGACCTTTTTCAATAAAAAAAATCACAAGCGAATTCCTAGAAGTTTTCCCATCGTCCAATACAAGGCTAGAACTCTGCACAAGGATTAATTTCAGAAGACTTGTATCATTTATATAGAACACTCATTCAAAGCTAGTTCTGGAAGGTTATAGCGTTTTAAAAAACGGGCAAATGTTGACAACAGATGCTTTTCGAAGACTGGTTCAATGAACACTATGCTCCACAGGTAAAAGAATATTGTGACAAAAAGCAATCCCTTTCAAAATTATCCCTTAACAATTTCAGGTAGTGAAAATCCGTTAATATGGTGCGATAGCGTTTTTGGCCATTGACGGCTACGTTCTGACCGGACTCATTTTGAAAGAAATATGGACCGATGATTCCATCGACCTATAAACAACACCAAACTGTGCACTCCTGGGGATGTAGGGGTAGCTGTTGAAGCTTTGCAGGTTGTTCTTCAGCCCAAATACGGCAATTTTGCTTATTGACGTTCCCATTAAACCAAAAATCCACCTCATCGCTAAACAAAACTTCGCGATAAAGCAACGGATTTTCATTGAACTTATTCAGAGCTCATTCGCCAAAAACACGACACAAACCTAAGTCGCTCGGCTTCAATTCTTGCACGAGTTGCACTTTGTATGCCTTAAAACTAAGATCTTTACGTAAAATACGCCGTTGTTGCGTTCGACAAATTAAGCTGTTGCGATTTGATACGTCACAATGTTCAACCACACCCTCAGCTACAGCCGCTTTATTCTCTTCACTACGTGCTTTATGTGGTCTAATCGGTCGAGTATCATCCAATATTGTATGCTGAGTTTCAAAATTGCGGATGGTATTGGCTATAGTGGTCTCGGTAGGTTGACGATGACAATGATAAGTTGCTCTCAGAGCACAAAAACATTCCTCACAGAACGCTGATTTCATAGTACAGCTGAACAACTTGAATACGTTGTTGCAGTGTAAGTCTTTCAATTATATATATATATATATATATATATATATATATATATATATATATATATATATATATATATATATATACTTAGTCGTGCCATAAATTCTGTCACACAATTTCAAATGCGCGCTTTCTCAGAAATCACCCTGGCACTGCACCATTAAAATTTATAACAAATGAACTGTACGGCGTAATGTTCCGATCAGTTTGGTAACAGTTTTTGACTAGTAATCATGGAATAGGGCGTGAAAGAAAATCGTATCGCTATAATAGCATAAGTGTGGAAAAAGTGCTTCTGAAATTTTGAATTTGTTGAAACCGCTCAAAATAACACAAAGATTTATTTATCGTGCAATAGAACGATTTAATGAGACCTCAGGAGTAGATGATGGAGCAAGGACCGGTCATCTCTGCACCGTTAGAACAGCCAGTGCCATCAAAGCTGTCCAAGAGCGCATCCGTAGAAATCCACTGCGCAAACAAAAAATTTTGTCGAGGGAATTGGAAACTTCCACAAGATCGATGAGTATTCTCATTCGAGATGATCTTCATATGAAGGCTTATCGTCGGTCAACAACCCACATATTGACTTCACGGTTAAAGGAACAAAACAACAAAATGATAAGGTTTATTCAACATCATCAAAAGAAGCTAAAAAACGGTTCCCAGAATGCAACGAGGCCATCATCCAGCTTTCTGAACAGAGTTAGAGAACAAGACCTGTAGAACCCCCACCGTAATTTGGACAGTCTGAAAAATCCTTGGTGAAAGCAGCAAATGAAATGTCGTTGGATACCGTGCGTGCCGCTGTACACCAATGGCCAAAACGTTTAAAAGCTTGCATAAAAGCAAAAGGAGGTCATTTCGAATAAAGTTAATATTATTTAATTAATAATACCATACTAAAATAAATTCCTTTGAAATAAACACACTATCTTTTATTTCTTAGATTTCATGCTACTTTAAAGTTGTGACAGAATTTATGGCACGACTAAGTATATATATATATATATATATATATATATATATATATATATATATATATTAAGCAGAAAATATTATGAAATTGTTTTTGGCGATTTCTTAACCCTTTAGCTGCCACAGGCGTTTTTTTGAAAAATGCCGTTCTTAAATTAGTAAAAACGCAATATCATCACAGTTATAAAATATAAAACACTCAAACAAACAATAAAACGCAGAAAATAGTTTTTTGCAACTATTTGAAGCTATTTTGTGAATATGAAGTGAGCATATTGGGAGCGACAGTTCTCCAAAGTCGAAGAAATGTTTTTTTCTATACGAAAATTTTGCATTTTTCCTTATTTTCCTTTAATTTTTACGTTCATAATCCAAAATCTTTTTTCAAAAATTAAATCTCTGTTGTGTTGTTGTTAAAAAGTTAGAACATCATTTTACTCTAAACTATCAATTTTTCATTGCAAAAGGACTATAAATGCAATCAGTTTTTACCAAAAATTCGTGTCTAAAATAAAATTTGCGTTCTGAATTGAAGTATTCGGCTGTCCCCACATGAAAGTGCTTTCAATCACAATCTTTTGAATGAACAAAAACAAATATGTATTTGAAATGTTTTTATTAAAATTATTTACAGCATATGTTCAAAGTGGCGTCCTTCCATTGTCAAACAAGACCTGCTTCTCTTTTTTAAGCTCCGTATCGAGCGTGACAACATATTGCTTGGTATTTGGGCGCTGGCATTGGTAATTTTCGAAGAAAGTTGTTCCAAGGTGTCTGGAGTCTCCTTGTAAACAATTTCTTTTAAATGTCCCCACAGAAAATAATCTAACGGGTTTAAATCCGGAGATCTTGCAAGCCACCGCACGGGATAACGCATTAGCCAGCGATCCTGGAATTTTTGGTGCAGCAAAGTTGTAACCTCTCCCAAATTATGTGGATGTGCACCACCATGTTGAAACCACATCCTACTTCTCCTTGAAAGTGGTAGGTTCTCCAATAATGTTGGTAGTACATTCTCCAAAAAATGATTGTAGCCTTGGCCAGTTAAGCGGTCCGGGAGAATATATGGCCCTATAAATTGATCTCTAATAATACCTGCCCAAACGTTAAGTCTCCATCGAACTTGGTGATGTCCTTCACGTACCATATACGGATTGGCTTCGCTCCACCAATGGGAGTTGTGGCAGTTGAATATTCCTTCCTGGGTGAAGAGGCATTCGTCCGTAAACAATATTTTTTTTTCACAGTTCGGGCTTCCAAGAATTTTTCTCTGTAGCCATTCACAAAAATCCACTCGCTTTGCGTAATCCTCTGTATGTAATTTTTGCACCTTCAAAAAGAAGTAAGGGTGCAAATTTAAACTACGCAAAATGATTTGCACTGTTGACTTTCTAAGCCCCAATTCTCTTGCTATTCCCCTTGTGTTGCAAGTTGGGTCTTGCACAACGAAATTGAATACGGCTTCTTCGACGGCGGGTGTTCTTGACGACCTAGGTCGGCCCACGGCCAATCGCGCACCTTGAGTAAGTCTCCCTGTTTCTCGTTCTCGAATTTGAAGCCTCTGGAAGACGTTGGCATCTGGATGTCGTCTGTTAGGGAATCGTCTTCTATACTCGAAGGATGCACGCTGACTGTTTGTTTCATATGCTCCAAGCACAAGAATCATGTCGAAGTATTCATTGGACGAGTACTCCATTTCTGATCGTTAGTAGCCAATCAATAAAAACAGTTAAATAATTCTACAAAAAGGTATTTTTCTCGTAAAATACTGCTTTCTACTTGTTATCATCGTATGACGACCAAGCGTTGCCCCATCCTAATTTATGGATGTGAATTTTCTAGCCCATAAGTGTTGACTGATTATATCCGAATGTAAATGCTTTCAAATCAATTAAAACTAATTTTCAAAGGTTTTATGACTGCTTATAATCAGCTCAGGCACTAAATAATCACAAACACCGTTTACCAGAGTTGTCTGAGAAGGTTCTACCAGCTCGGTTTTTGTTAGTAGGCACATTAGGCACTTTTTTGAATTTTTGTTTTAGAATTTGCAGGCGTGTAACTATTAGAAATTGGCATATAAGGATAAAATTATGTTCTAATTTTTTAACAACAACACAACAGAGATTTAATTTTTGAAAAAAGATTTTGCATTATGAACGGGAAATTACAGGAAAATAAGGAAAAATGCAAAATTTTAGTATAAAAAAAACATTTCTTCGACTTTCGAGAACTGTCGCTCCCAAAATGCTCACTTCATATTCATAAAAATAGTTGCAAAAAACTATTTTCTGCGTTTTATTGTTTGTTTGAGTGTTTTATCTTTCATAACTGTGAAGATATTGCGTTTTTACTAATTTAAGAACGGCATTTTTTTCAAAATTTTTAAAAACCTGTGGCAGCTAAAGGTTTAAGAAATCGAGAAAAAAAATTCATAATATTTTCTGCTTAAAATTGCCCAAAAAATCACGTGGTGAGGAGCCTGTGCGGCAATTTCTAGACACCCTGTATATATTTGGTATACAGGGTGTTTCGGAGTTGATGGCATTAAATGAAACCACGTAATCCTTGAAGTCTTTTCAGCAAAAAATCGTATGGGAGGGGGGGTGGTAAATCGGAAGGGGTCTCGAGATATAAGGGGGAGAGTAACCACGCCCCTCACCCACGACCTGGCACGTGTAAATCGTCATAACTATTTTATTTTTATGTGTAGACTTTTGGAAAAGGATGCGTTTGATAGCCTGTCAATGTATGTTTTTAGAAATGTATTAACAAATGCCCGCAATGCTGCCAGTTTTACACGAAAAAATGAGAAACTTTAAACAACCGGGAAAAAATTGTAATTTTGACTTTCGCGACCGTGTTAAACGCTAAAGTGATGTATTAACCTATAAAAATGATTATCCTGACAGAAAGCCTTACTTTCTGCTTGAATACTTCCGAAGAAAAAGGCTGCCGATTTTCCTTTGTTTCCTTCGAAAAATAGAAAACTAAAATTTTGTGAAATTTTGCTGACTTACTTTATTATGGAAAATAATAACTAAAGATCTAAAGTTACAATTTATTTTGAACTTATCATTAAACAGCAGTATTACTGTATTGCTTGTGATCACATCAACTGTTCAAAGTGGCTTCCTTCCACAGAAATGCAAAGAAGAGCTCTTTTCTTAATTTCTGTGACTACATCGAAATGCATAAGGTCCTCTCCTATTTTTTCACTAGCTGCCTCAATTCTTAAATCTAATTTTTGAACTGATGACACAGGTGTCTTGTACACTTCTTGTTTCATTGCACCCCACACATCAAAATCAAGGATAGTTAGATTTGGAGACCGGGGTGGCCACCTAATTGGATCATTTCGACCTATCCACCTTTCTGTATAGCTTGAGGCTAGCCAATGGGTGATTTGTTGGCCAGTATGGCTTGGAGCACCATCGTGTTGGTAATACATCCTGTTGAAATGATTATTGGTTTATCTTCCAGTAAAGCTGGCAACTCGTTATCCAAAAAATTGAGATATCCGGCAGAATTCAGCCTATCCGGCAAACGGAATGGCCCAACTATCCTACGCCCCAGGACGCCTGCCCACATGTTTCTGCTAAATCTACGCTGTGTAGAGGTGGCCCTGGTTACTCTGGGATTGATAATAGCCCATAGATGGCTGTTGTGGAAGTTGTTGACACCATCCCTTGAAAAATGTGACTCGTCGGTCCATAAAATGTTACTAATGAAGTTGGAGTCCGTTCGATCCCGTTCGTTAAGCCACTCACAAAACTCACCCCTTTTCACGTAATCCTCGGGAAATAACTCTTTCATGGGTTGAAAATGGTAAGGGCGCATCCTTTCCTTGCTTAAAACTCTCCAAATTGCGGTCGCCGATAAGCCCAGCCGCAAAGCTAGCTTGCGAGTTGATAAGTCTGGTTAGTTACGTACAGTGCGCCACATAATTATAGAGTCACCGCAAGATTTTCCACTTTCAAACTTCCTTGCAGAGCTGATGTTGTTTTGTTCACAAATTACAATTACCCGATGAAGAGAGAGAATAGTTAACATAAATCTATACCATTACCAGTCTAAATTAAAAAATAATTCTACAAAAGTTTCTTACATCCTGTCTCAAAATTATAGAGCCACTTCAAAAAAACTAAATTTATTCATACTTAAAACCATAATATTAATTAGAAACTTAAACTTTAGTAAGCAATTGGCCCTACATTTTTATGTATGACCTGGAAAATGCGGTTTGGCATACTGTCTACCAAGTTTTGCAAGATAGTGGACTCCTGCTTCCCAGACTTCGGATATTGCCACTTTCAAAGAATTTACGTCTTCGTAAGTTTTATTATTAGCGTAAATCCGGCGTACAATTATTCCCCACAAATTTTCTACTGGGTTGCAGTCTGGTGAACGGGCTGGCCAGTCAAGAACCGTAACTTTTTTTTTCTCGAACCACTTCTTAGTGTCGTTGCTGGTGTGTATGGCGGCGTTATCTTGCTGATATGTTTTGAACGTCGATGCTTCCGCAAAAATGGCAACAGGCTACTTTCTAGGACATTCTGGTAATCCTTACTGTTCATTTTGGAAGAAGTGAATACCAAATTCAGCTTCCCGCGAGCACAAAATGCCGCCCACACCATACAACTTCCGCCACCGAAATTTCTTTTCGAAAAATATAGAGGCTCATTCCGTAAGTCACGCCAATAATTGTTGTATCCATCAGGTCCGTCCAAACAAAATTTTTTTTCATCGCTGAATATTACCTAAATAAAATAAAAAATAACACTTTATTATAATTGTTTCAAAGTTTTCACATTTTGTTTGAATAAATAAAACACTCGCATCAGTCGGTGCTTAACTCACCAGATTCCATTGCCGGTTCATGTTCAATCTCGCAAATTCTAGCCTCTTTTGTTTATGAAGAGGCGTAAGAAGCGGTGCTGTCAACATTTTAGACTGTACAATGGTCGGATAATTTTTTATAACCCGCCGAATTGTTTCCCTCGACACATTTAGCTCACATTCGTTTCGAATCTGTGCGAGAGATTTCGTAGAATTCAAAGTTGTAGCAATGATTTTTCTTTTATCTCGTGGAGAGAGACGGCCTGGACGTTTTCTCGTTCCATACTTTTCCGGATTTGCAAGAAAATTCTGTACCACATGGTGCGATCGCTTTATTTTGCGAGCAATTTCCCGCATACTGTCACCAGACTTCCAGTACGCCTCTATCATTCCTTTTTCTTTCGGTGAGAGAGTTTTACCACGTGGCATATTTAGAAAAAATAATTTTAGGCTGTTTAAGAAAAAAAATTAAAACACAAACTAAAAATGTAGATAATGGCTCTATACTTTTGTGACAGCACGAAATGACACTTTTACTGTTATTTCTACTTATAATACGGTATCACCACAGAAACTGCTTGCATGTGCACTGATGACGAATGCCAAACATACACTGCACGTTTTATAACTTTAAAGCGATAACCAACTAAAAAATGACGAAATTAACAATTGGCTCTATAATTATGCGACGCACTGTACTATGGATAGTATGTGCTCTTCCTGGTCGGCGTCCCTGAAAGTTCCTGGTCGGTTGTCCAAACGCTGCAGTTGGAAACTTCCAAACTCTCCAAACTATATATATATATATATATATATATATTTGTGAATTTATTAAAGATGTAAAACAAATGGAGTCTATGCAATGCGAAAATTCTATACTCTTCCAACAAATACTTAAGGTAATCACCGCGTTTTACAAACCTATTTCTTTTCCTATGTTAACTCTACCAATTTCTACAGAAATCACAGATCAGAAGAAACCTTAAGGCTTCAGGACTCGTGTTGAAAAGCAGCTTGGTGCGTTTGAGGCTCAGTGCGTGCTAAGTTTGCCTTGTGCTCCTTAAGGTTTGCAATTCTGCTTGTAATGCAGCTTAAATCCTAGCTTATCCTAGAGTTTGAATGAATTGGGTTATTTGTGTATACTCCTGGAGCGCAGCGCCAGCATCTGCTTTGCAATTTTCCTATATATCACTATCTCTACTTCTTAGCGAAGCCAAATTGTCAGTTGCGTACAACATTCCATTACAATCATAGATGAGGTGTACATGTCGGAAAATGATTGAATAACAGCTTGAATGTCAGAGAAAATATTCAAGTTTCTTGTAGAAATTTTCTGGTTTCTCAACCTCTCTACTGCTTTGTATTTTGCAATGTCCTCTAGCCGAAAAACATTTTTGTAGTCTGGTAACCAGAAGGATAGTTTCAGGCTAAGATGTTCTGAGGAAATACCACAGCCAACTTTTTCATCAATTTTGGAACCATCAGTATATATGTTGATCGATTCCTGCAGGCGCCGGTGATTGTAATAGCTGCAATCTTTCTGACCCTGTTTAGCAGGTTAGTATTGGTTGTTTTTGCAATAGCTGGCCTCCATATAACTGCGTCGTACAGAAGGATTGGATCCACTATCATCGTATCTTCGTGATACTTGGGTTTCAGTCCCCACTTTTTCTCAATAGCATTCTTGCAGCAGTAGATTGCGCATACTGCATTGCGTACTCTTTCTGCTATTTTTGCTTTCCACGTGAGCTTGGATTCCAAATATTTAACCTGCTGACACGGTTCGAGGCTTATCTCATTGAATTAAGGTGGGACAAATGGTAGAATTTCGTATCTTCTTGTAAAGAGCACAAATTTCGTTTCCTGCGGATTAATTTTTAGACCAAACTTTTGCATCACTTGGTAAGAATACCTAGAAGAAAGTTTTGTCTTTTTGATAGGGTTCTAACGAATTTTCTTCATATTGCAACATCGTCGTCAAAGGCTACGACTTGGCAGCCAGTCGCTTCTGTTTTTGATAGGAGTTAGTCAGCAACTAAGTTCCATAGAAGGCGTGATAGCACCTCACCTTGTGCGGTGCCTCTGAAATTCCTCTTTAAGGTGCTGTTTCCTAGCGTAAAGTAGGTGTTCCTGCTGCTTAGCAGTTGTCCAATGAACCCTATTAGGTTGTCATCGACATTGCTTTCCATGAGTTTTTTGCAAAAGCCTTATTGCTGACATTGTTGAAAGCCCCTTTAATGTCTAGAAAACTCGCTTTCGATATTCTTTGGCGCATATCGATCTTTCTCTGTAGCTGATGAGTGAGTGAAAAGTAGTTTAAACCGATGTTCCTTTTGTATATCCGTGCGCGCATTGGAGGGTGGTTTCAGAGCAACTCTCCGATGGATCCCTAACAGTGGTTCCAGAATTTCCAGTAGAAAAGAAGTGAGGCTGATAGGTCTATAATCCTTAAGTGAGGAGTGAGATGTATTTTGCGCCGTATGAAGGTATGAAGGTATGAAGACTATGTTAGCTCCTTTCCACCGCTATGAAATGTAAACCTACCCCTGGGCTTCGTTGAACTACATGCAGTAAGGGCCCCAACGGCTCCCTCGAGACCGCACATGTCTTCAATCTTTGGAGGTCCACCTTCAAGCGCAGACTCGAATACTGATTGGTATTTGACCCAATTCACTCTCCTTCTGTTAATGAACGTTATATTTGTCGGAGGATCAAAAGTCACATCGAACCATATGTATAGGTGGTCCGAGAAGAACCACTCTTGTGATACATTTCAGGAACTTAACTCACATGCAAATTGCATCAGCCGTTACACTCCTTACGATGCAGCTGATATTGCAAAAATGCGCGAAACCAACACAACCAACAATTGCTGACACCACGGCCAGACGAAAGTGAAAAGGTAACTAAGAAAAAAGTGTCAGCAAGGAACCAACACCCACCTCGATGCGTTGCTTTGAAGTATTTTTAGGCTAGAAAAGGACAAGTGAAAGTGTTAAGACGATTCATTTACTGATAATAAAGCTCCTATAAATTTGTAACCAAAAGTTTGTGAAGGTGAAAAATTAAATATCCTTTATTCGTTGATAACAAAGTTATTTATATTTGAAATCAGAAGTTGGTGGCAGTTAAAAAACTTATCAACCTTTATTGCGAAGGAAAAGTTAAATCTTCTGAGAAAATCGAAGGGTGGACAGACATCGTCTTGAAGTCATATAATACTCCATTTGATTTGGACTAGAGTCACCAGTGCTTCGCTCTGAATTACTCAAAAAAAAAATTATGACCCTGAAATACCAGTTAAATACCTTAGTAGAAGGTAGCCGCAGCGTGCAAGAATTCTACCTCATCAATTATTTCTAATATTAGATAAGATTTTTTGTATGGAACTGTCCCCAGAGACCGCATCCTTTACCTTTATTCGTGGGCTGAATGTAGACTTGATTTAACTTTTAACTATGAAGGAACCGGTAGGTCTTTTGCAAGCATTACGTTTTTGTTTAAAACTCGCTTAAATTAGATACCGAATAAATTTTTGCCGGAAAAACAGCAAGACTGTCCGCAGAATCCGATATAATTCCGCACCACCCATTCTTCCCAGGCGCGAAAAGTCCCAGCAAGCACCCAGACCAGCCCATGGCATTTTCAACATTCAAGTCCTTTATTTGCACCCAGACATTTTTCTCACCAATAGCACCGATTCAACAAAAAGCACTGGCTAAACCTAGTAATACCCTAGTTCGCAAAACACCCTTTCACATTACTAATCAGTTCAACCAAGTTCCCCATTTTCAATCATTTCCACGGCCACAGCTTGCACTTCAGCTTCAATTAACACCTAAACCTGAACCCGTGGATGTACATAGATCATTCTGGTCAATGAATGTGAATTACATGAATTAGCCGCAACTTATGCTCCGAAAAGAGACAGCAATCAGCCGAGTAGTTTCCCGGCCAGGTATTAACGTATAAATTGCCCGCAAGATTTCAATTTCAAAGCAAGGATGCAAGAGTATCAAGAAGGTGTAGAAACTGAAGATCAACAACTCTAACATACGTTATAAGATTACGTTCAGTCCACAGATCTCGACAATTACAGCCAATTGGACCCTGACATTCAGAACGACACTGAGCACATCAAAGCTCCAATGTCCAAGACATTTTTTTTAGGTTAACGAACCTTTTGCTTTCGTATTTCAAGTACTGGATGAAGAGCGAGAAGATAACAAAAATATTATTAGACATCGTACCAAATAAAAATTACCAAATGAGAAACCTTTCTCAGCCATCTCTGTAGTCGGTAACATTAAAATTGGCCCTTACTCGTTGATTAATTTTTTCGGACCCTCAACGCCAAGTTCAAAATTCTCCGTTCTACCTTTTTTGAGGTCCTTTCATGGTTTCTTAGGGCACGACAGTTTCGAGGGACTACGCGGTCTAATACATACTTCTGAAGAATATTTCGTCATTCTTCATTCATTGAAAATTTTTAAAACAACAAGCAGCTGAGTCTGTGAGCAGTATATGACTACGGACAGATCACTTGTCAGAAGATCAAACCTATAAAGTGTTCAAAATGTCGAATAAACATCCAAAATTTTATAGTGAGCTACATAAAAAACTCGCATACACCACATTAGTAGAAGGTTAGATCCGTATGCGATCGACTGACCTGTATAATCGAAGTCCTATCCTTACCCCATAGCGTTAAAACCAATATTAGACCAGACGATCCAAACACTGCTGAAGGATGGTATAATTCGCCCATCGAGATATTATTAAACTTAAGAAGCAACAAGTGTTGCACAGTCTTTTATATGAAGAGTGGTTTCGATCAGATACCGATGAAAGCCGAAGGTATGAAAAAGACGACTTTTTTCGTTACTGATGGCAAATATGAATTTACACGCTTTGCATTCGAGCTGAATAATAACTATTACACAATATGGATGAAGTATTTGACATAATGGAAAGAGCTAAATTTAAGGTTCAATTGAACAAGAATGAATACTTGTTCGGAATTTCGAACATCATAACATATCTTTTTTCACTCATTTTGCGCGATCGATAATTTAGTAAGCTATGCTATGCTTTATGTTTGTTTTTTCTACAATTTTATGCGATCGATAATTTAGTAGAATATGCTATGCTCTATACTAGCTCCGCTCAAGTTGGTGCCGTGTGCAAAATTGTGGAAGCGGGTTTTTCTAACGATATACCTCCGCCCAGTCTCTCGTCTCGAACTTAGTAAAGCTGCCGCGAAACACGTTGTTGTGCCAAAGTAGTGATATGCGGTTGTTATTTATTTCATGTGATGCTAGCAGTAAATTTGTACTGTAATAAACAGTAAATTTGTACCGTAACAAAGTAATTCGGCGAACTGCATGGAATGTATTGATAGTTGAATGCCCATTTTAAAGTAATTAGAAAATTTTAAAATGTACTTTGTGAATTGATCTGAAAATGTGTTTATTTGCTTATATTCCGTTGTTAATATAAAAGTGAATCTTTTGAATAGTGTTAAGCATAGCCTGGAGCAAAGACTCATTAAAACCTCTATGTAAAAACAAAAATACAGTCCTCATTAAAACATTATTTGATTTGAGTTTAATTTCCTACAATACTTAAAGAACGAAGTTGAGTTTTTTTTTGATTCATTGTTTGAAATTCAACCTTAACGAAGTCATAGCCATTGTTAGCTTTTCTTTTTCTGTCACATTGAAAGGGCTTTGGTATTTTTAAACTATGGCAGTTTACTATTGACGTTTTGTTCTAGACTTTTTGAAAATCGCAAGTGTCCTAACTACACTTGTAAGAGGGAAGAAGGGAGAATTTAAAAAACATGTCCCATAAAAACAGAATTGATCTAAATGCAGAGGCCTTACAAGCCTTCCAAAAATAAAAAAAAAGTGTGTGTGTGTGTGTAACAAGTACGCGCGGGGAAGTGATACTTCTTTCGCAGTTGTTGGATTCGTGGAATTTAATATGTGATACTGAAATCAAATAATTTATTATTTTTATTTTCAACAGAAGAATTCGGCTGATGAGTTTTCGGTGAAATTTCAACCTTGGGCCTATGTACATATGTATGTATGTATGTATGTATTTTTACCAAAAACAGGCAAGTCGTTGAATGTATTTAGTTAGTTATTATTCAATTATTAATGTGATATATATTATTTATTAATAATTATTAAATTATATGTTATTATCATTTGGTTAACTATTATTCAATTAATATGATTAATATTGTTGTTTTGTGTAAATTATTTAATATGATTACTTATACAAAATATTTTCCAGTAAGGTAACTGTAGGGGTTTGTGATACAAGTGATATACTTCCATACAAGTGTATATACTTCCATAAACCCCTTCACTTGCCCACACAAATTATATGGGACAATGACAAACTCATACACTTTTCACAAACCTCTACAGTTACCTTAAGATGATCAGTACGTATGCCAGTTGTCCAGCTTTTTATCTGATTCCCTCACGCAGAAAGTTCATTTAACTTACAACAAAATAGTCTAATAAATTTTTTAATGTATTATTATAATTATATTGTAAGTATTTAATTAATAATTGCTAAATAAATAATTATCAACATTGAGTTAACATTGTACTTACCAATTAATACAAAATTATGCATTTTGCATTAAATTCACAAACAGCAGACAGTTGTATACACATTCGTTTATTTTACGTTCATATAAAACTCTTTCCCAGTTTCCCGCAAGCGCTGCACAGAATTTATTATAATTTAATGGTGGTTCCTCGATCTAATATTCGTCAATCCGAACGATTCATGCCATTAGATGGGGATACTGTTCTGCCCGGTGATGGAACATCTCTTAGAAATCAATGAACAAGTCCAACGGTGATCGCAGGGGAGCTGTGCAGAGGCGTCGTCCCGGCCTATCATGAAAGTCAAGCATTGCGGGGCGCAATGCGTACTTAGATGGAGGACCCGGCGAAGCGGCAGGGTGGTATATGGCCCGACGGGGAAAGGTAAAACATATGACACTCTTTCGCTCGCACAGCCTATATGCAAAGGAAGATTAGATACAGAGAATGTTGCGCTTCCTGCCTTCACTCTAGTACCCTGCCCTCTTACTCCATTGCAGCTTCCACACTATCTGGCACGAACGAACGAACGAACGACCCAACGAACACTCAAACGTTACGCCACGTGACGAAAAAAAATTCCCATTACCCTGCGTAAAGAAGTATAACTTCAAAAATCTCTCATGTCACAGAACGTCTTGTTGGTAAACCCAGACTTCACCAAAGACTTTCAGCTAACATCAGTTGCCTCCAAAAACGCACTCAGAACCATACCAGCACAGGACGGAACATCTATAACCTTTCTATTCCGCACGTGAAACCACACCGGGGGTGATTGTGCAACCATATTATACAACCAAAAAGAGAATGTGTGCCACATTTTGGAGATTGTAGTCATTGTGCAATATATTTTCTGGATTCCGAAGAATTAAGGACCATTGGAACAACATCATCAACAAAAAGCTAGAAGGCTACTTTGAAAGAGTACAAATAGGAGCTCCAATATAGCCTAGCAAAGCAAATGTGGTAGCCAAAACTCCTTTCTGGAAGACAGCAGTCCTCAGTATCAATTCAATAACTGCCAGTTCTCAAAGCGATGAAAATTTATCCCACAATCGAATTTCATCGCCAAAACTCCAACTGAGAAATAACCAGCAACTAACTCGAAAAACTTTTCCTTAATTATACCAGGCATACCAGCCTAAATACCACAGTGAGAATTTGGTTGGATTTCTAAGCGGTGCCTGTATCAAGGAGGAATAAAAGCTATTAAAACTGATGTAAGGGTATTGGGGATAATTCAGGAATTATATTTTCTTTACTTCACATATAAGATTTACACAAAAAAGTAAACGACATCCAGAATGAACTAGAGGAGGACGACATCATTTTCAGATGCCACAATAGAACACACTGAAATGCAAAAGAAAATATGATCCAGATATTAAAGCCCTGATACTTTCCAAAAATAAGCCCTAAAAGTAAAGGCTGTTAAAACAATGTGCTGTCTGCAATGCAAAAAAGCATGACCGACATCCGAACAATCTAGCTTTACAGCCTACCCCAATTTCTGAATTTCCTGGTCATACATTTCATAAGACTTTTATTTAATAGAAGGTAGGCTCGTTTTGCCAGCAAAAGACAAGTTTTCGAAGTGAACGCGAGCCAGAATACTAAAATCTAAAGAAATCGAGGTTGTAAAGGGATCATATAACTGATAGCCGCCGCGCATACACGCGTTACTGACGTGTTTCAACTGGCACTTTTATCATTTCTGCGCATCGAAGTCAGCTTTTGAATTTATAATACTCCGTTTTTTCGATCGATCGTTGCCGTCGATGAGAAATTCGCACTCGAGCACGCTACCGACAACAATTTAATTTTGGCATTGGATCAAAATCTGATTCGTCAATATATTAAAACTTTAATCTGTTGTGTTGCAAGTGTACAGTTGTCCAAGTGAAAATTGAAAACTCCAATAGTGAAAACGTTGGCATGAGATTATCGTTGGTGTCCAACACTTTTGTTTTTCTTGCACAGCTAGTGCGCTTTCGAGCTAATAATCAGCCAAATTGGAAAAGGAAAATCCACATCAACCCATATATAACTATGTCGATCAAATGCTCATTTGTATGGCAAAGGTATGTTTGGCGAAGGAGGACAGAGCGCCACTAATTATATGTGGAGGTTTTTGTGAGCTTCCTTTTCATGCGAAATGTGTGGGTATGTTGGGGTCTTTTGCCTCGAATCTCTCCAACACCCCAGGTGTGTACTGGTTCTGCGAAAACTGCCCTAAGTGTTCTATGGCAACTTAAGCTTCCAAATTAAAATCGGCTCAGTCGATCATCGAATCTTTGGCCTCTGATTGTGCTGTGATGCTGTAATGAAATGAGTAGGAGCGAACGTTGTCGCTTCGAAATTTCAAGCCAATAGGACTTTCGTCTTGTTGGTCTCAATGGACGTTAAGTCCCCGGGACGAGGCAACGAGCCCATGTGTCGTTCAGACGAATTTGGGTTCGGCCTCTACCTAGCTAGAGGAGTGATGGCTGCTGGCAGGCCAGCTCAGCTCGGCGCGTATCGTCGTGGGTGCGTTCTCTAGCATCAGTCCCGAATCTCATTTCCAGAGATTCAGCCATCAAATTGCCCGCTTACATACCGACAAAAAAAAATTTCATTGCCCGGTCTATTCCGTTATCTGTTGGAAATGGAGGTCATTCGAGAGGGAGAGCCCTCAAGAAAACTCTGGATTATTCAATTCATTATAAATTTATTCATTCTCACTTCGAAAAGGTACAAATTACTAGAAAAAAAATATAACTAAAGAGGCGAAACGCTAGAAAATTTAATTTGTGATTATTATAAACTACTTTAAGGTATATAAAAAAAATACTTTACTTTACTGATGGTAGCGATTTGTTTTCTTGAAATATTTCTATATTGTAAATGTTTATATATATATATATATATATATTTTTCTTCAAAGGGTCTATAGCTACAGATGTCAATCTGTTGTATTTTTTTTCATAATTCAAAAAAAAAATTTTTTTTGTACTACTACTTCCAGACTCATACTTCTGTGATTCGCTTAGAACTAGAATTATTCTTACATAATGTTTAACCTTACATTCTAAAAGTAAATACACTCGGTAGTATGGTCTGGCTACATAATAATGGATGCTTTGACTTACTCAGCGTTTACATGTAACTACTCTTTTAAAACATGATTACTCTCCCTTTTCTTGACATCTGGTTCTATATGTGTCCAACATAAACATTATTTTATATGAAATGGTACTGGGGAGATACTTTAAGTCCTTCCACACAGACACCTAAGCACACACATCGAGGCCGCAACGAATATGATCACCACTAGCATGAACTGTGAGCATAGTTGTGGCTCAATCGCCAAAAAAAAAACGTTCGAGCGTAGACACACTGAAGGCGGGAGTAGTATGGATGTGGCGGTTCAAGCGCTTTTTTTCCCACGGTCCCCATTTTTTTTCCCACTGGTATCGGATTACCGCCCACGGGTATCGGATTACCGCCCCCGCATGACGTCACCTGTTATCGATTCCGGTGGCGCCATTTCTTATCGCTGTCGGGGTGTTTCCCACGGGCAGGTGTTTCCCAACCGCGATGAGTCATGCTGATGAATAGGTGTGATAAGAAGTCAAGGTCGGTGTCAAGGTGTTTTCCCACGGCCAGGTGTTTACCAACCGCGATGAGTCATGCTGATGAATAGGTGTGATAAGAAGTCAAGGTCAAGGTCGCTGTCGGGGTGTTTCCCACGGGCAGGTGTTTTCCCACGGCCAGGTATTCACCAACCGCGATGAGTCATGCTGATGAATAGGTGTGATAAGAAGTCAAGTTCAAGGTCGGTGTCAAGGTGTTTTCCCACGACCAGGTGTTTACCAACCGCGATGATTCTAGCTGATGAATAGGTGTGATAAGTAGTCAAGGTCAAAGTTCAAGGTCAAAGGTCAAGGGTCAAAGGTCAAAGGTCAAGGGTCAAAGGTCAAAGGTCAAGGGTCAAAGGTCAAAGGTCAAGGGTCAAAGGTCAAAGTTCAAAGTTCAAAGGTCAAAGGTCAAGGGTCAAAGGTCAAGGGTCAAGGGTTAAGGGTCAAAGGTCAAGGGTCAAAGGTGAAGGGTCAAAGTTCAAGGTCAAAGGAGTTTTCCCAACCGCGGTGAGAGTCATATCCCAGGAAACACCTATGACATCATCTTCAATTTCGCAACAACACGCAATATTCTGATTTCGCAACAAAATGCAATATTCTGAGTCATATCTCAATTCTGAGTCATATCCCAGGAAACACCTATGACATCATCTTCAATTTCGCAACAACACGCAATATTCTGATTTCGCAACAAAATGCAATATTCTGAGTCATATCTCAATTCTGAGTCATATCTGAAACACATTAACCCAAATACCTAAACCTTGAATCATCTATATAAACATCCTGCACATAATATTCCCATAAACACAAAAATAATAACCATCCACTTGAAATCCAATAACTTCCCAGAAACGAAAATGCCACTCACCGGAAATTCCACTGATAAGGTGGAATACAAAAGATCGTATTACTGCACTAGATGCAAATCGGATCGGCATAACGTGAACAATTGCCCTTATCGCAATATTCTGATTTCGCAACAAAATCCAATATTCTGAGTCATATCTGAAACACATTACCCCAAATACCTAAACCTTGAATCATCTACATAAACATCCTGCACATAATATTCCCATAACCACAAAAATAATAAACATCCACTTGAAATCCAATAACTTCCCAGAAACGAAAATGCCAATCACCGGAAATTCCACTGATAAGGTGGAACACAAAAGATCGTATTACTGCACTAGTTGCAAATCGGATCGGCATAACGTAAACAATTGCCCTTATCGCAATATTCTGATTTCGCAACCAAATGCAATATTCTGAGTCATATCTGAAACACATTACCCCAAATACCTAAACCTTGAATCATCTACATAAACATCCTGCACATAATATTCCCATAACCACAAAAATAATAATCATCCACTTGAAATCCAATAACTTCCCAGAAACGAAAATGCCAATCACCGGAAATTCCACTGATAAGGTGGAACACAAAAGATCGTATTACTGCACTAGTTGCAAATCGGATCGGCATAACGTAAACAATTGCCCTTATTTGAAAGATAAAGATAAAAGAAGGAAATAATAAATAAAGATAAGCGATGGGCTAAATTGATGAATATGTGAGATGTGTTTTAAAATAGCAGCTGGATTCATTTCTTATCGCTGCGGAGGTGAGTTTTTATTTCTGCCGGTTGCGTAATCTCTTTTATAGGGTTCGAATATTTTACAAACATTTCAAAATTAGAAATTCGATATGTTGATAAGAGCTTGAGTGAGGGCTATTTTAAATGATTAGACGTTGGAATTTGAATAGCGTGCAAGAATTTTTTGTGAACGACCGGATGTTTTCTCTGCCATATAAAATAAACAAAATTATAGTAATTATCATATAAGGTTACCCTTAAGGAATTTATAAAATAAACAATAGAATTATATAAAAAGACAAGACCCCAACAGCAATCATTCCAGTTGCTATTCTGCGTTGTAAACCAGTATTCATTCAAAGTGAATTTTTATACCTTATCGAAAAAATCTAAAAAAATTCCAAAAGATAAAAAGTGATCAAAATTTAAAAAGTTTATTTTAAATATAAAATAACTAAGTTTTTATTTAAAGTGGAAAAGGAAGAATTAGGTCTTTCAGATATCCAATCCTCTGCTTTCACTTTGCATCTCAATTAGGAAAGTTTTTATTTTGAGCTCAGTGAAAAAACACGAAGTGAATTGGATTCCTTAAAATGTTTTGTGAATTTTGTAATATCGAAGTCAATAGTGCTTGTTGGAACTATCATGTGCGAACCAATGCTCACAAAAATAAATCTATAGAGCCCCTCAACGAACATTTTAAAAGGGTAAAAAGTTGTTTTGGACAGCGAATGGAAACTCTTGTTTTTGAAAACAAAGATGAGGGTCTTTTAAATTCGGAGGAGTTTTTAAAGATGATGGAAGATCCGTTAGTGAATTATCTGATGAGTGCATTAGATGAACGCGTGACACTCAAATTCAACATTGAACTCTTTGCTGAATTCATTAAAATGAATGATGATGATGAAAACGATTGCATAATAAGCATTAAGTCTTTCCATACAAAAATGCAAGCGATAATTCAAAACAGTGAGTTGAAATTAGCTTTCGATAATATGGCTAATGAAATTCGAATCAAAATGGAGGAATTCCAGGAGAAAGACAGTGGATGGGCTCTCCTTAGAATTACGCACTGTGAGTTAAATATAAACGATTTTAAACCATTGAGAGGAACAAGTTATATTCCGCTACCAAAACAATTGGCCAATAAGCGTGCTTGCATTAATATTAAGAACCGCGACAGTTATTGTTTTAAATGGTGCATAATTTCCGCAATGTGTCCGATAGATTATAATTCAGAAAGAACTACATCATACCGAATTGATGACATTGCAGACAGCGTTATACATCTTCAAAATGGTATAGTGTTGAATTTTCGGGGACTCAAGTTTCCGCTACAGGTGCAAGATATTGGCAAATTTGAGGAATTAAACCAAACAATCAGTGTTAATTTATTTGGATACGATGAAGAGTTAAGAAAGGTTATCGGTCCATATCATATCACAAAGCAAGAAAAATCGCATCACATCAATCTGCTCCTGCTGCAATCCAACGAAGATTGTCATTATCTTTGGATTAAACATATTTCAAGGTATGTAATAGTGAATAGTGTGTGTGTGTGTGTGTGTGTGTGTGTGTGATTACATGAATTATTTTTCTTCTTCTTCTTTAAAGGTTGATTCGCAGTCAACAAACGCTACAAGAAGGTTCTATATATGTTTGCAACAAATGCCTGCAATATTTTATGTCGAGTGAAAAACTGCAACTGCATAAAAACAGCTGTAGCAGAGTTGTCACGAAAATGGTGGAACCGGAGAAAGCAACGCTGCAGTACAAAAGCTATGGACGACAACTCGAGGTACCTTTTGTCATCTATGCAGATTTTGAATGCCTTCTTCAGGACGTCGATACATGTGCACCCAATCCAACACTTTCATCAACGTCAACAATCCAAGAACATACCCCTTGTGCTTTCATCAAGTGTTCATTCGATTCAAAATTAGACAGATTCAGATTATACAAAGGCCCAGATTCACCCAAAGAATTCGTTAATTCCATTGTAAACGATGTAAAATGGTTTTATATAAATCATATCAAGAACCCAAAGTCAATGGACGCTCTATCGTCGGAAGAAGAAAAGGTTCAAAGGGAATCGATTTTCTGTCACATTTGTAAAAAAGAGCTTGACAATGATAGAGTCCCAGACCATTGTCACTTTACTGGAAAATATAGAGGCCCCGCTCATAACGAATGCAATTTATTGTATCGAGTACCAAAATTCTTTCCAATATTATTTCACAACCTCTCAGGCTATGATTGTCATTTGTTTGTGAAAGAATTAGATAGCATTGATGGGGAAATATCTATTATACCTATTAATAAGGAATTATACGTTTCATTATCTAAACGAATTCAAGTCGATGAGTTTGAAACGATTGAGCTTAGGTTCTTAGACTCAACCAGATTCATGCAGAGTAGTTTGGATGCTCTAGTGAAAAATCTTTCTCCAGTAGATCTGAAAACCGTAAGGTCAGTATATGAAGATGAGGAGAAATTTCAACTGCTTACAAGAAAGGGTGTATTTCCCTACGATTATATTAACTCGTGGGATCGATTGAATGAAGTTTGTTTACCACCTCGAGAAAGCTTTTACAACAAAATGACAAATAGCGAGTGCAATGAGATTGATTATAAACACGCTGAAAATGTATGGAAAGTTTTCAATTGCACAACGATTTGGGATTATTTGGAATTATATCTGAAGACAGATGTGCTGCTTCTGACAGACGTTTTCGAAAATTTCAGGAAAGTTTGTAAAAATATCTATGGACTTGACCCTTGCCAATACTATACAACTCCTGGGTTATCGTGGGATGCCATGCTCAAAATAACATCTGTTAAACTTGATCTTCTAACAGATATAAACATGCATCACTTCATACAACGAGGGTGGTATTACTCAATGCTCACATCGTCACTCAAAAGCTAACAACAAATACTTGGAAGATTATAAAGAAGAGGATCCTTCCAAATATCTGATGTATGTAGACGCAAACAATCTATATGGTTGGGCAATGTCACAGCCACTTCCCCATTCTGAATTCCAGTGGGTTGAAAATATAGATGAGATTGATATTCTTAATATTGCAATAGACGCGGACATTGGCTACATATTGGAAGTTGATTTGGAGTATCCAACAACAAAGCATGATGAACATAATGATTTACCTTTCTGTGCAGAAAATAAAAAAGCTCCTGGTTCGAAAACGGCGAAATTGATCACTGACTTAACTAACAAGCAAAACTATGTGATTCACTATAGAAATCTACAGCAATGCATTGGGAATGGTTTGAAATTGACCCATGTCCATAGAGTTTTACAGTTTAAACAATCGAATTGGATGAAGCAGTACATAGACTTGAACACCCAATATCGCAAAGCCAGTAAAAATTTGTTTGAGAAAAACTTTTTCAAGCTTTTAAACAACGCAGTATATGGCAAAACGATGGAAAATGTTGATAAAAGTTAAGATGTGAAGATTGTGACGGATTGGGAAAGCCGAGGCAGACACTCAGGCGCACGAAGTCTTATATCGAAGCCAAATTTTCATAGTGCAGCCGTTTTTACCCCCAATATGGCAGCTATTCAAATGGATAGAGTATTCACATGCTACAACAAACCGACTTACCTTGGTTTCACTGTGCTTGATCTATCAAAATTGAAAATGTATGATTTTCATTATCGTTTCATGAAGCCCAAATATAATGAGAAAATTATTCTCAACTATATGGATACGGATTCATTTATTTATACTATACAAACCAATGACTTTTACAGTGATATTATACCGGATATAGACAATCACTTTGATACTTCTGAGTACCCCAAAGATAACATATATAATATTCCGCTGAAAAATGGAAAAGTGTTGGGTATGATGAAAGACGAAAATAATGGAAAAGTCATGAAGGAGTTTGTAGGATTAAGAGCTAAAATGTATTCTTTAAGTATAGAAAATGGTGATACAATTAAAAAAGCAAAAGGTGTAAGGAAGCTTATTATGGATGGACTAAATTTAGATGATTACAGAGATTGCTTGTTTAGAAAAAAGATATTTAGAGGTAGTATGTACGTGTTTAGATCTAAGCTTCATACTTTATATACTGAATGTATAAATAAGGTTTCTTTAAGTTATTTAGATGATAAGCGATATATAAGGGAAGATGGGGTTAGCACATATGCTTGGGGACATTATAATATTGTAATGGATGTAGACTAGGAAGATTGAAATAAATAAAATTGAATGAATTTAAAAAAATACTTTTTTTTTCAAAGAAAAACAAGAACAAAGGAAATGATGAAAAAATTTAAACATTTAATGAATTTATTTTGTAAATATGTAGAGAATTTGAAGGTCATTTTAGGTTGGATTGTTTATGGTCAGTATAGTAGTAGAGTGATAAAAATTTGCGAGCGGTGTTTCATGGACAACAATTAAGCTGCTGGATGGGTTTATAATAAGAGGAGACTCCGAGTGTGACTTGATGTCTGGAAATGTGGACTCTGATTTTAGTTGTGGAAAAGATGAAAATTAGTAGAGGTAAGCGATGTTATAATATTGTGTGTGTGTGTGTGTATGTGTGTGTGTGTGAACCTATATGGTTAGTTTTAAGATTATTAATGTGAGGATTTGAAGGCCATTGAAGTTGGGTGAATCTGAGTGTGTGATATGAAAAAAAACGGTGCTTCATGGTCAGTCATGAGAAAAAATAAGTTTGCTTATGAGGAAGTTGCGGATTTATGAGTTGGGCCCGAATTGGCTGTTCAGTATTTTCCTTATACGCGGTTTCTAATATCAGTGTTTTGAAGGAAATGTTTGTATTTGATTTGTAAATATGTTCTGAGTGATGGATTTTAGGTGGGCTTCAAGATATGTAGCAATGATTTTCGTGAAGGGCATGGTAAGCAAATTAAATGAGTTGTTTATTGAGGTTTCCCTAGTATTGCTTAAAGTCGTCATTTTAGGTTTTTAACGAGATACATATACAAACTAATATTTTTGGATAAAACTGATATCTTCAGTCTATATATACTGTTTTCATTTTTTTATCATTTCCATTGTTTCTGTTTTTCTTTGAAAAAAAAAATATTTTTTTAAATTCAATCAATTTTATTTATTTCAATCTTTCTAGTCTACATTCATTACAACATTATAATGTCCCCAAGCATATGTGCTAACCCCATCTTCCCTTATATATCGCTTATCATCTAAATAACTTAAAGAAACCTTATTTATACATTCAGTATATAAATTATGAAGCTTAGATCTAAACACGTACATACTACCTCTAAATATCTTTTTTCTAAACAAGCAATCTCTGTAATCATCTAAATTTAGTCCATCCATAATAAGCTTCCTTACACCTTTTGCTTTTTTAATTGTATCACCATTTTCTATACTTAAAGAATACATTTTAGCTCTTAATCCTACAAACTCCTTCATGACTTTTCCATTATTTTCGTCTTTCATCATACCCAACACTTTTCCATTTTTCAGCGGAATATTATATATGTTATCTTTGGGGTACTCAGAAGTATCAAAGTGATTGTCTATATCCGGTATAATATCACTGTAAAAGTCATTGGTTTGTATAGTATAAATAAATGAATCCGTATCCATATAGTTGAGAATAATTTTCTCATTATATTTGGGCTTCATGAAACGATAATGAAAATCATACATTTTCAATTTTGATAGATCAAGCACAGTGAAACCAAGGTAAGTCGGTTTGTTGTAGCATGTGAATACTCTATCCATTTGAATAGCTGCCATATTGGGGGTAAAAACGGCTGCACTATGAAAATTTGGCTTCGATATAAGACTTCGTGCGCCTGAGTGTCTGCCTCGGCTTTCCCAATCCGTCACAATCTTCACATCTTAACTTTTATCAACATTTTCCATCGTTTTGTCATATACTGCGTTGTTTAAAAGCTTGAAAAAGTTTTTCTCAAACAAATTTTTACTGGCTTTGCGATATTGGGTGATCAAGTCTATGTACTGCTTCATCCAATTCGATTGTTTAAACTGTAAAACTCTATGGACATGGGTCAATTTCAAACCATTCCCAATGCATTGCTGTAGATTTCTATAGTGAATCACATAGTTTTGCTTGTTAGTTAAGTCAGTGATCAATTTCGCCGTTTTCGAACCAGGAGCTTTTTTATTTTCTGCACAGAAAGGTAAATCATTATGTTCATCATGCTTTGTTGTTGGATACTCCAAATCAACTTCCAATATGTAGCCAATGTCCGCGTCTATTGCAATATTAAGAATATCAATCTCATCTATATTTTCAACCCACTGGAATTCAGAATGGGGAAGTGGCTGTGACATTGCCCAACCATATAGATTGTTTGCGTCTACATACATCAGATATTTGGAAGGATCCTCTTCTTTATAATCTTCCAAGTATTTGTTGTTAGCTTTTGAGTGACGATGTGAGCATTGAGTAATACCACCCTCGTTGTATGAAGTGATGCATGTTTATATCTGTTAGAAGATCAAGTTTAACAGATGTTATTTTGAGCATGGCATCCCACGATAACCCAGGAGTTGTATAGTATTGGCAAGGGTCAAGTCCATAGATATTTTTACAAACTTTCCTGAAATTTTCGAAAACGTCTGTCAGAAGCAGCACATCTGTCTTCAGATATAATTCCAAATAATCCCAAATCGTTGTGCAATTGAAAACTTTCCATACATTTTCAGCGTGTTTATAATCAATCTCATTGCACTCGCTATTTGTCATTTTGTTGTAAAAGCTTTCTCGAGATGGTAAACAAACTTCATTCAATCGATCCCACGAGTTAATATAATCGTAGGGAAATACACCCTTTCTTGTAAGCAGTTGAAATTTCTCCTCATCTTCATATACTGATCTTACGGTTTTCAGATCTACTGGAGAAAGGTTTTTCACTAGAGCATCCAAACTACTCTGCATGAATCTGGCTGAGTCTAAGAACCTAAGCTCAATCGTTTCAAACTCATCGACTTGAATTCGTTTAGATAATGAAACGTATAATTCCTTATTAATGGGTATAATAGATATTTCCCCATCAATGCTATCTAATTCTTTCACAAACAAATGACAATCATAGCCTGAGAGGTTGTGAAATAATATTGGAAAGAATTTCGGTACTCGATACAATAAATTGCATTCGTTATGAGCGGGGCCTCTATATTTTCCAGTAAAGTGACAATGGTCTCGGACTCTATCATTGTCAATCTCTTTTTTACAAATGTGACAGAAAATCGATTCCCTTTGAACCTTTTCTTCTTCCGACGATAGAGCGTCCATTGACTTTGGGTTCTTGATATGATTTATATAAAACCATTTTACATCGTTTACAATGGAATTAACGAATTCTTTGGGTGAATCTGGGCCTTTGTATAATCTGAATCTGTCTAATTTTGAATCGAATGAACACTTGATGAAAGCACAAGGGGTATGTTCTTGGATTGTTGACGTTGATGAAAGTGTTGGATTGGGTGCACATGTATCGACGTCCTGAAGAAGGCATTCAAAATCTGCATAGATGACAAAAGGTACCTCGAGTTGTCGTCCATAGCTTTTGTACTGCAGCGTTGCTTTCTCCGGTTCCACCATTTTCGTGACAACTCTGCTACAGCTGTTTTTACGCAGTTGCAGTTTTTCACTCGACATAAAATATTGCAGGCATTTGTTGCAAACATATATAGAACCTTCTTGTAGCGTTTGTTGACTGCGAATCAACCTTTAAAGAAGAAGAAGAAAAATAATTCATGTAATCACACACACACACACACACACACACACACACACACTATTCACTATTACATACCTTGAAATATGTTTAATCCAAAGATAATGACAATCTTCGTTGGATTGCAGCAGGAGCAGATTGATGTGATGCGATTTTTCTTGCTTTGTGATATGATATGGACCGATAACCTTTCTTAACTCTTCATCGTATCCAAATAAATTAACACTGATTGTTTGGTTTAATTCCTCAAATTTGCCAATATCTTGCACCTGTAGCGGAAACTTGAGTCCCCGAAAATTCAACACTATACCATTTTGAAGATGTATAACGCTGTCTGCAATGTCATCAATTCGGTATGATGTAGTTCTTTCTGAATTATAATCTATCGGACACATTGCGGAAATTATGCACCATTTAAAACAATAACTGTCGCGGTTCTTAATATTAATGCAAGCACGCTTATTGGCCAATTGTTTTGGTAGCGGAATATAACTTGTTCCTCTCAATGGTTTAAAATCGTTTATATTTAACTCACAGTGCGTAATTCTAAGGAGAGCCCATCCACTGTCTTTCTCCTGGAATTCCTCCATTTTGATTCGAATTTCATTAGCCATATTATCGAAAGCTAATTTCAACTCACTGTTTTGAATTATCGCTTGCATTTTTGTATGGAAAGACTTAATGCTTATTATGCAATCGTTTTCATCATCATCATTCATTTTAATGAATTCAGCAAAGAGTTCAATGTTGAATTTGAGTGTCACGCGTTCATCTAATGCACTCATCAGATAATTCACTAACGGATCTTCCATCATCTTTAAAAACTCCTCCGAATTTAAAAGACCCTCATCTTTGTTTTCAAAAACAAGAGTTTCCATTCGCTGTCCAAAACAACTTTTTACCTTTTTAAAATGTTCGTTGAGGGGCTCTATAGATTTATTTTTGTGAGCATTGGTTCGCACATGATAGTTCCAACAAGCACTATTGACTTCGATATTACAAAATTCACAAAACATTTTAAGGAATCCAATTCACTTCGTGTTTTTTCACTGAGCTCAAAATAAAAACTTTCCTAATTGAGATGCAAAGTGAAAGCAGAGGATTGGATATCTGAAAGACCTAATTCTTCCTTTTCCACTTTAAATAAAAACTTAGTTATTTTATATTTAAAATAAACTTTTTAAATTTTAATCACTTTTTATCTTTTGGAATTTTTTTAGATTTTTTCGATAAGGTATAAAAATTCACTTTGAATGAATACTGGTTTACAACGCAGAATAGCAACTGGAATGATTGCTGTTGGGGTCTTGTCTTTTTATATAATTCTATTGTTTATTTTATAAATTCCTTAAGGGTAACCTTATATGATAATTACTATAATTTTGTTTATTTTATATGGCAGAGAAAACATCCGGTCGTTCACAAAAAATTCTTGCACGCTATTCAAATTCTAACGTCTAATCATTTAAAATAGCCCTCACTCAAGCTCTTATCAACATATCGAATTTCTAATTTTGAAATGTTTGTAAAATATTCGAACCCTATAAAAGAGATTACGCAACCGGCAGCAATAAAAACTCACCTCCGCAGCGATAAGAAATGAATCCAGCTGCTATTTTAAAACACATCTCACATATTCATCAATTTAGCCCATCGCTAATCTTTGTTTATTATTTCCGTCTTTTATCTTTATCTTTCAAATAAGGGCTATTGTTTACGTTATGCCGATCCGATTTGCAACTAGTGCAGTAATACGATCTTTTGTGTTCCACCTTATCAGTGGAATTTCCGGTGATTGGCATTTTCGTTTCTGGGAAGTTATTGGATTTCAAGTGGATGATTATTATTTTTGTGGTTATGGGAATATTATGTGCAGGATGTTTATGTAGATGATTCAAGGTTTAGGTATTTGGGGTAATGTGTTTCAGATATGACTCAGAATATTGCATTTTGTTGCGAAATCAGAATATTGCGATAAGGGCAATTGTTTACGTTATGCCGATCCGATTTGCATCTAGTGCAGTAATACGATCTTTTGTATTCCACCTTATCAGTGGAATTTCCGGTGAGTGGCATTTTCGTTTCTGGGAAGTTATTGGATTTCAAGTGGATGGTTATTATTTTTGTGTTTATGGGAATATTATGTGCAGGATGTTTATATAGATGATTCAAGGTTTAGGTATTTGGGTTAATGTGTTTCAGATATGACTCAGAATTGAGATATGACTCAGAATATTGCATTTTGTTGCGAAATCAGAATATTGCGTGTTGTTGCGAAATTGAAGATGATGTCATAGGTGTTTCCTGGGATATGACTCAGAATTGAGATATGACTCAGAATATTGCATTTTGTTGCGAAATCAGAATATTGCGTGTTGTTGCGAAATTGAAGATGATGTCATAGGTGTTTCCTGGGATATGACTCAGAATTGAGATATGACTCAGAATATTGCATTTTGTTGCGAAATCAGAATATTGCGTGTTGTTACGAAATTGAAGATGATTTCATAGGTGTTTCTTGGGATATGACTCTCACCGCGGTTGGGAAACTGCCTTTGACTTTGACCAAAACAAGGAGGAATGGGCCAATTGATTTAAATATTGGTGCAGTAACCAGCATAATGTTCAAGTGGCCAAAAATTAGTTATACTCTATCAGGTACAACAAAAATCAGTTGTGTGCATCTCGGATCGCTTTCAGAAAGACTTCTCCTCTTCGCCCTTCGTTTGCTGATCCATTTGTATAACAAAATAAATCATTTCTAAAGCTAGAAACGAAGAAAAGCCACTTCGCTGTAAACTAAATACAAACAAACCAATCACGCTGGCTTTTTTGCCACACAATACCGAAATTACTACCGGAGACATGTGCGATTGGCGTTAAAGGGTTAACTATTTCGACACTGGGGACTCGCGCTTAACCTCAATCGTTTTGTCTCTTCTTCGATTCTTTTGGGGCATAC
Source organism: Oxycera nigricornis (assembly GCA_963942545.1). NCBI lineage: Eukaryota > Metazoa > Arthropoda > Insecta > Diptera > Stratiomyidae > Oxycera > Oxycera nigricornis. The sequence goes on from OZ012660.1 coordinate 70,868,796, forward strand.
ATGGCCTCTATTATATAGTCGATAGAAAAGGCGTGCACTGTTATTGTAACGGTACCTGGTCGGCACAAGAATTTCTAGGTTAAGCGGACGAGTGCCGGCACCACTCGGATGGGCTATCGAAAAATCTTTCAGCCTGTTGGCCTGTTTGCTTGGTCTTTCAAGCAAGAAAATCCCCGGTTAGAGAACTAATCACATCGAGTTTTAGCTGCTTTGCGCGCAAGATTCTTCCTTCTTCCACAACCGCCGTTACTCTCTTCAGAATTCACTTTTTTACTTATCAATTTTTTGCAACTCGGGCCTATTTACTTTCACGCGCAAAAAAATACAATAACGCTTCTTCGCGACTCGCGATTCTTATCCAGTTTTCTTTGATTTAATTACACTTGTGAACGCCACACTCTCCAGAATTTTCCAACCCACAACTTCACACCACGCGGACTTCTTTCTTCGCTAGTCCAGTTCGCTCGAGCTCAAAAAAACGAAATCCCTGTCTCCCTGGCAGCAATCCCACTCGTCCGTCCACTAGCGGTTCTCCGCAAAAACCGGTCGGCTAGCTGCCCAAACCAGATTCCCGCTTGAGCGCTGCAAGCTGGTTTTTCTCGGTGTGCATGGTTGCCGCTTCTGGATCCACCCAAAGATTCCAAAAATTATTATTTTTGCCTGCGTGCGCTATTACAATGCAGACTAAATTAGCTTCCACCCTGTCAGAACTGAAGGCCTTGAACTCTGTGGCATGTTACGAGCATCTTTCAACATCCGTTGCGAAGAAATGTCTGGGTGATACAGCTTTGCCGACAAGTCTAAATACTTGTCCGGTCAAAACTAGGCAACAACTAAAAAAGAAACAAAAGGACACTCCTGATCCAGCATCTGATCGTCGCTCTCCAGTTTGTGAGAAACCTGCTGAGCCTGCTTTTATTTCAAGAAAGAATGTTCTCATTCAAATTGGCAGAAGTCTTATGCACTCTCTTACGAGTGTTTCGAATTCTGTGATCGAAACTGAAGCCGTTGACCATATTCGCACATTCGCTGCACCTCCACTGCATATATTTGTCGCTCATCTTTCCTACGAGACATCAAACGAGCAGATTATAAATTATATTATGAAAAAGGTTGGCACTGCTCCTTCATTGCTCTCTTGCAAGCAGCTCACTCCTACAAACTTAGAAAATCAAGTAATTTCATCGTTTAAACTGACTGTGGCTGCTGACATGGTAAACTTATTAGATGTGAACTTCTGGCCGCCTGGTATTTTCGTGAAACGTTTTGCTACGACGTTAGGAAGAAATTTTCGGAAAAACAGCAGTTGACCTGCCAGGTCTTAACATCTGCTGCTCAAAGCTCATGTGATGACAACGTCTCTACTACCATGGAACGCAAATGAGAATTATCACGTTTGCGTTCCATAACGTTTTATTATCAAAATGTGAGGGGGTTAAGAACCGCGCTTCAAGATTTCTTCTCCTCCTTCTCCTAGGTCTCAAAAAACTATCCATTAGACTAAATGCAAACCAATTAGTTTTATATATATCATCAGTGCCGACACCTTATTTCTTTGATTTTTTCAGTTTGTTCAAATGGATACGATAATACCCTATTAAAGATTCTTCTTTGCCTTTCAATGCATCCAATGAAATTTCAAATGAAAAGTGACTGGATGATACGTCGTCATGCATCACTTTGTGCTCCGCGATTTTTATGCAATTTCGATCGGGGATCCCAAAGGCTTGGTTTCATTGCAAAGAACGCTAAACATTCAATCACTTTCTCATTCGGTCACTCCATTTTCTGAGAATCTACGCAAGCAAATAAAATTAAGCAATTAATAAATAGGTATGTACGCATCCAACACACTGCACGTATAGAACAACTGCACAAATGTAGCCAATACAGATTACCGCTCAATGTAGCGCGCGAAAAACCTTTGACGTGTTGGAAAAACCGCCACCCCAGTTATCGCTTAACGTCTAATGTCATCAACAATACCACATGCTATTTAGGACACTAAACTGTTGGCCACATCTGTGTGATGTGATTGTTAACGCGTTAAGGCGCAGGTGGAGCAGTAGCATTACCGAAACGTGGCTTAATGAAAATATATTGGACACTGAGCTTTCCACACAAATGAGGTTTATCGTGTAGATTGATCTCATGTCAGGTCTTCAAAGTCTGACGGTGGCGGTGTTTTAATTGCAGTTCGTAAAGATATTTCTAGTGAAAGTTGCAATGATTTCCTTCCATCACCTCCTATTGAATGTGTTGTCGTTAAATTATTGACTGGGCCTCATACTATTTTTATTTCATCTGTATACATTCCCTGCAATTCATCTCCTGAAATCATCGAAACTTTCTTTGATGAGTTCTCGCCTTATGTTCTTTGCGAAAATCCTCCTGTTTTGATAGTTGTTTGCGGTGATTTCAACTTACCGCAGGTGGACTGGCGCAACATCCCTTCATCTTCTCCTGCCTCAAACAATGACCCCTCGATTTTACTTTCTTCGTTTCTATCAGTTTGCAACATGATGCAGTTCAATAATCATCTGAATGGAAAGGGGCGCTTACTTGATCTGATCCTGTCAAACATTCCTCCCAATCTTCTCTCAATTGATTTAGCGTTATTTCCGTATGTTCCACCTGATCCTCATCATCCCTTTCTATCCTTCACGGTGAATTTTTTGATACCAAAAAGAAATCGAACAGGTTCTTTAATTCGATATAACTTCAAAAAAGCTAACTTTGGGGCAAAATCTCATGAGCTATCTTCTGTTGATTGGTATGGCTTCTTGCGGTACTTAAATTGCAATCAAGCAGTCTCATACCTTCATAATACGTTGTCCGATTTAATTTCGCGCTTCACTCTTCGTTATCCTCAATCTAAGAAAACAGATGGTCCTTGGCACACTAAAACTGCTCTAGCTGCACTCAGAAAAAAGACAGAGGCTATTGGCGGCGCAAACTTTTAATGACTTTCCAAAGTAGGTTGGATTTCTGTCGTCTTCGTTTAGCCGCTAAAGAGGCAATCCGAACTGCGAAGCAAACCTTTTTCTTGAATATTAAAGAATCTCTTCTTTCAAATGAAGCGCAGCCTTTTTGGTCGTATGTTCGTTCCCTGAAATCCAGTACCTCATTTCCCGAGTCTGTAATTCTTGACAATGTAGCAGATTTTTTGCCTGATTCTATGAGTAACTTTTTTGCTTCCTTTTTTTCCACTTCTTTCACTACAGAATCGCCTTCAACGCTAAAACCTCTTCTTTCATCCAATCATCCCGTTATACCGCCGTTCCAAACATCTCCAGAACAGGTTGCGTTCTTCGTAGACGAATTAGACGTTAGCGTTGGTCCTGGCCATGACGGTATTGCAAACTCATTAGTCAAACACCTTGCTTCCTCTATAAGTACTCCACTAGCTTTAATCTTTAATTTGAGTTTATCATCAGGAATTTTCCCCGAGTTTTGGAAATTAACTAATCTCTTTCCTATCCCACCCAGGTTATAAACTATAGACCTATCTCCCTCCTTTCATCTTTTGCTAAACTACTTGAGCGTTTCGTTCAATTCAGACTTAATTTTTCCCTCGAAAACGTAATAGCTGCTGAGCAGCATGGTTTTCGCAAAAATCGATCAACTGCGACTAATTTAGTGGAATTTGTGGAGTCAGTCTCATCTGCTTTGGATGCTCAATTAAATGAAAAATTTGGAGTTTTTATAAACTGGTTCCGTTCCTACCCCTCCAATCGTAGAAATAGAGTTAGCTTGTTTGGAGTATACTCCGATCCTTTTTTCCTTCCTCTGGTGTTCCCCAGGGCTCCATATTTGGTCCTCTTCTCTTCTTGATTTATATAAATGATCTCCCCGCTCGGATTAATTCCTCATGTCTATTATACGCAGACGATTTCAAGTTGTTTCGTGTTTTAAAGTCTTCGAATGATTATAACATGTTTCAAAATGATCTTGACGAGCTTATAAGATGCTGCAAGTCTAACCTTCTTAATCGAAATGTCTCGAAATGTCATCTTGTGATTTTTTCTCTTAAAACCTTGCCTTTGATTCCTCTTTTTAAACTTAAAGACTATCTTCTACATCCGAGTGAGAAGGTGAAAGATCTGGGTGTTATATTTGACTCCAAACTGAAGTTCAATGCCCACATCGTTCGAATTACGACCAAAGCATCACGTATGGCCGGGTTCATTCTCCGAATGTCTCAATCCTTCAAGAATTTGTCATCCTTCAAGAATTTGTCACCCAATTATTTATGTCACTTGTTCGTCCAATCCTGGAATACTGTTCCCAAGTTTGGTCACCGTATTTGGATTACCTGATACATGCCATTGAATCTGTTCAACGGAAGTTCACCCGTCTTGTATTTTACAAATATGGTCTCACTGCTGTGTCCTATGTGGACAGACTACAATTTCTCAACCTCCCGCTCCGTAAGTCTCGTCGAGTTTATCTAGACCAGTGTTTTCTGTTCAAATTGTGCCGTCAAGGGAGTTCAAGCAACTTGTTCGTGACTTTAAAATTTCGTGATCCGGCAAGGTCCTCTCGTTTTAAAAACATTTTTGAAATTTAGTTTGCGCGTACTAATATATATTTTCATTCGCCGATGCTTCGGTTACAACGTATGCACAATATCCTGGAGCTTGTTACTTACCCCATTCTTTCTTTATTTTTAAGACAAAGTTACTTGTTGCGATAAATCGCTAAAAACTATCAAGGTTTTTCTTTTTCTGTTTTCTCCCCTTATTTTCCGTATTAAAACTTTAAATTTTTCTTTATGATTTGTCCTTTCATTTCTCATAGATTTCACTTCTATAATTGTAAATTTAATTCAATTCTTGCCGTTGTTTTACTTTTATTATTTATAATTTGTGTCATTTTTTAATTGGCTAAAGCTGTTAAATGAATAAATAAATAAAAAATAAATAAACAAATAATCCCTAAGAGACATTTTATTCTTCTATGGAATACCGAAACAGATCGTCATAAACGGAGAAAAATCAATCAAATCTGCATCAATTACATTCATGATGCAGGACCAACTAACTGAACTTAATATCAACCTTTATAGAACGTCTACATACAAAAGCAAGGAATGGTCAAGTTAAAAGGATTCACTTCACCTCAACCAAACAGATGAGATGATTGAAAACTGCAGCGACTCATAGAATGTTCGAGAAACTGCTTGAACGCGCCGTCTATGAGTATAATTTCAGCATAGAATCGGTAATAGGGAAGAAGCTAATATAACTCTTCTATGGTTGAATAGTTTCGACAGACCCAAAACAAGTAGAACGATCACGTAGGGTTAACGTTGAGAACTTAAAATAGAAACAAGAGGAAGAACTTAGCTTCCATAATAAATCTGGAGATTCTTCTGTTCAGTGTCATGAGTGCATACCTTGACATAATTGATTAAACTAACAAGCAAGTTGCGGCAATAAGCATAGGAACAGCAAAAATACAAGATGACAATTTTAAGCTCATTCATATTTTCCACATGGAACAGTACCACACATTTTTAAAGTATGCTTCTAACAACAGGCAGAATCCCATACCTAAAGGTCATCCATTCTAACCATCCATGGCATATGAGTTATCTCAAATCCAAAATATAATTGTTAACTTTGAAATAATAATTCATTGGATCCACCATAATATGGATTGCAGGAAACCCGGATCACGATGACCTCATTCTCAAGTTTGGCAAATGAAATAATCTATTGAAAAATAGCAATAAGCAAATAAGAGTTAACAAAGAATATCTCAACAGAATAAACAAATAAATCAATATCAATAACGTCATTCTAAATGTTATCAATAGGTGTAGCTCACTCGCAAACCATTCGGCCTGAATTATGCAATATAAAATCAAAATTATTAAGGAAGAAGTATTAAGCATTGTAAAATCAAAACGTTTGGCTAAGGTTTATGTTGTAAACTGATATGTATTATCAAATACGAAATCATATCTGACTCATCCTGCCAATTACATCGGAAATCGGCAAAACTGAATATATTGGAATGCAAATATCGAAGGAACCTACATCTTTATCACTGTCTGCCGATGACAACTATGACAAAATTTGTTTGTCAGTCAAAATTTCGGATACACTCACTTAATTCTATGTCTGTTCCAGCCATGAAGGCCTCGCCACTGTGTCCCAGCCATACAGCAAATAAAAATTCATATTCTGTATCAAATCCGTCAATTGAAATGATCTTCCCAAGATTAGGCATGAGGAAAACAGTTTGCAATTGATCGTGTCGACACTTTTTTCATGCTATATGAAGGAAATTAATTGCATCCGAGAGGCTAATACCAAACCTACCTTTTCCATCGTCAATGCGTTCTACCTACGTTTCAAACAATGATTGAACCCTTGATCCGTCGGTTGTAGCTTGGAACTGGAATTCGGTGGCATGACTATTCATTTCATGCACCTTTAGTCTTTCACATAAGCATTAGCAGGACACTTGTCAACCAATTATGATTTTTGTTCGATTTTTTCTGTATAATTCTGTATCCCAAATCCCAAAATGAATAGAAAATATATCGTCAGTTATCAAAGCCTTTTGATTTCACTAGTTTACAGGTAAATTGCTTTCTCTAAGGCATCTTTGGTTTTTGCCACAGTAGAATCGTAATTGCACCGGAGAATGATTCCTTATTTTACAATTTTTTCGCTTTGTAATTCTCTCGTTGTGTGCACTGAAATTTGACTCAAATTGAATAATATCGCGTTTGTGATCCTGATCCAAAGTTATTTTACGCCAATAAATATGCAATTTACTTAGTTTTGCTGCTTAAATATGTGGCGCAACTGTAGCGCACGTTGTGTTACGACTAGATATAATTGAGTATCAAAGTAAACGCTTATTTAAAATACAAACAATTTATTTCACTAAGACAATAATTCAACTTCACGGTTCGTAATCGACTGCCACAATCCAGGACCGGTTCTGACCTGCTCGATGCTAGCGCCATGGTTTCCTGCAGCGACTGTCCGCGACACTTTGCCTACACCTACATCACTCCGCCATGAGTGACAGAGTCAGCTTCGCTAACGTTGCTGCTTCGGTGCGTAAGTCCTGACAGCATTTGCAGGACGAGGATTAATTGGCGGCACGATGACTGGTTGTCTTGGCCGCACATCTGGAATTACCGATGGCGACGAGTCGAGATGAAGATTGGGGCGCTCCTGAATGAAGTACGCCGGTTTGAGTCGCGCTGTCGATATATTTGCTGTTCTGCCGTTAATATCGAGTGTGAAGACATGTGTGCTTATTCGACTCAGAACTCTGTGCGGACCTGAGTATGGCTGCGTAGTGATTTTTTAATCGAGTCGTTACGTAGAAACACGTTTCTACACTTCGATTACTTCAAAAAATATATTAATACCAAATTTGGTATTATTAATTAAAAACACTTTATTTTTATTTAAAGACACTTTATTAACAAGTAGTCTACACGTTTTGAATAATAACTTATGATCGATTAATAACTTACTAACACGACTGATGATTAATAACAACTCGATTGAATAATATGTAACAACTAACTTTGATCTGGATGATCAAGTGGTATTTATACAGATGGGAAACAAAGAATCCAAAATTGCATAGTTGCAATTTTGATCAAGGGAATAAAAAGATAAGATCAGCATTTTATGAAATATGATATTATAAGATACATCAGCATAAATATGAGATGATGCAGCTGCGTAAACAATGAGTTGATACGTTATAATATGAATCATGCATCAACATAATGAAGTCATGATGTTTATGAAATTGAATATGTAAAAGAATTTAATAATGCTGACTTGATACAACGGATGTTTAGAAGAAACGTACGTTGTTTATAGATTGGTCATCAAGCTTAGGAGTTTGTTTATCAATTGTAACTCGTGCGAGCATGTTTGCATGTTTTTATGCGTGAAAACAGGTTTACTTGAGTGTTGCGCTGTAGGTTTTGGACGTAACGATCGCATATGCTCGCGTAGCTGATCGACGAAAAACGATTCACATATTGGTCCGGCATCATCCACGAAAAGTTCACTTGGTTCGTGCAATGTAGTTCAATAGACCATTTCAGCACAAGAAGATCCGATGTCGTCCTTAAACGTATTGCGTAGGCCAAGTAAGACTGTAGGCAATATGCTCACCCAATTCGTCGTGTCTTCATGGCACATGATTGATGCTTTTAATGTTCGGTGCCACCTTTCGACAAGTCCATTAAACGCTGTGTGAAATGGCGAGGTACGTGTACGCCAATACCCAGTAATTTTATTAATTGTTTGAACAGACTGGACTCAAACTGAGTGCCTTGATCCGTTGTGATGAATCGTGGTGTGCCGAATCTGGAAATCCAACACTCATAGAAGGCAGTTGCAACAGATTCCGCTGTTTGGTCCACTAACGGTACAGCTTCCGGCCAACGAGTGAAGCGATCAATTATCGTTAGGCAATACCTATATCCTTTTGACGGTGACATGGGACCAATTAAGTCTCGATGAATTTGCTCGAAACGGTGGTCTGGGACTGGAAATGGTGTTATGACATTTTGAGTATGTCTGCTAACTTTTGAGCGCTGACAAGGTATGCATGTGCGTGCCCAGGAAGTTATATCCTTAGCCATGTTTGTCCAAACGAATTTTTGTCTAATGGCTCTACTGGTAGCTCGTCCGCTTGGATGGAACAACCCCTGAAACATCTCAAAAATCCGTTTTCGAAGAGGAGCTGAAACGTAGGGTCGAATGTGAACAGTAGAAGTGTCACAATACATTTCGCCTTCCCCCTCAACTGCAATACGTTGTAGTTTAAGTGACGATGCATTGTGACGAATCAGCTGAGATAGTTCTTCGTCAATCTGTTGTCCTCTGATGATTTCCGCAGTAGATACTGATTCTGGCATTGAAATTGCGTCAATTCTCGACAAGGCATCCGCTACTACATTTGTTGCACCACGGATATGAAGCAGATTAGTAGAAAATTCGGAAATAAAATTGATTTGTCTCAATTGGCGAGGCGAGGCTTTGTCCGTTTTTTGAGAAAACGCGTAAATAAGTGGTTTGTGATCAGTGACGATAGCAAAGTGAGATCCCTCGAGGTAATGACGGAAATGTTTAACACTACTGTAAATAGCAAGTAGCTCCCTGTCGTAGATGCTGTAGCGTTGTTCGGTTACGCTGAGTTTTCGTTGATAGAAAGCAAGAGGTTCCCATTTATCGGTCTGCTGTTGCTCGAACGCTGCTATAATTGCCTTATCGGACGCGTCAGTAATTAGCCTGAGAGGTTGTTGGGGCATAAAATGAACCAAAAGCGTAGCGTTTGCCAGGCTCTCTTTAGAGCTCAAAAATGCGTTGTCGGCTTCTTCAGACCATTTGATGACTGTATTTCCAGCTGGGTTATTAAGTAGAAATTCGTTTAGTGGAGCTTGGATATTGGTTGCATTCTTGACAAATCTTCTATAAAAAAATAAATAAACCTAGGAATCGGCGAAGATCTTTTACAGTTGTTGGTTTTTTGAAACCTCGAATTGCTTCAACGCGGTTTTCTGGAGGAATGATGCCTCTTGCCGATATTTGATGTCCAAGAAATTCGATCTCATTGGCTCCAAATATGCATTTTGCCACATTGATTACAATTCCAGACTTGCTGAGTCTTTCGAATGGCACCTGGAGATGACGGCTATGTTCTTGTTTCGTTGAAGGTGCTACCAGAATGTCGTCGAAGTAACTGGTGCAGAAATTTAACCCACGCAGCACTTCATCGATGAAGCGCTGAAAAGTTTGTGCAGCATTTCTTAGCCCAAACATCATGACCGTAAATTCATACAGTCCGAATGGCGTTGTGACTGAGGTTTTCGGGATATCCTGCGCTGCTATGGGAATTTGGTGGAACGCACGGATCAGATCTATTTTTGAGAAGACGGTTTTGTTATGTAAGCCGGCGACAACGTCTTGAATATGCTTGATGGGATATTTATCTGGTTTTGTGACATGGTTAAGGCGACAAAAGTCACCACATGGACACCAAGTACCGTCTTGTTTTGCCACTAAATGAAGCGGACTGGCCCACGAACTCAAAGATGGGCGAAAATAGCCTCTTTCTAACAGAAATTCAAACTCCTTCTTAGCTATTGCGAGTTTATCCGGAGTCAGGCGTCTTGGACGTTCAGCAATTGCGGGGCCTTCCGTAAGTATGTGGTGCTGGACTGTGTGTTGGCAATTGACCGCAAGAAACGGATTGGTTAAATTTGGATAAGACCTTAATAGCTGATCAAATTCAGAATCGCGTTTTACTGTAGAAATTGATGGTGTCACGTTACTAAAAATGTTACCACGGGCATACAGTAACGTTTAGGAGTCTATTAAGCGCTGGTTTTTGAGATCGACGATTAACCCATGATGTTTTAGGAAATCGGCTCCTATTATAGGACGAGAAACATCAGCGACACAAAATTTCCATTTGAAAGGTCTTCGCAAGCCAAAAGTTAATGTTAACAATTGTTCTCCGTACGTATTGATCGGAGTTTTGTTTGCTGCGAATAATTTATACGACGACGCTTTAGCGGGTTGTTTTGGGCAACGGCGGGGAATGACTGATACATCAGCTGCCGTGTCGATTTTAAATTAGATGTACGGTCAAATATATACAGGCGGCTTTGGTTAGAATTGCTGCTATTGGACTGATTATGCAGCAAGCCTACTAGTTTTCCTGCGGCGGTTTGTTAAAGCTGCATGGTGGCGTGCAGCGGCGTGCATTTTTGCCATACTTTCTGTGATAAAAGCACAGTAGATTTCTGGGGGATTTCGACCGATGACGCTGAGGGTGGAAACGTGAAGTTTTCCGATTAAAACGGAGCTCGGCGATTTCTGCATGCGATTTATATATTTGCTTCTGCAGAGATTGTAAGGGGCTTGCCGACGGCGCAGTGTTGGCTAGGGCCGATACGCAAATTTCAAATGGCTCTTTCACTTCCATGATTTTGTCTGCCATTTCCGCGAGCCGTGACAAATCCGCTGTTTCAGATATAGCTAATATGGACTGCACTCGCGTTGCTAGTCGTTGAAGCCATAAAGTTTTGCAAAATTGTCTGTAACTTTGTTTCCGGCTAGCAATTGCATTGAACGAAGTAATTGCAATGGCTTGTTATCATTAAGTTCCAAGCCAGTAAGCAAATTTCGAATTTGCGTTTCTTCGGAAACTGCGAAAATTTGTCTTGTGGCGGGTTTTCGATGATGTCGGCCACGTTTTCTAAAATTGCGCAATCGAGTTCGCTTACTAGCTTGTCGAACCTTGAGCTGTCGGAACGAATTTTTTAATTCCGGAATTGAGCTTCAATTCACGCATACCACAAAGAAGGACGCGTTCGCCAAAATGGCGGCATTTTGATGTTGGCCACTTCACTTACTTGTTGTGACGAACCTGGCGCTATGGCGTCGTTTGCATCCTCGAATTTCTCTTCTTCTGTCGAACTTGTTTATAAAACGTTCGGGGTCACCACTGTGGCGCAAATGTAGCGCACGATGTGCTACGATTAGATATAATTGAGTATCAAAGTAAACGCTTATTTAAAATACAAACAATTTATTTCACTAAGACAATAATTCAACTTCACGGTTCGTAATCGACTGCCACAATCCAGGACCGGTTCTGACCTGCTCGATGCTAGCGCCATGGTTTCCTGCAGCGACTGTCCGCGACACTTTGCCTACACCTACAAATATATTAACCTCGGAACATTGACTTTTGACTCATCTGCTAATGGTTCCATATATGCAGCTTATATCACGTCAGCATCCTCCAGATCGCGCTTCCTGAAATGTGACGGCTGTTGTGGCAAATCGCTCCATGGCAAGTAAGTTGGTGTTAAAAATATTTTCATCGAAATTCAAGCGAAGCATCCTATCAATATATCTTATTGCTGGGATGCTTGCAAGAACTGTTGCGGATCAATTCTCATTATTGTAGTTCACCTTTTCATTTCTTCCAAATTTGGAATATATTCAAATTTACCTCAGTACACGTCCAAATAATCAGCATTGGCAGTACTAAATCCCAATTTAGTAATCCACCACACGCGCTAGCTCTCTTGAGAGGTGAGTTCAAGTGATCGAGTGCGAATCGGTTCTCTTTGCGTGCTGTCGCCTCTGATTGGCCGAAAACATTTTGGCATATTACCATATATGGTAATAAGTGAAGCAAAAATGCTTCGACGTGTGATCGCGGTGAAAGTGTGGGTAGGTGAGTTGAAGAAGAGGAGTTGAAAAGTGGTGCTGACCGAGGACGGTCAAGTTAGGTTTTGGTGAGCTTGTCGAGCTTGCTTGTGCGAGATAGTTTATATTGTTTTATCGGATAAAATAACAGAATGGCTGAGAAATCCGACAATTTGAAAAACCAGCCGCAAGCAAATTAGGAGAAGCATATGGTGAGTTGGCCGGGATATCGGTTGAAAACCGGCATTTTCGATGCCGCGATAGCTGATTTCAGAAAGTCACTGGAAGTTCACATGTAATTAGCGGACGATAATCAGCGTAGAGTGGCTGCAATTCACTACGAAATCGGTATTGAATTTTTGAGGCAGAACTCGTTTTGACGATTGCGTACTTGAATTGAAGCATGCATCGAAATTGATCGATGAAGAAATCGAAGAACAAAAACAACAACGGGATCAAACGAATGAGGAAAAGAACATATTAGAAGAAACCAAGCAAGGTATCCTCGCGAACATCGGTGAAGTGGAAGAAACTAAAACACAGTCCATTGAATAAGTACGCAACGACCTATAAAAAAAATATATAAACCTTCTTATATCGTTGAAGATAATGTGAAAATATTGTGTCAAAAATTATTTTGTTGATAACAGTGTATTCAAAGTTATTTCGTTGTTAAACTTAGAATTTACTAATGAACTAAATATATAAATAAGTGAAATAATATGAAGTGAGTTTGTATTCATGGTTCTCTCCTCCTCAGCATGTGCGTGATTGGGTTTTGTTCGGTTCTAGCGGTCTCTTTTTTTTGATGTGAATTTTATTAGCCCACGACCCGGTGAGCTAGCCGGTTTACAAAACATTTTCTCTATGGTCGCCACTATGCGACCACTGTTGGTGGGTGCTCCGCACGGGGGCCTCCTCTTGGCGGTCATCGTCCATGTTGCGTCCGAAGTGGCGGGGCACATGGAGGATGATTGGCTGGGAGGGAGGGGAAGGAATGCGGGGCACGCAACACATGGCGCCAAATGTTTCGGCCTTTTGCCTTTCTAAATTTCTAAATTCTAACCTCTAAATTCAAGTTTCATAGTGTTGTCGAAATTCGGAAAAGTGTCGGGTAATTCGCGTAGTTTGTTTGAATCGGGATTGTGATTATCTCAATCACACCCAGTAATCGCTTCCACGTTTGAAACCGTCGCAATCCCTGTTTCGACACACTTCTATTAAATTACTAAAATAAATTCACTTTTAACTTGTAGTCGTCGGATAATTTGTTCGAATCGTGAATCATCTCGTTTTACGTACTTCACATTTTGTTGTGACACACAATTTAAGCGTCTAATTAAATTTTGTATCTGATCGCGTATTGTCTGTTGGTGGGGAGACCAAATATATCCTTTAATATATATATATACTATATAATCACTTCATGTTATTCCGATTCGTATGTGAATCGACACAATAATAATAAGTCATACTTTTGTAAAAACTTTGATAAAACATTTTTGTAAACACTTTTGTAAAACAATTTATGTAAAAACTATGTACAATAATTTAAGTCAAAAATTTATGTAAATTCATGTAAACTATTGTAAACCACTCACACTCACACTCCTACAATCGGTTTCGGTAGTACGCGTTTAGTATCTTCGCCGCGTTTAATAGTTGAACGTATCGCCCATTGGCGTATAATTGATATAGTTAGCGTAGTTTTGTGGCGTTTCGCTATAAGCGAGTAATTTGGACCGCCTTTTTGAGTTAGCCAGAGTATCGTTAAGTTGTAATATAGTATCGTGTAATATAGTATCGTATAATATCGTATCGTATAATATCGTTTCGTGTAATATCTTAATATCTTATTCTGTAAAATAACATTTTTTTGTATATAATACGCGCAAACATTTAGTCGCTCTATCACTTAACTCCACTCATCATAACCAACTACTATCGTGGTTTTATATCGTTCTATCCTGCAACATGGATATTCTTCAATCCTCTCTTTTGAGTAAGGCCGTTGATCGGTTTTTTCGCCAAACTTGCCCCGAAGTTTGTGCCGGGAATCATTGTTCGACCTGTGGGACAGGTTGCCTACGAAGTTCGGGATATGTCCGGTAAAACTCTTGGTGTATGTCACGCACAGGACATTAAGAGTTAGCTTCGATCTGTATATTTTGTTGATACCTATCTGTATATATATCTTACATATATTAGTATGTCCTAGTTTTGTATAAAAATAAGTTTAGATATTATTAGGTGAGGTTGTATATATCGGTAGTATTTAGTACAGGACGTGGTCCCTTATAAAATTAGTAGTCCAGTGAGTTTTCCTAATGGCCTCGTTGTGTGACGTAACGGTTGCATTAGTGTGGACGTATATAGTTAGTTTGTTTCGTGATCCAACGAGTTTTCCTAATGGCCTCGTCGTGTGACGTATCGGTTGCATTAGTGTGGACACGTATATTAGTAAGTTTGTTTCGAAGTCTAATGAGTTTTCCTAATGGCCTCGTCGTGTGACGTATTGGTTGCATTAGTGTGAACGTGTATTTTCTTAGTATGTATATCTGACCCGTATATAGTTAGGTTGTACCTTATTTAGTATCTGTTCATATATCTTTAGGTTGTCTTATTGGGTTTGGAGTCATAAAATGCTAGAGAATTGACAACCTCTGGGGTCCCTAAACTAGTCCGCGTTGAGCGTTGACGTCTGTATATAATGTAGATATTTTGGTGTTGTATATATTATCATGTTAGTTTATATCCTGAATAACAGGGTTTGTAGTCATAAACAACTAAGGCAGTGACGTTCCTTGGGGTCCCTTAATAATTGCTCACAAGAAGTGAGACCATATTTTTTTTTGTTGCTGTATTCTAACCATAGCTCTTTATCTTTCGAATATTACCCATTTTACCTATCGGAATCTAATATTCCTCATCTTTTCATCTCCGGTATACAACCGTTTCAGTTGCCAAGCAACTTTCTTAGGGGTGGGGGGTTCATATTGAACCCAAAATGTATGTATTTGTCTTCGTCTTTAAGTTCTAGTTAGTTTTCTTTGGCCGATCCGAGACTGGGGTTGAAGTCTGTCAGGTTAGACCTGAGGTTCTCTATGGGGTTTCAATACAGAGGGCAACGGTCGATCCTTTGTAGTTAGTACAGCTCAACCCCAATGTAAAACTCGGACGGACCACCATTTCGTTTTTCAGTGTCGTGTAGTGTCCCAGATATCTTGTCGTAACGTTATCTCTGATCTGTAATAGTCAGTTTCATTAGTTACCTTTCCAACACGCCCGTGCTTCATTTTGTTTGATAACTCAGTAACCCGCCGTCGATAGGTTCCGTTCCCGTTTTGAGCTATTTCGACTACTAAGTTAGTTTTGAAGGCTTATTTCGGGTAAAACTGTCGATTGAGTAGGGCTACCTTAACGTAATACCGTATCGAGGAACTTGCGTGAACATGTATGATGATTTCGACGTTAAGACGTTTTGACTACATCTGCTGAGGTTCACGTAAGACTTCCCATTTTGTTAAAACCCTCTTGGTTCGATTGAGCGAGCATGATGATTTCGACGTTTAGACGTTTTGACTACATCTGCCTAGCCTCATACCAACCATGAGATCTTCCATTATTTAGAGTTCATACATAGCCCGGCTTTATTGTGGAGAGACTCTTCTCAGGGCGGGGTCGTCCCCACGTTCTGTTGCGGATCAATTCTCATTATTGTAGTTCACCTTTTCATTTCTTCCAAATTTGGAATATATTCAAATTTCCCTCAGTACACGTCCAAATAATCAGCATTGGCAGTACTAAATCCCAATTTAGTAATCCACCACACGCGCTAGCTCTCTTGAGAGGTGAGTTCAAGTGATCGAGTGCGAATCGGTTCTCTTTGCGTGCTGTCGCCTCTGATTGGCCGAAAACATTTTGGCATATTACCATATATGGTAATAAGTGAAGCAAAAATGCTTCGACGTGTGATCGCGGTGAAAGTGTGGGTAGGTGAGTTGAAGAAGAGGAGTTGAAAAGTGGTGCTGACCGAGGACGGTCAAGTTAGGTTTTGGTGAGCTTGTCGAGCTTGCTTGTGCGAGATAGTTTATATTGTTTTATCGGATAAAATAACAGAATGGCTGAGAAATCCGACAATTTGAAAAACCAGCCGCAAGCAAATTAGGAGAAGCATATGGTGAGTTGGCCGGGATATCGGTTGAAAACCGGCATTTTCGATGCCGCGATAGCTGATTTCAGAAAGTCACTGGAAGTTCACATGTAATTAGCGGACGATAATCAGCGTAGAGTGGCTGCAATTCACTACGAAATCGGTATTGAATTTTTGAGGCAGAACTCGTTTTGACGATTGCGTACTTGAATTGAAGCATGCATCGAAATTGATCGATGAAGAAATCGAAGAACAAAAACAACAACGGGATCAAACGAATGAGGAAAAGAACATATTAGAAGAAACCAAGCAAGGTATCCTCGCGAACATCGGTGAAGTGGAAGAAACTAAAACACAGTCCATTGAATAAGTACGCAACGACCTATAAAAAAAATATATAAACCTTCTTATATCGTTGAAGATAATGTGAAAATATTGTGTCAAAAATTATTTTGTTGATAACAGTGTATTCAAAGTTATTTCGTTGTTAAACTTAGAATTTACTAATGAACTAAATATATAAATAAGTGAAATAATATGAAGTGAGTTTGTATTCATGGTTCTCTCCTCCTCAGCATGTGCGTGATTGGGTTTTGTTCGGTTCTAGCGGTCTCTTTTTTTTGATGTGAATTTTATTAGCCCACGACCCGGTGAGCTAGCCGGTTTACAAAACATTTTCTCTATGGTCGCCACTATGCGACCACTGTTGGTGGGTGCTCCGCACGGGGGCCTCCTCTTGGCGGTCATCGTCCATGTTGCGTCCGAAGTGGCGGGGCACATGGAGGATGATTGGCTGGGAGGGAGGGGAAGGAATGCGGGGCACGCAACACATGGCGCCAAACGTTTCGGCCTTTTGCCTTTCTAAATTTCTAAATTCTAACCTCTAAATTCAAGTTTCATAGTGTTGTCGAAATTCGGAAAAGTGTCGGGTAATTCGCGTAGTTTGTTTGAATCGGGATTGTGATTATCTCAATCACACCCAGTAATCGCTTCCACGTTTGAAACCGTCGCAATCCCTGTTTCGACACACTTCTATTAAATTACTAAAATAAATTCACTTTTAACTTGTAGTCGTCGGATAATTTGTTCGAATCGTGAATCATCTCGTTTTACGTACTTCACATTTTGTTGTGACACACAATTTAAGTGTCTAATTAAATTTTGTATCTGATCGCGTATTGTCTGTTGGTGGGGAGACCAAATATATCCTTTAATATATATATATACTATATAATCACTTCATGTTATTCCGATTCGTATGTGAATCGACACAATAATAATAAGTCATACTTTTGTAAAAACTTTGATAAAACATTTTTGTAAACACTTTTGTAAAACAATTTATGTAAAAACTATGTACAATAATTTAAGTCAAAAATTTATGTAAATTCATGTAAACTATTGTAAACCACTCACACTCACACTCCTACAATCGGTTTCGGTAGTACGCGTTTAGTATCTTCGCCGCGTTTAATAGTTGAACGTATCGCCCATTGGCGTATAATTGATATAGTTAGCGTAGTTTTGTGGCGTTTCGCTATAAGCGAGTAATTTGGACCGCCTTTTTGAGTTAGCCAGAGTATCGTTAAGTTGTAATATAGTATCGTGTAATATAGTATCGTATAATATCGTATCGTATAATATCGTTTCGTGTAATATCTTAATATCTTATTCTGTAAAATAACATTTTTTTGTATATAATACGCGCAAACATTTAGTCGCTCTATCACTTAACTCCACTCATCATAACCAACTACTATCGTGGTTTTATATCGTTCTATCCTGCAACATGGATATTCTTCAATCCTCTCTTTTGAGTAAGGCCGTTGATCGGTTTTTTCGCCAAACTTGCCCCGAAGTTTGTGCCGGGAATCATTGTTCGACCTGTGGGACAGGTTGCCTACGAAGTTCGGGATATGTCCGGTAAAACTCTTGGTGTATGTCACGCACAGGACATTAAGAGTTAGCTTCGATCTGTATATTTTGTTGATACCTATCTGTATATATATCTTACATATATTAGTATGTCCTAGTTTTGTATAAAAATAAGTTTAGATATTATTAGGTGAGGTTGTATATATCGGTAGTATTTAGTACAGGACGTGGTCCCTTATAAAATTAGTAGTCCAGTGAGTTTTCCTAATGGCCTCGTTGTGTGACGTAACGGTTGCATTAGTGTGGACGTATATAGTTAGTTTGTTTCGTGATCCAACGAGTTTTCCTAATGGCCTCGTCGTGTGACGTATCGGTTGCATTAGTGTGGACACGTATATTAGTAAGTTTGTTTCGAAGTCCAATGAGTTTTCCTAATGGCCTCGTCGTGTGACGTATTGGTTGCATTAGTGTGAACGTGTATTTTCTTAGTATGTATATCTGACCCGTATATAGTTAGGTTGTACCTTATTTAGTATCTGTTCATATATCTTTAGGTTGTCTTATTGGGTTTGGAGTCATAAAATGCTAGAGAATTGACAACCTCTGGGGTCCCTAAACTAGTCCGCGTTGAGCGTTGACGTCTGTATATAATGTAGATATTTTGGTGTTGTATATATTATCATGTTAGTTTATATCCTGAATAACAGGGTTTGTAGTCATAAACAACTAAGGCAGTGACGTTCCTTGGGGTCCCTTAATAATTGCTCACAAGAAGTGAGACCATATTTTTTTTTGTTGCTGTATTCTAACCATAGCTCTTTATCTTTCGAATATTACCCATTTTACCTATCGGAATCTAATATTCCTCATCTTTTCATCTCCGGTATACAACCGTTTCAGTTGCCAAGCAACTTTCTTAGGGGTGGGGGGTTCATATTGAACCCAAAATGTATGTATTTGTCTTCGTCTTTAAGTTCTAGTTAGTTTTCTTTGGCCGATCCGAGACTGGGGTTGAAGTCTGTCAGGTTAGACCTGAGGTTCTCTATGGGGTTTCAATACAGAGGGCAACGGTCGATCCTTTGTAGTTAGTACAGCTCAACCCCAGTGTAAAACTCGGATGGACCACCATTTCGTTTTTCAGTGTCGTGTAGTGTCCCAGATATCTTGTCGTAACGTTATCTCTGATCTGTAATAGTCAGTTTCATTAGTTACCTTTCCAACACGCCCGTGCTTCATTTTGTTTGATAACTCAGTAACCCGCCGTCGATAGGTTCCGTTCCCGTTTTGAGCTATTTCGACTACTAAGTTAGTTTTGAAGGCTTATTTCGGGTAAAACTGTCGATTGAGTAGGGCTACCTTAACGTAATACCGTATCGAGGAACTTGCGTGAACATGTATGATGATTTCGACGTTAAGACGTTTTGACTACATCTGCTGAGGTTCACGTAAGACTTCCCATTTTGTTAAAACCCTCTTGGTTCGATTGAGCGAGCATGATGATTTCGACGTTTAGACGTTTTGACTACATCTGCCTAGCCTCATACCAACCATGAGATCTTCCATTATTTAGAGTTCATACATAGCCCGGCTTTATTGTGGAGAGACTCTTCTCAGGGCGGGGTCGTCCCCACGTTCTGTTGCGGATCAATTCTCATTATTGTAGTTCACCTTTTCATTTCTTCCAAATTTGGAATATATTCAAATTTCCCTCAGTACACGTCCAAATAATCAGCATTGGCAGTACTAAATCCCAATTTAGTAATCCACCACACGCGCTAGCTCTCTTGAGAGGTGAGTTCAAGTGATCGAGCGCGAATCGGTTCTCTTTGCGTGCTGTCGCCTCTGATTGGCCGAAAACATTTTGGCATATTACCATATATGGTAATAAGTGAAGCAAAAATGCTTCGACGTGTGATCGCGGTGAAAGTGTGGGTAGGTGAGTTGAAGAAGAGGAGTTGAAAAGTGGTGCTGACCGAGGACGGTCAAGTTAGGTTTTGGTGAGCTTGTCGAGCTTGCTTGTGCGAGATAGTTTATATTGTTTTACCGGATAAAATAACAGAATGGCTGAGAAATCCGACAATTTGAAAAACCAGCCGCAAGCAAATTAGGAGAAGCATATGGTGAGTTGGCCGGGATATCGGTTGAAAACCGGCATTTTCGATGCCGCGATAGCTGATTTCAGAAAGTCACTGGAAGTTCACATGTAATTAGCGGACGATAATCAGCGGACGATAATCAGCGTAGAGTGGCTGCAATTCACTACGAAATCGGTATTGAATTTTTGAGGCAGAACTCGTTTGACGATTGCGTATTTGAATTGAAGCGTGCATCGAAATTGATCGATGAAGAAATCGAAGAACAAAAACAACAACGGGATCAAACGAATGAGGAAAAGAACATATTAGAAGAAACCAAGCAAGATATCCTCGCGAACATCGGTGAAGTGGAAGAAACTAAAACATAGTCCATTGAATAAGTACGCAACGACCTATAAAAAAAATATATAAACCTTCTTATATCGTTGAAGATAATGTGAAAATATTGTGTCAAAAATTATTTTGTTGATAACAGTGTATTCAAAGTTATTTCGTTGTTAAACTTAGAATTTACTAATGAACTAAATATATAAATAAGTGAAATAATATGAAGTGAGTTTGTATTCATGGTTCTCTCCTCCTCAGCATGTGCGTGATTGGGTTTTGTTCGGTTCTAGCGTTCTCTTTTTTTTTATGTGAATTTTATTAGCCCACGACCCGGTGAGCTAGCCGGTTTACAAAACATTTTCTCTATGGTCGCCACTATGCGACCACTGTTGGTGGGTGCTCCGCACGGGGGCCTCCTCTCGGCGGTCATCGTCCATGTTGCGTCCGAAGTGGCGGGGCACATGGAGGATGATTGGCTGGGAGAGAGGGGAAGGAATGCGGGGTACGCAACAGAACACAGTGTTGAGTTCAGACATAATCTAGATCCTGCATCAGCAGTCTACGTCACTACCAACTCTTAACCGGAGATGTATATTACATCAGCACCTACTACATCAATGTCTATTATAACTGCATGTCAAAGTAAGTTCATGCCACAAACTTCAAAGGAAAATCTGAGCCTGCCTATGTTTAGTCATGGCACCATACCCACACTAACTAAGCCTGCTCCGTGGCCCCACACAACTGGTTCCGACGGAAAGACTAGCAACATGGATTCCTCGTTTTCTCACATTGTTTCATCACCATCAATTTTACCGTCCATAACATCCGACCTAACTACTGCCGCGCACTCGCTGTTTCCAGGGCTCTTGATATTGGATTTTGGAGTCTCAACATACGCCACTCAATGCCTTTAGAGTCATCACAGTCCTCCACTTCTGTCAGCCATGTTATACGAGTCGTGGCTCCGCCCCTTCAAATCTGCATCCCCCGGTTGGCTTCCACCACCTCTAACAACGATATATGTGACTACATTCTCGCTTAACTAGAATACGTTTCTGCTTTTTTTAACTGCAAGAAATTATGTAGTGAAAACATTCCTAATAAATTCTTAGTAGGAACATGATCTGACTTGTAGTGTTAGAGTGGGTAAGTGAACTAATTGGCTAGCAATTGGTAAATTTACTTGATTTCATTGATTGATTGCGCGGGTATTAGACTATATACACTTACAGCGTATACTTGCCGTATGTCTGTGCACATGTAAGATGATGAAGCGTTGATCGAGCGTGCGAAAAGGTTTAAAAGGTAATATAAGTTTAGATCATCCAGACCAAGTCGCCGGATGCCGTTGGCAGTAATTTGATGTAATTAGCTAATGGAAATTGTTGTTTTGGCTAGTATTTGATTGAGACACGTGATTTTTATTTTTTTTATTTTTCATACAGTGGACGGAAATAATAGGGTGAATATATGTATTGATTTACTTGATACCTGTGTGACTAAGCAAAATGAATGAAAGAGAAAAATAATTGATATATTTCATATTATATATTTATTCATTTATATTGTTTTCGACATGATGTTGGGTTGATAGTGCGGGAAGCCGGTTTTTGTTTGCTGAAGCTAATGAATGAATGAAACAGATCGAGAATGAAAATAAATTGAAATTTATTCCAAAAAACTGATGTATATTGCTGTTGTTTTTAAGGGTATCGTAATTTGTTAAGGCGAAGAATTTTGGCTATAGTTTGAGTTAAATTGAAGATAAGAAAACCGCTCCATAAGACATAGAGCCATCAGAAGGGTGAAAATATTTGCGACGATTCTAGAGCGATTTGATGTGTGTAAATGTTTTTAAGGAGCTGCTTTTGTGTGACTCGTCGTATATACCGCATGCATCTTTTCCATTTACAGATTTGCAGTCTGGATAATTGCGCAAGTGCTCGGCCTCCACATCAGAGGGTGAGGTAAATGCAGTCATTACCAATGAACAGAAGTAGCATTTGACATAATCCTTCACGTTAGTGTAGAAGAATCCACTGCGTGCTGATTTTATTGATCTCCTTGCATCGACAGCTAGGTTGGCGAAGGTTTTCATGCGATAAGATTCACGTCTTAAAATCAACATGGTAACTAGTACGTTGTGCACTTCATACAATGTCTTTTATAGGGATCAGGGAGTTATGACTAGCAGGAGAACCAAGCAATTTGACAAATGCTTCGTTTCCCCTTCTCTTCAAGATTTTTTCAAATAGATAGATGTCAGGGTATTTGACGCGCAACACTTCCTGTTCATAAAACCCCCTTTATGATGTTTCCTTGATAATCTTGTAGGATGTAAGGAGAAGGAGGATGTGAGTGCAAGGTAGTGGTTAGCCTCATATTTTTTCATCAAACGTTGAAATATTTTGTTGAAAAGGTCTTTCCAATCGTCAGTTTGTAAATTTCTAGGAATGCCGCTTCGACTAAGAATCATTTTCATTGTTTTTGATACCTCAGTAGCACTTTTGTCTTTTATGGGGAATGCCCATGCGTACTTGAAAAACGCATGTATTGTCGTTAGAAGGAAACGAATGCTTCGATTTTCCGAAGAATAAGCACTCATATCTACCAAGTCTGCCTGCCACAAATCATATATTCCTCGTGTGACTATATCACACGACGACGGGCAAAGTTCTTGCCAACTTCTTTATGAAGCTCATTAACTACCTGTCTTCTACTCATTTTACAAACCTTATAAATAACAGAAACGCTATCTAGCTATCTATATATAAAAATTAACAAAGATGATGAAATTCACACATCCGTTCACAATGATGGTTGCTGGACCTTCAGGATGTGGAAAAACAACTTTTATTGAAAACCTTCTGAATAATATGTCAAATAAAAAAATGTAGTTTGGTGTAACACTGAACGGCACGCTGTTCCAAAACAGTTTCTTTTTAAAAACATAGAGTGTCTAGATTCAATCCCAGAAGAACTTACAAACACTTTGGGTCGCCCGTTTCTGATTGTGCTGGACGACATGATGTTAAATGCATTTTCACGACAGGTTTGTGAGCTGTATACAAAAGGATCGCATCAGCGTAACCTGTCTGTCATTCTGGTGACTCAGAATTTTTTCCATCAAGGAAAATTTTTCCGAGATATTTCGCTAAACTGTAAATACCTGGCTTGCTTCAAGAACCCCCGAGACAAGACCCAATTTCACCATCTGGTTAAACAGGTATACCCCGAAAACAGCTTGTAGCTAATGAGAATATATAAGCAAATTCAAATTTCTAACTCTAATTCTAAAACTCTAATGAAAATTATAGAAAACAATTGACCCGCTTCTAAATGAACAACAGCACGGATTCCGAAAAGGCCGCTCAACGTCTACCAACCTTATGCTTTTAATCTCAGATACTCTAAAGGCGATGGAACAGGGGCAGCAAATTGACACAGTTTACACTGATTTTAGCAAAGCCTTTGATAGTGTCGATCATGGCATTCTAAAATGTAAACTAAAGAAATTCGGTATTCAGGGGTCTCTGCTAGATTGGCTATATTCATACCTTTCTAATCGAAGTCAATTTGTCAAATTTCAAGGCCACAAATCAAAAAAGATAAAAGTGACTTCGGGCGTACCTCAGGGTAGTCATCTCTGCCCTCTCCTTTTCAACATTTTCGTGTCTGATATGTCTGAAGAATTGTCGGACATACCTCATCTATTTTACGCAGATGATTTGAAAATTTATCACACCATAGAAGTTAGCACCATCACCCCACACTTACCTATGCACATCCCATTGATCTCGAATTCACCTTCTTTCACCTTCAGAAATCCACATTTCCTTAAAGTACTCCTTCTCACACATTCCCCGACTATCATATTCCACCGCGATCATGTTTCGTCTATCTGCCGAGAATTGCACTAGGCGGGTAAACCGCTGAGCCAGCATTGTAATTTAAATTGTAATTTCATTTTGGCATGAGTGCAATTATGTTCAGTCGTTGCTTGAGTTAATAAAGAACCAGTCGATTCGACCGAGGTCTTTCATTTTGGATAAGCGCACCATAACTGGCGCCCAACGTGAACTAAAAGTTTCAATTCAGCGTGGAGTCGAGAGCTAATTGATAAATCGGAGTGGAGCTAATATCCCAACTAGCGAACCAGGAAACTCAACGCGGGAAGCCACATCTGGAAAGTGAAAGCGGAAGCTAAAGGATCGATTTCGGAAGGAAATACTCTGCGAGTGATCTGCACCCGCGGCGCAGTAGGGGCGATCTACTTATCAACGGCCGCAGCCAAAAAGGACCAACGCGGACAGTCCCGAGAAGCAGCATGTTTAAACTTTGGATCCTGTAAGTTCTCAGCATTTCTAATTTAAAATCGCTCCACACTTGGAAAACATTTTGGATCCTGAAATTTTGTTAAATCACTGAAAGCCTGTAATATTCAATTTATATATTTATTTTATAAAATCAATCAATTCTATATTCAATTATATATTTCAATATTCAATTTATATATGTTGTGATCAATTAAGTGAAAGAAAGTGTAGTGAATTAATTGTAAACCCAGCTAGTGCAATCGTGGTCGGTTCCGTTTATCGAAAGTTACTCGTTTATTGTTCGGTTGAATTAGAACCTCCTTTATCCTACTTGTGCTCTGTATTTATCGCCCTATAACCCTTCATCAATAATGGACGCTATCCAAGACGCGATCAAGCAACTGAACGGGGCGGTCAAAGCTCAGATTGAGTAAATAAAAAGGATCGAAGTGAGGTTAAATCTTATTGAGCAACAAGCTCAAAATAGTGCTTAAAGTAGTGCTCAAAGTAGTTCTTCGAGTCCTCGTGTGACTCTCTCTCGTCCTCAAACAGAAAGTGATCTCAACGATATCAAAAAACTACCCGATTGCGTAAGGGACCTTCAAATTTTCGAGGGCAACCCCGTGCAATATATCTCCTGGGTACAAAGAGTTGAGACCATCGTGCAGGACTACGCAATCGTTCGTCAAAAACCTATCTACAGGGCTATTCTGCGACATATCAGGCAGAAAATAAGAGGCCCAGCCGACGCGGCACTCATATCCTACAATATTTTCAATGATGACTGGGCTAGCATAAAGAAGTGCTTATCGCTGCACTATGCAGATAAACGCGACGTTAGAACCCTTGAGCATCAACTTCACACCATATTTCAAAGAAATAAAACTGTTGATGAGGTTTACGCTTCAGTGAACCATCATCTTTCCTTGCTGATCAATAAGATCAGGACGGAAGATTATAATCAGGAAACACGGCTTTAACCGAAAATTATAGGAACAGGGCTCTGGACGTGTTTGTGCGTGGATTAAATGGTGACCTTTCCAAGATGTTAATTATACAGAAACCTCAGACATTGCCCGAAGCATATGCTTCCTGTCTGGAGTTCCAAAATTTTAATTTCAGGACCATTTCCATACACCAAAATAGGTTTGATAACACAGTAACGGCACCAACCAACCAAATATTTTTTACTCTTATCGTACGACAAACGCGAATACACAGAACCTTTTTCGTCGACTAAGCCTCCCCGAACAGAATAAGGCTTACAATATTCAACACAATGCTAGACAGCAACCATTTAATGCCAACCCTCCAGCAAGGCCAACCCAACCTAAGCCACCTGTTCCAATGGAGGTAGATAGATCAATTCGTTCTCGGTATGTTAGTTATGCGAATAAACCATCCCAAAATCTTCTACCATTTAAAAGATCAAATGATTCCGCTCAACTTAATAGAAAATCACAGCGTCTTTACAACATAGAATCTCAGGATGAACCTATTGACAACGCTTACGAGGCACCCATCGAAATTTCTCATGAAGGAGGTAATATCGATGACTTTCAGGACGACTTCGATCTAAATTTTATGGTGAACGCCTCTCCAGTGTTCCCTACTTAAATTATATCACTGGAAGTGGCAAGGTATTAAAATTCTTGGTTGACACTGGAGCCAATAAAAATTTCATATCTACTAATATATCCCAGGAGGCGAAACCTGTTAAATTCCCATTTAAAATTCGCTCAGCAGCAGGTGATGTCCATATTACTCACCAGGTCCACGGTAGATTTTTTAAGCAATTTGGAAATAATGGCGCTTTAGAATTTTTTGTACTACCGGGTCTGCAATCTTTTGATGGAATTATTGGGGACGATACATTAAAAGATTTAGAAGCAGTGATCGACAGGAAAAATCATACACTACAGATTAAGCCAAATATCATGATTACCTTGAAATGCAAATCATTTAAGCAGGTTAACAGCCTTGAAATCAAATGCGATCATTTAAACGACACTCTTAAGGCGAAACTGAGGAAAGTTTTAGCCAACTTTCAAGGTGTTTTTGGACCTATTAACGACGGCGAGGTAATTGAAACAAATGTGCGTGCTGAAATAAAAACCTCAACAATTGATCTGATATACACCAAGGCCTACCCTTATCCGGTTAACTTACGAACACACGTGAAGGAGCAAATACAAAAAATGTTCGAGGATGGAATTATACGTGCATCCAAGAGTCCATACAATTCACCACTCTGGATTGTGCCCAAGAAGCCAAACTCGTTAGGGGAGAAACAATACCGATTGGTCGTGGATTTTAAACGGCTAAATGCTGTTACTATACCGGACACGTACCCCATCCCGGACATCACTAACACACTTGCCAGTTTTGGGAGATCCAAATATTTTACGACTATTGATTTGACCTCTGCCTTCCATCAAATTCGTATGGAGGAAAAAGATATCGCCAAAACCGCCTTTTCTACCGCAAATGGAAAATATGAGTTTTTGAGACTTCCATTTGGTCATAAAAATGCACCCTCAATTTTCCAGCGGATGATTGACGACGTTCTTAAACCACTCATCGGCAAGATTTGGTACGTCTATATTGACGATATTATCGTCTTGGGCGAAACCGAAGACCAACATCTGAGGAACCTGGAAGCGGTGCTACTTCGGCTGCACAGCGCTAATCTTAAAATAAACTTCGAAAAATCAACTTTTCTAAAAGATAAAGTCGAATTCTTGGGTTATTTAGTCTCTCAAGAAGGACTGCTACCAGACCCTAAGAAAATTGAAGCAATTACTAAAATCAGACCCCCCGAGAACCTCAAGGATTTAAAGACGTTCCTTGGATTAGCTTCGTATTACCGCAAATTTGTTAGGGATTTCGCTAAAGTTGCGAAACCATTGACTTTATTAACTAGAGGTGAGTTGGCCCAAGTTAAGGCCAACCATTCCAAGAAAAAGGTAATTACACTCGGGAAACGAGAACTCGAGGCATTTAATAATTTGAAAACACTGTTGACCTCCTCCGAAATCTTAACGTTTCCGGACTTTGAAAAGCCGTTCGTTCTCACAACGGACGCCTCAAACTGTTCAATAGGAGCAGTCCTATCACAGGGCGAGATGGGCAAAGATAGGCCAATCACGTTTATATCACGCTCACTAAACCACACGGAGGAAAATTATAGTACCAGTGAGAAAGAAATGCTTGCTATTGTCTGGGCTCTAGACAAACTACGTACGTATCTCTACGGAGCCAAAAAAGTTAAGATCCTTACCGACCACCAGCCCCTTACATTTGCAATGAGCAACAGGAACCACAACTCTAAGCTCAAGAGGTGGAAAGCTCGGATAGAAGAATTTAATTACGAACTTGCCTACAAGCCTGGTAAGGCAAACGCGGTTGCTGACGCTCTTTCTCGACTGCCACTAGAAGCAAACGTGCTTACAAGCAGCTCAAGTACAGCAACTGCTCACGCCGCTGACGAGGATAATAGTTGCCTTATACCCCACTGTGAAGCCCCAATAAACGTTTTCAGGAATCAACTAATAATATCCACTGGCAAAGGAGTATGTGCGTACGAGCAACTGCATCCAAACTACGTCAGGAACTACATCTGTCTGCGAAAAATTAACCAATCCAGCCTGACTGAGGTACTTCGAAAATATCTTAACCAGAATGTTGTAAACGGTATCAAGATTCCTGAGTGGTACCTTCAGCTTTTACAACAAGTCTACGCCAATAATTTCTCCAAATTTAAAATTCGAATCACACAGAGGGTCGTAGACGATATACGAATGAGAATAATAAATTTCAAATTGTTGAAACCGAGCATAAAAGATCTCATAGGAATGGAAAGGAGAATAAACTACAAATATTGGAGAAATACTATTTTCCTGGTATGGCTCAACTCATTAAGAAGTACACTTCCAACTGCAAAATTTGCAATACCTGCAAGTACGATCGCCATCCACAGAAACCCCAACTGCAGGAAACACCAAATCCAAAATATCCTACAGAAATTCTCCATATCGATCTTTGTTCACTTGGCGGAGAAAGATACCTCACATGCGTCGACAAGTTCACTAAATTTTGCAAGTATTTCCCTATAGAGAACAAATCTTCTCTTCATCTACGCGACAAAATCATTGAAGTCCTTCATTGTTTTTCTGTTCCCAAAATATTAGTCTCTGACAACGAAGGAGGTTTCATAAGCCCCATTACGCTTAATTATATCGAATCATTGGGTACTACCATTTATTTAGCACCACCGCAAAAAAGCGAGGTAAATGGACAGATAGAGCGTGTACATTCAACAATCTTGGAAATGTTTAGATGTCTCCGGAAGGAATATCCAGACTTCACATCCGAAGAACTTGCTAACATTGCAGTTGATAGGTACAACAACACTTACCACTCGGTTACAAATGTTAAACCAGCAGATGTATTTTTCGGAAGATCGCAAAGGATTAACTATCAAAACCTAATAGACATTAAATCAAGGCTCAATGAAAATTTAAAGCATGAAATTGAACGGAAACAAAGGAAACAGCTGAAAACCCAAAATTTTAAGCGCCAAAAACCGAACCAGTATGAACCAGGGCAAGTGGTTTACAAAAAGAATAAGCAGATCAAAACTAAGGATAAGCCTCTTTTCGAAGAAGAAATTGTTGCAAAAAACAACCGTGTTACAATCACCACCAAAAGTGGAAAAAGAATTCACAAGGCACACCTTAAAAATATTCCAAGGCACCCGGACTAAATATCCTCCTTTAAGAACCTTCCTTAATACTTCAAAATTCACCTTCCCTTTAATTCTAGATTTCTTTCCCTTTCCAGGTTAACTCTCTGCGGTGCTCTTTCTTCATTAGACATCTATAAATATTCAAGGTCACTTGTCACTCTGCAACAAGGCTACGGAAAAATTGTCAATGGAAACTTCAATATGGTACATTCCATAGACCTAAGCCATTATCGAGAAGTATTGACAAATATCGACTCTGCCATACAACATCAGACTAACAGATCAAGCAGCCTACTTCCGCAGATTCGCCACAGGGTAGACCAAGTCGAAAGACTACTCACCCAATTAACAGCGCCTAAACCCAAGCGTTCCATCAACTGGATAGGCTCTGCTTGGAAGTGGATTGCGGGCAGCCCAGACGCCACTGATTGGAACAATATCCTGAAAAGCCAGAATGACAAACTTTCGAACAATAATCAGCAATTCAAAATTAACCAAAAATGCACCAAAATATCTACACAGCTAATTGACAGTTACAACGCAATAGTATCCAACCTAAACGCCCGGGATGGAAAACACTTTAAGCAATTTATTTTCAACAAATTGGATATACTTAAGGACGAAGTTCAAGAAATTGTTCGGGCAATTCAACTAGCCAAACGGGGTATTGTCAACTCGAATCTGCTGGAAAATACGGAAATCAGCGAGATCCTCCCGCAAATCGATAATCTCCCATACGACAATGAAGTCCAAGCTGTCGAGTACGCGGAGCTTATGAGATTAATCAAGGGAACCCTCCTCCTTTACGTTGTCTGCCTTCCCAAAACGGAGCACACTAACTTTCGTAATATTTTAATTGGCTCCGCCATATCTGAAAACAAAATGGTCGCCTTAAACTATTCTAGCATTTTCGTTGCAGAAAATATTAGATATGGTTTGTTGGGAAACTGTCCTATAATGCAGAATACCACGGTTTGTCGCAGAAATAAACTCCAGCAGTTAACTTCTGACGATTGCATATCGCGTATTCTAGACGGAAAAAAAGCCTCCTGTGAATTTCAGTATCATGGCAGGCCTATTGTAGAGGTCATAACGGACAACACCATATACCCTAGTAACTTTTTGGGTGAACTTCAACACCTGAATCAAACGCATATCCTGAACGGAACATATCTTTTGCATTTTCGAAATGAATCCATCCAATTAAATGGTGTACAGTACACCAGCAAGGAAGTGAACACCGTGCACTTCTTGCCCCATGTGCTTCAGAAAAATATCACCGAAAAGGATATAAGAATTGACGTGGGGTACCTGCATAAGCTTCACTTGGATAACATTAAGCAATTCGAGCTTTTTTCCCTGAATAACATCGCTTCGATCGGAACCGACGCTGCTATAGTTTTCTCTGTAATCATTTTAGT
Source organism: Oxycera nigricornis (assembly GCA_963942545.1). Taxonomy (NCBI): domain Eukaryota; kingdom Metazoa; phylum Arthropoda; class Insecta; order Diptera; family Stratiomyidae; genus Oxycera; species Oxycera nigricornis. Next base: position 70,899,955 of record OZ012660.1, read on the forward strand.
CTTGCTTCTTTTTTATTTTCGATCAAGGAATCCTACTAGAGGAAACGTTACAACCCTTCCATATTCCTTTCCCGATCCTGTAACACTGCCTTTTTTTAAAAAAAAATCTTATTATCTGTGGGACACAGATTTTTAAGGAGAAAGGAGTTAGCACCATCACCCCACACTTACCTATGCACACCCCATTGACCTCGCATTCACCTTCTTTCACCTTCAGAAATCCACATTTCCTAAAAGTGCACCTTCTCACACATTCCCCGACTATCATATTCCACCGCGATCGTGTTTCGTCTATCTGCCGAGAATTGCACTAGGCAGGTAAACCGCTGAGCCAGCATTGTAATTTAAATTGTAATTTCATTTTCGCATAAGTGCAATTATGTTCAGTCGTTGCTTGAGTTAATAAAGAACCAGTCGATTCGACCGAGGTCTTTCATTTTGGATAAGCGCACCATAACTTAGATTCGCAAAAAGATGTGTTGTTCCTTCAATCGAAGCTATTATCGCTTCAACAATGGTGCAAACGTAACAAACTTCACCTTAACACTAGCAAATGTCAAGTCATTAGCTTTTCGTGGAAAAAAATTCCTTTGAACAGCACATAACTTCTTAAGGACAAAAAAACTAGCAAAACTAGATAGGGTCGTTGATCTCGGGGTTGCTCTGGACCAAAAATTGCGCTTCACTACTCATTACGACACTATACTAGCTAAATCTACAAAGCAGCTCGGCTTTATTAAGAGACGCGCTAAAGAGTTTAAGAATGTTTGGGTAACTAAATCCTTGTACACTTCCCTTGTTTGACCGCTATTAGAATACGCATGTATTGTCTGGAATCCGATATTTGAGATACATAGCGACAGATTTGAATCAGTGCAAAAGCAATTTCTTCTCTTTGCCTTAAGGGATATGTGCAACCCAAATTCCTTTAACCAATTACCACCGTACATGCACAGGCTCGGTATTCTTAATCTAACCACTCTGTCATTCAGAAGAATGATCGCGTGCTGCTGATATCAAGGCAATTTAGATTTAACGATATAGTCAGACAAACGAGACACACCCGTTTGCTCAAAGAAACTCAGCACAGCACTATTTATGCAGAAAATGAGCCCATCAACAGATGCTGCAAGTTATTTAACAGTATGGGTAGACAGTACACATCCAACATCACTAAGGCCTATTTCAAATTAAACCTGATAAGGGCCCTTCCGAAACTCCCTCCACTCTCCAACTCACTTTCCTTAGTTTTATAATTACTTTTAACTATATTTTGACTGTACGTATTAAACTGTACTATATTTATGCCTTGCTTTGGCTTTAAATAAATAAATAAATAACGCAGCACCCGCACTGCTATTTGTTAATTGACCTTACGCAATATATGAATGAAGCATAACTATTTCGCACTAATATATTTAATAGAAAATTCTTAACGTATTATTGCTCGCCACAAAGTTTGAAGGAGTGTAATAGTGTCACGAATGAAACGAATGAAGGACAACAGCATATGCTATATGTTCTTAAAAAAGCTAGTCCATGTTTAAGAAAGGCTATACCGAAAACCGCCGATCCTGAAGTAATTAAAACTCTATGCGAAATCACACACAATACATTGAAGGGTAATCATACACTATCTCGAAAAGTATTCACACAACTGTGCAAATATAAAAAGAGCTTGCGTAAGCTTTCAGGGGCAAGAAAATCTGTTCCACGACAGCGTAAAGTGTTAGTGCAGCAAGCAGGATTTTTTCCTGTATTGGTAGGAAGTGATCTTTCAGGTGTGATAGGGTCTTTGATTGAAAAATATGCAAAGAAATAGTAGTCCTATTAAAATGCTTCTATTATCCCCGGAAGTATAGGAACGCTTAGACTCTGTTTCACACAATCATGAATAAGATACTGAACAATAAGCACCAAAATGATTAAGCAAAAGATATCAGTACCGGAATGTGCTAATACAATTGTCAAATGCAAGAAGAAAACATACTTTTATGGAAACGAAAGCGGAAAATCTTTCATCGAAAGACCGTATGGATAGGCAGAAATATAAAAGTTTGCGTGAAAGAAGCACACAGACGATGTTTCTATTCAAAACGAAATACCCACACAAACTTCGCCTCCACGACCGGAGAAGATATTTGAGTCGGTAAACGAAATAACACCACCGAAGCAAGAATTGCCTGCTGCTTTTAAGCGACGAATATCAGCAAGAAGAATAGCAAAAAGTCTTAAACCTGCTTTCAAAATAAGGAAAATTGTAGCTGATTCATTTGAAGGAACCAGGAAAGACTACAAGATAACAACCGGAAATGATGGTATAACGCAGTATACAATTCCAGCGGATATGAGTGTGGATGAACTGGATGACGTTTTCACTGATTTAGATGCAGTATATGATAGAGGTGCTGCAGCGCCAGATTTCGATGAAGTAGGTCGAAAGTCTGGCACGCAATCTATATTCAGACCCTCTCGTCTCAACCATGATCAATTTGAGACTGAAATTCCCATAAGAAAGCCTGCTTGGCAAAGTGAGCGGTTCAGATTGAAGACCAGGCATAGTTCCGGAGTTAAAAACCGGAATTGGGACAGAATTTAAAAAATGCCTATAAACATAATAGATGACGAGTTCTACGCGTGTCTCTTGAACAACAGTTCCCTAGGCATTTACCCTGACAATACGCTATCAACTTTCGAAAATATATTACCGAGTGTGTGGAAGTTTACCGGCAATTGATATGTTGGAATAACGTAAATCGCGAATCAGGTAGCAGCGGAATTTATAAACGTTCTATACCTTCTGAAGATGTAAGCGTTACCGAAACATCATAGTCTTTACCAGTTCAAAAAGACTCAAAGCAATAATCGCTAAAGTTGTTGGATTGGGAAAGAAATACGTTCGTTCTAGCTGGTATTCTAATGTTTTGCAAAAGTTATGTTACAAGGAAAGTGATATGAACTTTTTATCATTTCTTTCGTCATTTTTTTAGCAATTAGACCTAACTATTATAACTATTTCATGGCCGAAATTAAACAAATAATGTACAATCGTATTGAAGAAGATAAAGTTGGAAAGGTAATCTCCGACATAAGAAGTATTATAGAAGAAAGAGATTTTTGCATACATATTTACCAGTGCGGAAAGATTGCTGAGAAAGTTTACTTAAAGTCAGATGCAAAATTTGAATCATTCCGAACGCTTATAGACTACATAATTGGACAGATACCAAGAAACAAATGAAACCATTATGAATTATTACAGATGGTTGATCAATATACTTATCCGTCAAATAGTTTAAGGAAGAAACGGGATAAAGAAGCGGGTATTCAACCGACCACCCATACATTTCATCTGAAAGATTATGGAGTGAAGCTTGATTAGAGCTGCCTATTGCGTCACCGATTAACATAGCAGATTTGAAAGCCTTGTTACTAAGCGGAATTGAATTTAATGACGAAGAGCTACTTGATAAAGGAAAGTCATCTAGTATCACAACATCTCAATTACGAACATCTCAATTACGAGAGCAGGTGTTTAAAAAAATTGCCTCAGCAATCCGAGGATCTATATCCCGCACCGCTAAGAAGTCATGCACTGAAATATTACCTGATGAGTGGGTTAGAACTGATTTTCACACGATTATTGACATGCCCTACAAGAGAGCTGATGGTTCAAATGCTACAACTCCAGTTCCAATAGAAGTGGATAAAACTAATAATATTGCTGGCTCATTCATCGACGCTTTCCTGAAGACACCCGTTGAGAAACGCGACCCCAAAACGATCAATGCAACAATAAAAGAGTCGTTTGATAAATCAATAATGCTGAACAGTATAGGTCAGCTGGAAAAATCATTGTCTATGCTTGAAAAAAGAGCACATTGTGACACGCACTCCAAAGCTTTCGGTGATTGTGAAGGAAACAATTTGATATATGTTTATACGAATATTATTAAACCCAGAATAACTGGAAATAAGCTGGTAAGAAATCTACGAGCAATCCCGCTGGGAAGTTGTTACAGCGATTTACGATTCGATCATGTGGATTACTGTCCACTTGAAAGAACTTTTATTGAAAGTATCTCAATCCAAATTACAGATCATCACGGCGAGCTAGTCAACTTTGAATCTAGCTTTACTCCGACTTTTATCATGCTTCATTTCAGACGAAGGTAAGAATCTATCAATATTCGCAAATTCACACACCTCTACGCTAATGAGGTGAATTCACACTACGTCTGAAATCTGAAATTGGAGAATTGTATCGATCGCCACTTGTTTACCAGCGAAGAAGAGGTATTGGTAGTTTTTTCAATGGATTGGTACGCTATCTTCAACTATTATCTCTACATGGGTCAAAAACTATAGGCAAACAAGTCGTCGAAACAAGAAAGTCTATTTTAAAGAGGCTGGAAGTAAACTGCTGAAGCAGGTACTTAAGAAGTGAGGAAAATCTGCAGAACAATAATTAGCCCAAATAGATATAAATAAAATTAGCTATAAAAAGAGCTAACCCGTACAGAAGCAAGCAGCTGAAATCAGTGTCTTACCATGAAAAAGGGAGAACTTTCTAATCGAGCAAGACTAAGATGTATTTGAGAAGTAGATAATAACATCACGCTGCAGAAAGAATGTATGAAGTCTGAATTGGATATTTTTGCCTCGCCTCCGATTCAAAACAGTATTCTGAAAACTAAAGAGGTTGCTAACAAACCTATTGCATCACTGGACAACTCTTCGGTGTTGCAATTTGTCTCACTCGGACATGGAGATACATATCGTGACTTATCCAGAATTTAATTACGACTCAAGGTGAAACTGATTAAACTGAAGAATGGTAAAGAAGAACTTTCACTGGGAAGGAGAAACTTAAGAAAGCTGATGGGGGTGACGTTCTAGCTGACCCCGCTGGTGTAGCTAACAACCTCATGCATTCGTTTTTGAGACAATGCACTGTACAATTGAATGTTAAAAATATAGCTCAGACAGACAACAATTACCACTATGGCGCCTATATTGAAAATTTACTGAACTATGATAAAGACGCTGCATCAACTCATCTCGAATCAGCCGGTTGGTATCTAGATCAGAATGAGATGGAGAGGATTGAAGATTCAAGACCTGGCGGTGGTCCTACTGAGTTAAATGAGGGCTATCTTAAAAGGTCTGCAAAGGTGGAAAAGAGTAACGTCGTTGAACTGATGGGCACAATTCATAGTGAAGCTAGAGAAGCTTTAAAGAAAAGCGTCACCTGTATCATTTACGCAGAATATGATGGAAGGCTTGAAATTGACCAAAATTGGAATGTATTTACAAGCTTTTAAAAAGCTATATACCTCAATAACAATCAGATTTGGATAGTATTTACTCTAGTACACTTAAAAAGGGTTTGCATCACAGAACAAACTTTACTCGAAACAAATTACATATTAATATCCTACTTCCTTGGTTAAAACCACAGATCAAGCAGGTGTATTTGGAAATTCGAAACTCAAGCGACTCGATGAGGATCCTATCAGATCTTTGGGAAAGTGTTCAACAGTGTTTGTGAACGGAGAATCAACAAGAGAATTCTTACAAAGCTACGTAACATCATATACAAAGATATTCAATCTAGAGAACATATAAAAACAAGAATGAATATTGTGGAGATTATCAATGTATTGAGAAATAAATTTTTCCAAGGCGTTTATCCCTGTGACCATTTATCTCGAAGAAAAAGAAAAACCGCATGTGTTATCGTCAACACGGACCCGATCTACAAAAGTGGCACACATTGGGGACCCATCGAATATTTCGATTCATTCGGAAAATATCCAGACAATAAATACTTTAAAAAATTGCTTCGTATGAATGAAAAGGTGTTTGTGAATAAAATGCAGCGGTTACAAGGCGGCCTCTCAACAACTTGTGGACAATATTATTGCTTTGCTATCGCTCTAGTGGAAGGAACTTCAAAAATTTTCTGAAACGGGTCTCTTCTACAAACTATGATACGAATGATGACAAAATACTTCATTTATTCCGGAATATCTTCTTAGATAATTTTTCACAATATGGCGGAAAGTATTGCAACCAGATCTGAAAACGAGAAACTGGTGGTATAAAAACAGTGTGAGGAAGTGACATATTCATCAGTTCTCTACTCCAGCTCATTAGATAAAAACGAAACCCGTTGATAATATGTCTTATAATAAGCGAGCTTAAACCTGTAATACGATTAAACCAAAGCTGCAAAAGAAGAAAAAGTTGCCTTATTTACCGGCAATTGATAGTTTCAGTATTGATGACTCCATGGCGAGTTTCAAAGAGTCAAAACCGAGAACGAAAGCAGTATCCAAATCTCAAGTTGCATGTGAAAATGTCATACTGAGTTACACGTATTATCTGGATGATTGTGATTTTAGTGAAGTTCCACTTCGATTTGATTCGAGCACATTCCAGGGGCAAAATAATCATGGATGATTCTCGCAACATGTAAACTACAACCAATAGACATTACTCTTCAAATACCTCGATGATTTGAAGAAAACAGTAGGGGGCGAGTATACTGAAAACCAGCTAGGACTGCAGATACCTGTTGGTAATGGGATCATAGCCCTTAAGCATCCTGAACTACTCAAACTATTCGGGATGATGGGTATTTTCAACATTGTTATGTATCACAACAATTTTAGCTAGGAAGATGTGAAGGAATATTTCGAGCAGTATTGTGCCAGATGCAGGGGGAAAAATCTAATGAAGTTGAATAACGAAAACTTTTTCATATCATCACGGGCATCGTATACACTTATAAATTATTCCAAACATTTTTATGAATTTCCGTTATTTTGTGGTTGTAACATAACTTTCCATGTTTTAAAATAAATTAAAATATATATAATCGCATACAAATATCTTTTATTTTATCTCAGTAATCTATATAATTAAACGGCTTACATGAATTTTGTGATACCATTTTAGCAGTTGTTTCTGGACCGATTTTCGTAAAAAATACATCAATGGTAAGAGAATATGATATATAATTACCGCATTTGGCAATATTTTGCATTAGAAAAAACTTAAAAACATAAGAATATTAACTAGCAGAACTCAGCACTCGAAATTCAAGTGCAATGATGATTTTATTATAACTAACTCTACAAATTCGATCATATAATCATCAATCGCAGTTAGAACCCTTATTTTCACGCTTTCACAAATTTAAGTTAAATTCAAAAACCTTTTTCCAATATTTAAATCATTAAACCAGATGTACATTTCGTCTGGCACACCCACACTTCTTCAGTGTATAACTAACTCCCTAAGTTCTGTGTTTCTATTTTAATCCCTAACGTTTTAGATTTTCATCGCAAAATTTAATCAGCTTAATTGATCCATTCCATAAGTAATTATTTTCTAATCCCTACAGGTACTCTACTTATCTCTATAGTTTTCCTTATGTCTACCTCATTGACTTTCCTTACCTGTTTTATTTCTTTAAGGTTTTCTATTTCTATCTTATGATTAGTGTCTAACATATGTTTTGCTACCGATGATCGTACACTAATAATCCTTCCCCTTCTAGCTAATGCTGCCTCTTTCATGTGTTGCTCGAATCTCGAGATCGCAAGCCTCTTCGTCTGCCCAATGTAGATATGCTGGCAATTCCCGCACGTTATCTGGTATATGTCACTTTTTTCTCCTCCTTCCAGTTTGTCTTTTTCCGTCGATATGCTATTTTTTAGTTGAATACCGCTCTTTGGTACCACTTCGTTGTTGTATTTTTTTAACATGCGTTTCAAGTCCCTGTGCATTTTGGAAAAAGGTTTTTGAATTTAACTTAAATCATCAATCAATATAATAAAACGGCATGCTAAATTTGTTTTTCTATTGTGATTAAATAATGTTTATGAATTTTAATAACGTTTAAAAATCATTATTCAATTATTGGCGTTTCAAATCGTCTCGAACTTATAACAATGCTAAGCGTTTTGCGCATGTCATTTTCACATTCTTGAGATCTACCAAACCGGTTTGTGTAAATAATGTTAGGAAAATCAAACATCGTTTTTAAATCTTGAAAATTTTCTTCAACTGAAATGTTTTTTCGTGGAATGTTAGACGACCTTCAGCAAAACAAACTAAAAAAATATGACCAAATAGTGATGAAATGTGCGTATACATTTACATAATGAACGGCGACGCTAAATACAATACACGCGAATGGCCCATAGAGCGAAAGCTGTAAAGTGAGAATGAAAATATTGCTAAATGTGGTGAAATTTGATGATTAATTAGCTTCCAAAAGAGAAACTAAAACACTTGGAGCAGTCCTAGATACGAACCTGGGACTCCTGCGTGCAAGGGCAAATTACCACCGCATGCACTACACAACTCATAGAAAATCGAGTTTCTATTCTGGTAGTGCAGGTTAGTATACCATTTGTATTTATCGCTGTGTGAACGTTCAACGTTGTGTATGTATTAGTAAGAAAATCTATTTTCTATTTATTTTCTATACTTTCCAAACAGATTTTCACAAAAAATACAATTCTGCACATCTACAGGATATTCTTTTCCATTTATGAAAATCGGTCCAGAAACAACTGCTAAAATGGTATCACAAAATTCATGTTGGTCGTTTAATTATATAGATAATTCATACTCACTTCTTACTTTCTCTACATAATTTCTACCGAGAATCTATAATTTATGTCTAAATTGACCTGAAACTGGCTACCCACTTTAACATCACTCTGAATCTTATTTTTCCTATACTTTATCATAAAAGATGTAAATTGAAGATAAAAATATCGTAACCATCCTGGTTAATACCATTCGTTTATATTGAAAGCCAAGTTTATCAAACTAGCAACTTGTAATTTTGCTTGCATTAGTAGAGTGAAATCTGCAACTATGTGACTAGCTGACTTTTATCTTAAATTAAAGATCATGATGAAATATTACCCCTAATTGATGTAATACAGTAGCATCATTGTATTGCAAAATCAACTAGACTAGACTAGACTAGACTCTCAGTGCATACAGTTTACCGATGAAAATTGTATATGAAGAGAAGACTGCCCTGATTTCATTCAGATAACTATAAGTATTTTCAGAAAAGAAGCGAGCTGTAATAGAAGATGGTAAGTGCCAATACAAACTGAAACAGTGTGTAGATTTTAAAATTATTTAAAATTAGAATGCAGGATTGAATCAAGTCGCGACTGCCAATAATGGAGTATTTACTTCATAGGCATCGTTGGAAGAAAATATTGAGTCAAAAATCAAAGTTTTCAAGGACATGAAAGTAGTAAGTGACGTACCTTCGAACCGGGTTTTGTATGGGTGAGAACCACTTTTTGAATCACTTCCAACCAGTGCAGGTTGGTGCTTGGTGTACGTGGTTACAAAGCGTTTAGATGAGGAATCAGTGCCATTTTGAGTCTGGGGTACGGTCGCCTGGTGGCGGTGATTTGTTGTTTGTAAGAGGGGTGTTGCGGTTGGTTGGTTGGAGTTGTCAGGTGGTATGCGGTGATTTGTGTTGGTAGAAGGGTGTAAAAGTTTTTTCAAGTGGTATGCGATGATTTGTGTTGGTAGAAGGCTGTAGAGGTTTGTTCAGGTGTGTCGCGGTGATTTGTGTTAATAGATGTGCATGGCGAACAGATGTGTACATGTAGATACATTAAGAGTGTTATTTGTGAGGAGTTGAGCGATGTTGTGGGTCCAGTTGGTTGGTAGTTAGGGGTGTAGGGTGTGTTAGAAAGGAGAACCTATTGAGTTTTTGTGAAATGGATTACCAGGGCGTCATGAAAGTCTGACGGCAAAATATTCATGAAATGCCGTGTGCGCAAATTTTTCTTCCTACATTAATGCAATTGTACCTTCTGGCCACGTTGAATGTATGTAGCGTCTGTTGAAGACAACGAATGATGGTGACAGGGTAAAGCCTTGCACGCACATTTTCTGGAGCACTGTATCAAAATTAGCTTAATGTATTACGAACCCAATGATCTTCAATACGCCGTGTTAATGTACGTTATTTGTGCCAAAGGCTAGCCAAATGATGGGAACAGGGTAAAACCTTGCACGCACATTTTCTGGGGCACTGTATCAAAATTAGCTTAGTGTATTACGAACCCAATGATCTTCAATACTCCGTGTTACTGTACGTTATTTGTGCCGAATGCAAGCCGAATAATGGGTGAAAAGAAACAGGCAGCAATTTTAATGGTAATTGCCATCCATGGTGAATTCTGATACTAACCTTAATGCATCACGAAAAGTATCCAATTGACTTCATATACATGTACGTTGAGATGTGTTTAAATACCCATGATCGGACAGAGGTATGGTAGTGCATATAACTATTTATTAATTTTCTTAATACTGCGAGACAGTCTACCAGGAGTTCATTAATTCAGGGGGTTGAAATATCTCAAGTCTTTTTTGAAGGCAAACGAATGATGGCAAAGTGGACGATCAACCTGTATGAGGCCAATACGTATTTATTGTAATTAAAGGTATTTCGCCAAGGTTGACCGTCAACAGGTGCTTCTTTCGAGAAGAGATGTATCATGAGTGATCAAGTACGCAACGGCAGGTTAATCGTTTTTTTCTTGTTGTTTGCTGGGGAACTATAGATTTGAGGGTGAATATCATTAAAATAACGACTTGTCTTTCGCATTCTTGATGAGAGTTTGTGTTGTACATATTTCACACTATATTGCGAAATGTAGTAATTAAGTGGTATGGCTCAATTTGCAATGTGAATTAATTAGCTTCATGAGAAAATGACATTTGGTTAACACGGCCGGTAGCACAGACTACATGCATATGCTTGCAATTTGTACATTGTATGGCGTGGAAAAATTTGTATACAAATCCGTGGCTGGTACCATGGGTTATCATAAATTGTTGGACAGCACTCTGAAAGGTTATCAGAGAGGTAAGTTTTTTAACTTCCCAGTATATGGGAAGTTCTTGTAATCGCCTCGAAAATCGAAATTGAAATTTTCAACATTTCTTTACGTTTTGAGGTTTATAGAGTATATATAAAGTGTTTTTAGAAAGGGAGATGTATGTGTGTGTGTGTATGTACGTACGTACGTACGTTCATGGACACTTTTTTCTACGACGATAACTCACGTAAACAAAGTTGTATCAACTTCGTTGAGGTGTCAATCGAAGCGTCTTTGCAATTTTAAGAGCTGATTAGTTTTTCGGAATCTTCGGTCGGGGGGGTTTGCTGTTTTGCCCGTTTGAAGGTCATTTCTGTCATGCGCTATATCTCGCGAACCAAACGTACGATTTTTTTGAACAAAATTGCAATTGACGCGTATTGACGTTTTCGTGATTTCAAATTTTTAAAAAAATTCTTGGAGCGGTTTTTTAATTTTAAAAAAAAAAGTACAAAAAATTAGGTTTTTTTTCAAAAACACAACCTGATTTTCAAACCTAAGTAATCAATGTTTATAAAATTTGCATACTCCAAATAGTTTTTGTAAAAATCCAGCCAAAGTTTTTTTCATGATTACAAAAAAAATTTAAAAAAAATAAAAAATCATTAAACGTTCAAGGTAATTTACGTCATTCATTATATCTCGAGAACTGAATATAATATTTCCATCATTAAAGTGTCAATCGACGCGTATTATCATTTTTATGATGTTTTTATATTTTAAAAAATCGTTAAAGCGTTTTTTTAATTTATTTAAAAAAAATCGAAAAGTAGTGTTTTTTTCATAAAAAGATCCATTTTTAACCTGATTTCCACATCGTAATAATAAATGTTTGTAGAATTTATAAAATTTTATCAATTTTTGTAGAGAAAAAAGCAAAAACTTTTCTCATGATACCAAAAAAATTAAATTAAAAATAAAAAATCATTCAAAGTCACCATGTAAAAAGGGTTCATTCGAATCATAATACCTTAATCAGTCAATCAAAGTTTATTAATATTTGCAAAATTTGAGCAGATTTACAATAATCTTCACAGCACCATGTTTTAACTTTAATGAAAAAACTGCTATGTAACCTGTCCCCCCTCCGATTTATCCGCGTGAATAATCAATCAAACCAATGCACCAAAATCCATACGTAATCAATTTTGCGAGAAGTACATTTTTATTATTTGGAGTAGTATTATTTCCATAATTATTATTGTGTTTAATATTTTTAATATATTTTTAAATATTACTGGGAAGTTGACCGTGTGGACCTCATGGGTCGCACCTCTTGGCTTGTTTTGATTTTGAAATTATTATTTTTTATATAATAAATTTTTCTCTATTTTTGCTTACAGCATTATCGTAATTTTTTTAAAAATTGCGGCCCCACAAGGCTTATTTCGCAGCTGACGTAAGCTTAGGATGTCTGGTAAACAAATTCCTCGAAGAATAACGTGAGAGGAATATCGCAAGAGATATTTGGTCATAGATCTCCAACGGCCGCAAAAAGTTTTGGCTAGGGTTGCAGCAGCCGAGCAGCGTAAAGAAGCCGCGGCAGGAGCCGCAACAGAGGAGAATAAACAGCCTGTAAAGACGAGGAGGACGTCACCTCTCCCTGGACCTCAACCTCTGACGGAGGAGGAGCTGCAACGACGGTTGCAGGGCAAAAGGTTCGTGCCTGAACCTACGTCAACGGAGCCCCCCAAAAAAGAAGCGTGGTGGACGACAGGTGAAGTTGCGTCAGCAGAGGGCAGAGCTGCACCGAATAATACCGATTAAAACTGAAGCGGATAAAATTAAACTAATAAAATTACTAAATAGTTTAAAATAGTGTATTAGTTTTAATAATGTAAAATAGAGATATAAATAAATTTAGATAAAAAATAAAGAGATGGAAAATATAATTAAAGATTTTAAAATTGCGTTAGCATCTAGTTTAGAAGATTGTATTACCTGGTTGAGGCAAACAACAAATAAATTTAGGGATGGAAATATTTATCCGACATTAGATGAGATATACAGGTTTTTACTGCAGTTGATAGAATTTTCAAAGGTACATCACCTGTCGTTTTCATATGGTTTGCTAAACGAAACATTTAATCTTTTGGTGAATAATGGAAACTCCTCCAGCTCTAATGATGTTCAGCAAGAATGTGTTGGTGAAGGTAATCAACAAGGGGGTGGCTCAAGCGATATATCAAGATCGTTTCAAATAATTTCCAGGAAAGAGAAGCAATTTAAAAAAAATTATCGTCACAGGTGTCACCTTAAGTTTTCAGATAAAGGACTTCACCAATATAGCTGTTGATCCTTTAAGTGCTTTAGAAAAAATATTTGATAAGATAATTGCAGACATTCTTGGTAACGTAAATTCGGAGTGTAAAATGAGCTTTAAAATAACACTCCCAAAATCAGTTCATGCGGATGTCGTAAACATTCCTTTTTGTGGGTGGCGTATAAATAAAAAGTACAAAGATGATGATGAACTTTTAAAAAGAAAAAAAGTTTTAGTGGATGTGGGAAACCACTAAAGCTGACGATCTTTCATGTTTACCAAGGTGTATTTTTTACGCAATGGAAATGGTTGAGAGTGATATAAGCCATGTTAATAATTCAGTCATTTTACAATCTTTGGATTTGAAGGCTGATCAATTGTGTAAAAATGCCAAAGTGGTAATCAGTGAGAATGGATGCAACATCCTAGATCTTTATAAATTTCAAAAATACTTATGTGGGTATGAAATTGTTGTTTTCGATAATATTCGAGATCCGAGTTCCATCTTTCTTAAAATTCCGCTACATGATATAACAGCAAAAAAAATTTACCTCTTCTATTTCGAGACATTTGAACAAGTTTCATTTTTTTCTTTAAATTTCCTGCCGTTTCCACAAGTTTTCGATATTGAAGACAGTGCTAAAGGCAATGAGGAAGAAGATAAGAAGTGGAACATCAACAAAATTAATGGGGCAAATCACTTGTATGGGTTGGTGAAACTAACACATTCCCGAGAAAATAAAAGGCGTACGTTGAAAAAGTTTAGGAAGGAGCAAAATATATGGCGCGAATTAATTTTAGTTTGAAAATTTCGTTGCAAAAATTCCAAAATTTACCAAATTGCCTTCCTCTTCCTTTTTCAGCCGGGCTTGGGAACGACTTCGGCGAAATTACGGCGCCGTTTTCTTCGACTTAATTTTCATAGTTGAATGTTTTTACGATGTATTAGAACGAAAGTAGCCTATTACATGCTTCTTAAATACACAATTTTATTGTAGCGCTGCCTAATTGAATTTTTTTCCGATTTTTTTTAGCTATAAAACGATATCGGCTCTGTAGGTATGTTTCAACAATGGATTTCAACAAGTGCTTTCAGTGTTGTGTGTGAGTGATATTAGAAATTTTAGAAAATGTTTTCTTGCATAGTGTGGTGAGATTGGTGCTATACCAGCTCCGTGCAGGTGAGGGTTCCGCTTTCTGTACTCATCTATAGAGATGATGAATTTCTTCCTGCAGAAATACAGAATTTAGTTCTGGGAAGGAGGAGGAATAATTGGAACCTACGAGCAATCTTTGGATTGCATCATGTTTGGCGCTGAGCAATGCTCGTGCAGCCGATATGTGCTAAGTTGTAGGTTGCTACTGTAAAAAGCAACACTTTGCCACTGTGAGGCAAGGGTTTTATTTTTGCCGATGATAGGCAAAGTATCGCAAGGGTGAGGCTGCCGATAATAAGGCAGGTATTAAATTAAACGACACACTTCTTGCGAGGTCTAAAAAGACTGTCTTTATTTTTCTAAATCTTCTTCTTTTATACAATTTAAACTTACTCCCTACTCTAAAATCTATAACATAAATCTCCAATACTTAATTGAAATTCCCTTACTTTACATTTTAATATAAACAATCCAACACTTATCATATGGTTTCTCATGAATACAATTGCCCTAATTAGAACTCATATTACTTGTCGAGGGCATTACTCTAGAATTTATCGTTACTAATATTCATGATTCATAACCATAGTAGGATCATATTCATTTCATTGATAACCATTAGCTAAATCTGGCAGTGTAATGAATAGATCGGTTCGTGTACGTGTTATAAGCTTTAGCCCAATGCATGGTTTGTGTACATGCTATTAAGTGTAGTACGTTCATTTACCTATGGTTTGTGACCATACTACACCCCCATCGTTTTAGGAGATGAGAGTTTGGGAACAAATTCGAATCTAAATTTGGAATGAAATTTGAATCTAGTTGGTAAGTGTTTGGATTTGTGTATTACATTATTATTATTTTTTTTGATTATAGTGATCTCATGATTACTTTAATTATAAACTAATACTATGTTCTATATTATTACAGGATTATATAACAATTACTACTGATTAAAATTTTTTTTTCATAGCTCTT
Organism: Oxycera nigricornis; assembly: GCA_963942545.1. Taxonomy (NCBI): domain Eukaryota; kingdom Metazoa; phylum Arthropoda; class Insecta; order Diptera; family Stratiomyidae; genus Oxycera; species Oxycera nigricornis. Next base: position 70,915,296 of record OZ012660.1, read on the forward strand.
CATATTTTTATTATTTTTATAACTTTTACTACTTTAATTGTTTCTTTTCATAAATCTTCAGCCTACTATTGTGTATCCATTTATTTTTATTTTCAATTTCGATTAACGTATTTACACCTTTGGACTCTAATACTCTATATGGGCCTTTGTATGGTTTTTCATTTTTTCTTCTATTTTCTGATTTGACTAGTACAAGGTCACCTATTCTAGCATTTAGCGGATTGTTGTAAGATTGTTTGTTAATCCTTGCCGTTTTTGTTTTCTCAATTAATTCTTTAGCTTTTGTTAAAGACATTTTGAGTCTGAGTTTCAATTCGTTTGCGTAATTTTCTAAGTTGTAAATTTTTTCAGAATCTTTCAAAATATCGTTAGGTAAATATGAGAGTTTGCCGAAAACTAGTTCATAAGGAGTGTAATTTGTGTCTACATGTGGTGTTGTATTATAGGAGAATGTATAAAAAGGTAACCATTCGTCCCAATTATTGTTATCAACAAAACACAGTAGATATTCGTTTAGGGCACGGTGATTTCGTTCTACTACTCCTAAAGTCTCATGATGGTATGTGGTTGAAAATATCTGCTTAATTTGTAGCAAATCACATATTTCCTTCATTAAACTGTTAGTGAATTCGGTTCCTAAATCCGTCTTGAGAATTTTAAAATGACCATATAAAAGAATGAAGTTATTTACAAATGCTTTCGCTACAGTAGTAGCATCCTTACTTTCTATGGGTATAGCAGTCACATATTTTGTCAACTCACACTGAATAGTGACAATGTATCGGTAATTATTTGCAAATCTTAGTGGTCCAACAATGTCTGCGCTCACAATTTCAAAACTGGTAGCCGGTGTCTCGGTTTTAATCATATTTTTCTTTGTGTGTTTGGTTATTTTATTCCATTTACATATTTCGCATTGGCTTAAGTGCTTCTTTACCATTTTGTTCATATCCTTCCAACAATATCTCTGTTTTAGTTTTAATAAAGTTTTATGTACTCCTGTATGTCCTCCGTGTGGCGAATTGTGATATTCATAAATTAATTCTTTTTGTTTATCGACGTTTAGATTTCGTAAGGGTGGTTTATATATTAGTATTTTCAATTCATCTTTCTCTTCCCGTTGCAACGCAATAAATAGCTTCTTGAATTCGTCTTTCGGTACGTACCTAAATATATCATCATTTCTCGCGAGTGCTAGTGCCTTTATGCTACTGTTCTGTGAATAGGTTAGCAATTTCTTCATAACAGAAACTAATTTCGTGTATGAATTATCATTACTGTTTTCACGAACTATCAGCTTATCGTTGACGGAAACGGATTTCTTGTCATCTTTATCACTGTAGTGCACTATAATATTATCTTTCTCCATAGCTATGTATATATCATCATTTTTAATTCCACTGCTGCGCAAATTATTAAATTTCAATTTTAGAGCTCCTTTAATATCTGACAGTGAAGTGCATTCAAACGCATGGAGGTGATCAATCTCTTCGTTTTTGTTATCACTTTTGTTGCAGATTTCTGAATTATTAGTCCCCTTTTTTGTTTTACTTCTCGTAATCGCCAGTAGCTTTTTGCTAACATTATTATCATTTGTCGGAGGTATCATTGATTTAAGTATATCAGAGTTAATTTGTATTCTTGATAGTGCATCCGCATTCGTGTTTATGTTCCCCTTTTTATATATAATTTCAAAGTCGTAATCAGACAGGTCTAGACGTATCCTGGTTAGTTTCGAAGATGGGTTTTTGTGAGTGAACAAAGATACTAAAGGTATGTGATCAGACACAACTGTAAACTTTCGTCCATATAAATATGGTCTGAAAAAGTTAATTCCCCAGTGTATCGCTAACAGTTCCTTTTCTATAATAGGTTTATTTAATTCGTGCTTATTTAAGGATTTACTCGCGTACGAGATTGGTAAATCTTCACCAATTTCTCCTTGAGATAATATAGCTCCTAATGCGAAATTTGATGCGTCTGTGGTTAAAATGAAAGGTTTATCAAAATCAGGATATTGTAAAATTGGAGGTGAAATCAATTTACGTTTTAAGAGATCGTATGCTTTTTGCTGCTCTTCTTCCCAGATAAATGGTGGTTTCTTTTTTAAAAGGGAGTTCAAACTTTTTGCTGTTTCCGCAAAGTTTGGTATGAATCGACGATAGTAGTTGCAGAAGGCTACGAATCTTCGCACTTCATCCGCGGTCTTCGGGATGGGATAGTTTTTGATAACTTCATGTTTAGCAGGGTCGGTTCTTATACCATCTGCTGTAATTAAATGTCCTAAATAGACTACTTCGGATTTTAAAAATTTACATTTGTTCGGATTTAGTTTCAAATTGTATTTACGAAGTCTCTGCAAAACTTTTTTTAAATTCTCATTATGATGTTTAATGCTGCATCCGAAAACCATGATATCATCCACATATAGGAATGCTGAATCGCTTAAACCAGTTAGTGCAATGGTAAGCATCCTTTGAAAGCTATTCGATGATATTTTCAATCCAAAAGGTAATCTTTTGAAATGATAATGTCCATCGTTAGTTGAGAAAGCAGTTAAAGGTCTTGATTCCCTTTCTAGTTCGATCTGGTGAAATGAACTAGTCATTTCCAAGGTTGAAAAATACTTTGCCCTACCTAGCTTGTCTAGGACATCTTCCAATCTTGTCAATGGAAACTTATCGTTCACCAGTTTGTCGTTTAGCTTTCTGAAATCAACGACTAATCTCCACTTTTTTTTATCATCTGAGCTCTTCTTAGGCACTACTAACAAGGGTGAGTTGTATGGACTTGTGGATTGTTCGATAATGTCATTATCTTCTAGTTCCCGTACTTGCCTAATTATTTCATCATTTTGTGTGTGTGGTAATCTATAGTTTTTAATATAGACTGGGCTTTCGTCGCAAGTTTTGAGTTTTTGTTTATAGAAGTTATTCTTTGTGAGGTGTTCACCTTCAAGATGGAATACGTCTTGGTACTCCTCAATAATTTCTAATAGGCTTTTGTTTGCCTGACTGTCGAGACTGTCTGTATTCATAACTTGAACTAATTTCGCTAAGCGTTTTCTGTCAAATTTCTGATTGGATTTTAATATATTATAATTTTGTAATGGTTCTACCTCTGTTTGAAAGTTTCTCAGAGTTATGTCATGATCATTGGTATTAAGTATTTTCACATGACATATACCTTTTGCTGGAATTATACAGTTACTCAAATATAACCCTTTTTCAATCTCTTTGTTTAAAATTACACTGTCTTCATTTCTGTCTACGTCTATAGGTATTATCATTTCTGTTCTTGCGGGAATCTTAATATTTGCCATGTTAACTCTCCTGGCAGGATCGCCATGTGGTGAGATTGGTGCTATACCAGCTCCGTGCAGGTGAGGGTTCCGCTTTCTGTACTCATCTATAGAGATGATGAATTTCTTCCTGCAGAAATACAGAATTTAGTTCTGGGAAGGAGGAGGAATAATTGGAACCTACGAGCAATCTTTGGATTGCATCATGTTTGGCGCTGAGCAATGCTCGTGCAGCCGATATGTGCTAAGTTGTAGGTTGCTACTGTAAAAAGCAACACTTTGCCACTGTGAGGCAAGGGTTTTATTTTTGCCGATGATAGGCAAAGTATCGCAAGGGTGAGGCTGCCGATAATAAGGCAGGTATTAAATTAAACGACACACTTCTTGCGAGGTCTAAAAAGACTGTCTTTATTTTTCTAAATCTTCTTCTTTTATACAATTTAAACTTACTCCCTACTCTAAAATCTATAACATAAATCTCCAATACTTAATTGAAATTCCCTTACTTTACATTTTAATATAAACAATCCAACACTTACCATATGGTTTCTCATGAATACAATTGCCCTAATTAGAACTCATATTACTTGTCGAGGGCATTACTCTAGAATTTATCGTTACTAATATTCATGATTCATATCCATAGTAGGATCATATTCATTTCATTGATAACCATTAGCTAAATCTGGCAGTGTAATGAATAGATCGGTTCGTGTACGTGTTATAAGCTTTAGCCCAATGCATGGTTTGTGTACATGCTATTAAGTGTAGTACGTTCATTTACCTATGGTTTATGACCATACTACAATAGACTTGCGTCTTCGGTGCAATGCTGATATGTACAAATTTGTTCGGTTTTCTTGCAGATTTTCACGGCACTTTCTGATGGCATTTTAAGTATTCCTCTGCTTTTGTACTCAACAAATAAAGGAGAAGTTAAAAAACCTTGGATTGCAGCGAGATCGCCTTGCAAAGTCTTAGTTATCTTGAAGACAACAAAATAACTATATATTTATATAACTGCTTCACTATATTCACTAAGATTTGCTGGATTGGAAGCGCAATAATGCTTTTCTGCGAGAATTGAGCCGTAAGAGCTTGTCTCAGCTGCAATCTGTGGGTCAACCATGACGTGCCTATCAATACTAATAGCAATGGCATTCAATGGACAGGTTTGACAAGAATTCAGTATTGCAATTTCGTCTAACCAAATGCAGTTACCAAGCCCTCCGTCTCTGAGCTGACTTCTGGAAACCAGCTTCTTGTAACGCGCTATGAACTGCCTTACTGTGGTGTTGTTATTATACCCAAGACCAGTGCAAATCGAAGAGAAGAACAGTTCAATGTGGTCTGGGTTCAGTTTATTATGAGGCAGGAACTTCAAAATGTTTGATTCAAAGAATCTTTTATATAAAATTTTTAATCACTCAGTGTGCCCATTAACTAAACCCAATTTAAATATATATTCGATAGCTTCGTTAGCCACAATGTAAACAGCAGAAAAATCATTTTCACATGAAGCTCTTTGTTTGGTGCGATGAGTACCAAAAAAAACATTTTCCGATAAATATATGCAACATAACTTATTACTACAAAATGCAATACCTCCCTCTTCCTTTTTCAACCGGGCCTGGGACCAGCTTCGGCGGAATTGTGGCATAAGCAGTCTTTAAAAACAAAAAAATTCATCCTGACTTCATTACTTTTCCATATTAACAATAGTAAAATTGAAACCCAAATATCTTTACCCGTAGCGCCACTGAATTTTTTTCGCCATACAAAGCACAACAAATAGGAAATGTCATTTCAAATTGTATTTTCACTAAACCGATTGAAATTGCAATTTTCACCACCGGAGCTAAATTACGTGAAGCGGTAAGAACACACATTGCACGAGCATATTAATTTGGACGCCACCGTCACCCGCAAACCCGAATATTTTCATATGTTTGACGATTCACGAAAATTGTGATTTATTCACTACCGTACACTTTTCCGCACTTTTCTCTTAGCGCACACGATGGAAACACAGTTCCTCACCCGAGAATAACGTACAATTCACATTTTCCCCGATCACAACTGAAATAAATCCGATAGATAAAAATCGAATTGAATTTTGCTTACGAATTGGGTGTACTGCCGGAACAGTGAAACACTCCGTTTGACTTAAGAACATCTTTTCAAAGGAGACGTCACGAAATGCCATTCCCGCATTTTTGCGCACCTATAAGGCTTTACACGCTCGGTTCTGTTCCTTAGTTTCCTTCTTCATTGGCTAAAGGCTTTGAATAGAGAGAATAAGGAAGCGAAATCAGTAAAGAGAATTGAAGCAATTTACGACTTTCGTAGAACGAGACAGAAAATCACGCAAAATGTACTAGTGCCGTAGGTGAAAATCGTTGATTCAAATGGGTTTTATTCAAAAATTCATATTGAGTAAAAAAATTATTGGGAAATTAAAGTCTTGAATTAACAACAGGAAGTACAACAAAAATTGATTTAACTAATTTATACATTTATAATTGGAAAAGTAGCTTAAATAAAATAGACCAACATACATTCTCTGGTCCAGCCGATGTTCCAGGAATATTTTGATAATTTACTCCTTCACCTGCAGCGCGTATATCACAGTTATCTATATCCTAAAGAAAAATAATGATGACAATATTTTTTAAAGCTGAAAAAATCTACTTACCACATTTAATTCCGCTTTCTGTACAGCCTACGGCTTCAAATATTTCCGCCTTGCGCCCCTCAACATATCTGTCTCCTCGAATGAAGCTCACACACTTTTCTATTTTGAAGCTTTGAGTCACCTCCTATTACATATTTTATATATATTTATATACCCCAATTCAAAATGAAGCTCACAAATTTTTTTCTTCAAGCAGGATCGTCTCCTGCAATTATTTTCATCCATTCGGAAGCCCGAATTGGTGATGTTTGGAACCTGAATTGTTATACAAAATGTATAATGCCCCACTTTATTCTAGCGCTGCACCGACTCTGGACTGGTGAGCAGCACATGATTCGGTTTTGACAATTAGTTTGACCTAAATGTACAAAGCAATTGCTTAGCATCGCGCGTGAAAACATTGATTATATGCAGATAAGTTGTGTTATTTCCATAAAACTGACTTTTAGCTACTCACCGGAAAAATGAAACGCGACAAGATGTGGTTCCTAGCAAAGACTTGCAGCCAGGATAACAGCAACGCATTTTTGAAATTTACACAGATAATTGTTCACAATTTCACTACTTATGCACTTAAACGACTTATAGTGCAGTACTCTTTCTCAATTACACTACACTTTTTCAACTGAATGTTTTATTTCCACCGAGTATTTTGCGAATTTACACAACGCGCTGAAAATTACCACGTGCAGCACCGAAGACAAAACGAGCAAAAGTACAATGCACCAATCGCGTAACAGATCGATGTCGTCATTCTTATTTCGGATTGGCTGGACGGCGATGCAGTGTGAGTGCTTTTTGGCATTTAGTTTGACCAGTGCATAGCATCCGTGAAGAGCTTTTCAAGTATTGTACACCTTGCTGTGTGAGTAGTAAGCAGTATTGGTGCAATGTTTGGGTTGCGGGGCAAGCAAGGGGCAACGTGGATTGATTATCGCTCTCTTCGGTAAATAAGTTGCGTATGTAGTGAAAATGCTTCACCGCCGCTTATGGGGCAGCATAGGCCATTTCGGTTCCTTATTCTCTCTATTCAAAGGCTAAAGGTTACTATCCTTATTATTTCAATACGGAGGAGAATATAAATTATATCGGTAAATACCCACCACCAGAAATGTACGGTTGCGATACAATGAAACCTAAAGAAAGGATGGCCTTTTGAAATTGGTACAATACAAAAACACAAGATATTTTCAATAATAGAAATGAGTTGTTGCGATATTGTGTAAATGATATTGGTGTTTTACGACGAGGATGTATAGGGTTTATGGATGAATTAATTAAAATGACTGATGTGAACCCCTTAATAGAAAGTCTCACAATTGCATCGACATGTCTGCTAGTTTCTCGCAAAAAATATCTTGAAAAAAATATCTTAGACGAAATACCTAAAGGAGGCTATTTCAAAAGTAAAACACATTCCGTAATTTCTTGTAAGTGGCTGGCTTGGAAAAATTCACAAACTAGCGGCTTGGTAATCTCCGCAAACAACAATGGTGAGTTAAAGTTGGATAAGTGTGGATTCTTTGTCGACGGCTTTCATAAAGAATCAAATACTGCCTTTGAGTTCTTTGGCTGTTCCTATCACGGTTGTAGAGATTGCTTTAAATTTCAAGAAGCGACTGAAAAAGCTCGTTGGGTTTAGAAACAATAAATCAAAGATATGAAAGCACACAAAGAAGTATCGAGGCGATAAGGAGAAATGGATATAATCTGGTATATGCGTGGGAATGTGAATTTCAAAAAGTACTAAATAAAGACTGGGTTTTAAATGAAAAATTGCGGAAATATTATAATGATATAATGCCAACACTATGTGTGCGGGATGCTCTATTTGGAGGTCGTACAGAGGTTTTCAAATTATACCATAAAGCATGAAAAGGGGGAGGTAATGCGTTATTTAGAATCTACCAGTCTGTACCCGTATATCAACAAATACGCACCGTACCCCATAAAGCATCATGAGATATTTCGAAATGACAATATATCTCCTATACATTAAATTATTTCAATGCTTGGTTTCATTAAATGCGATGTAATTGCTCCCAATAATCTTCTCATTCTTGTGTTACCCTTGAAAACAGCAATAAATTGTATTTCACACTCTGGAAAAAATGGTGCCGAGAAGAATAAAGTTTCAAGTTGTGATCATTCAGATGATGAGTGAAAACACACAGGGTACATGGGTAATTCCTGAAATAGCCTTAGCTGTAAAAAGAGGGTACAAAGTCATGACAGTATATGAAGTATGGAAATATGAATACACAATGTACAATTCTAATGCAAGGACTGGCGGATTATATACTGAATATGTTAATAATTTTTTGAAAATTAAACAAATGGCTAGTGGCTGGGGTAATGAATATATACCAGATGAGCTTAAAGATAATTTTATTGAATCATACGAATGGCGAGAATGTATTGTTCTTGATAAAAACCAAAATCAAAAAAATTCTGGTCGACGTAATATTGCCAAACTTTGTTTAAACTCATTGTGGGGCAAGTGAGCATCTCCAATCACCAGGTGTAGAAATTTGTTCAATTTACCCGGTTGATAATGATAACATGTGGGTTACATGGAAATATGAAGAGGAAAATCTGAGAACTTTGCCATATGCAAACATACCTATCGCAGCTTATACAACGGCACTGGCGAGAATTAAATGATACGAACTATTGGAAAAACTGGGTTCATCGATTCTCTACTGTGATACAGACAGTATCATATTTGCGGATAGTAAAGACAAACCAATTAATTTTCCGATCTCTGACTTCCTGGGTGATCTGACCAATGAGGTGGCATGCTATGGTTCTGATGCTTAAATATCGGAATATGTGAGTACAGGCCCTAAAACATATGGTTTAAAAATTGAAACTGAACATGGTCCTGAATATGTGGTTAAATGTAAAGGTGTAACTCTTAATTTCGAAAACTCAATAGTTGTAAATTTTGAATGTTTAAAATCTTTAGTTTTGGAGGATGATTTATCTGATGGCGTACATGTGACGACCGAACGTAAAATCAAGCGAAAGCGTCCAGGTGTTGTTGTATCACAACCCGAAAAAAACTCCTGAGATTTACTTTTGACAAAAGAATTGTGTCGGATGAATATTTCTCTATCCTTATGGTTTTAAAAGATGTAAACCAAACAATTATGATAACATTTAAAAAATTTGTATAATGAATAAATATTATCCATTTTTATTGCATTAAAATTTTATATTTGCATTTTATAGTTTAGATATTCATATCATGTAAATAAGTTGTTAATTGATGTTTGCCTTGTTATGAAATTAAACAATTACTTTTAGGTCATATGATGAAATTCGAATAGTTGTTGGAATAAAATATAAGTATCAGTACTCTAAACTTTTTTTTCATTTCATTACTAGTCTTGCAACCATTAGATATGGCACATATTATTGTAGATATCCAGTTTGTGTGCGGAAATAACGAGCAATATTTTGCGAAAGAGCTTGCTGTCCTACACTTCAGATGACTTATACCATCAATGTATCATCTTTCACCACCGTATCCACACCAGGAGTTACCTTTTAAGGGCTGTAAACAGAACGCCTTTGACGTGGATAACATTAACGGTTTGCACGGGGATGATGGCAATATCAATTAAACCAGTCTACCAGATATATTTGAAAAATATGCTACATCGACGATCTATGTAAAAGGTGAGATGAAAGAGAAGTTTCTGAACAAATATCTACCATCAATATATAATCCAGTGAAATAGGTAGGTAGGATCGCCATAAAATAGGTGGGCAAAGATCGCCATGAAATATGCTTCGTTAGGGGGGGGGCATTGTTTTCATTAAGAGAAAGGAGGGACTCACCTAGTTATCGGCGTCTAGCGCCAAAGCGGTTGGCATGCGTGAGCTGCCTATATTTCTAACACAGCGCGAGCGCTGAAATGAACAATCAAAAGAAAAGGGTGCCGATGTAGGCAGTCCAAATTCTATAGTATGAATGTTAATTTATTCGTTGATTATCATTTCTTTTATACTAAAATATTCCCTATATACAACTTACTAACTAATCAAACTTTATTTACATATTCTTGACCTAAATCTATTTCCAATATTTTCCCATGGTCAAAAATGCAAGTGCAAGCAATAAAGTGTAGTTTATTGGCTTCAAGTACCTTACTGCAGATGTAAGCAATAAAATGCCAACGAACTCACATTTGTTTTCATTGTTATGCCATGCTGAACCCGTCCGCAGTGCACATTGTTGGTCTTCAATTGTTTTGCTGAGGCGCTCTAATTTCATTGTTTGTAATTGGACTCGGGATATACCCACAAAGCCTGACTCACAATGTTTTGACTCATGCTGGGCTATCAGATGGCAATGTATGAATATTGTTTTGTTTGTTGTGTCTTGTATTACACTACACCAGTTGCAATTACCAAAACTTAGCGAACTGAGAAAGTTTCACACATATTCCGAAATTCACGAGGGGACACAGTCCAAGCGACGTGCAGTGCAAAATTGTGTAAAAATATACTTATATATGCTAATAAATGAAAAATATTGAGTAAAAGATGAAAATGTGTTGTTATTTAATACTTTTATTAATCAATCGTTATATTATAAATAATTTGAGGATTACAAAACCATGGAACTTCATAAAAAAGTCGAGAATAGTTTATGTGCACATATGAAGCACGTGAAGGTATAAAAAAGTCATCACTCGATAGTTGTAATACATCTTTAGCCTTACATCTAGTTGTATACTGTTTGAAATACTCTCTCACACTGTCGGTTGCGTTGTTGTTGTGGTACATAATAATATTGAAGAATTCCATCTTCTTGAACAAATTTAAAAGGTTCTGGGGTGTAAGCCGGATACTACCTTGATCGGCTGGTATAATGTACTCCTTTTTTAAATCAGCTTGTGTTGCTTTGACAGTTTCAATATTTTCTTGCTTCACCTTGATCAGATAAATGTACAATGAAGTCCACCCTATATAGTTAGTTGATACAGGAAAACGTCCAGAATAACTGAAGATTATTTTAACCTTAAATGTGAGTGGATCGAAGCCCAACGTAAATTTCCGGTTTTGACATCAATCCAGATATTAGGTGTAGTTCAGTAGCACATCTTCACCAGGAACCTCGGATCTTTTCTGCCTGTAAGATCTTTTAGTAATTAATTCAGCTATGCCTCCAGGTTTGCCTCTTTTGTTAGATCGCTGCGGTTTTGAAATGTCTACGATTTTCCAAATAGGTGATGTCATACTGCCCGAAAGGTTATTAAAGTAAGACTAAAAGTCAGGGGTTTCTGGCCGATCCCTTTATACTGAGCTCCTGTCTACAGGACTAGTTTTAACACCCCCCTACACTTTGCGAAGAGACCCTCGAATAGATTCTCTGAAACTATTTCATCATCATTGGTGTCATAGTTTGTAGTAGAGAAACGGCTCAGAAATCTTTTGAAGCTTCTACCACTACAACGAAAATAAAGAAATACACAGAAATATTGCCCGAACGTAGTAGAAAATGTAAACTCTGCTTACTATTTACAAATACTTTACCATTGCGCCGAAGGAATTTTTTGAAGTGCTTGTTAGTAGGATATTTACCGAACGAGTCAAAATATTCAGCTGGTCCATTTTTATGGAAGTAGAATGCTACCCAATGAACACCGCTCTTTTGGGACGGATCTGTGTTGGCTATGACGCATGCCGGTTTTCTGATTTTCGAGGTAAACGATCGCAGGGATATACACCTTGAAAAAACCTTTTTGTTATGATATTACTTCTCAACGCGTTGACGATCTCTATTGTGTTCATTCCTGTCCTTTCAAGAATATGTTTTCAAGGCTTACAACCTCAGTATGTGATGTCACGTAGCTTTGTAAGAATTCTTTTGTCGATTCTCCGTTCCCAAACACTGTTGAAAACTTTCCCAACGATTTGATAAGATCCTCGTCGAGTCGCTTGACTTCCAAGTTTCCAAATACGCCTGTCTGATCTGTAGCTACAGTCAAAGTGGTAGGATATTTCTACGTAATTTCTTTCGAATAAAGTTTGTTCTGTGATGTGAACCCAGTCAGCGATACTTTCTTAAAGAAGGTTGAGTGACCTTCTGAGAAGTATTCAACATTTACAAGGCAATGTGCCATGACTTTTTATGTGTACTAGAATAAATACTATCCAAATCTGAATGTTATTGCGATACATATATAATTTTTTTAGAAGTTTATAAATACATTGCGATTTTTGTCAATTTCAAGCCTTCCATTATATTCCGCGTAAATGATACAGGTGACGCTTTTCTTTAAAGCTTCTCTGAACCTTCCCTCGATCCTTACCACACCTTGGTTTAACAAACTAGCGCATCCCGAAATCGTATTTGCTGTCTGCTGTTAAATCAAATGCTAGCAGAACACAGCCATCATCAAAGAATTTCTTGGATATCTGATGACCTTTATCAAAATAATTGATTCCAGTCCCCTTGAACAGAGAAAAATATCCTCCAGTGCTAACTGGTTTTTCGTGCGAATAATCAAACTCCAGAGGAAGGTTTGGTACTTGAACACCATTTACTGATAGATTGAAGTTGGTAATTTTAATATGCTAAAAGTTGAATGGATTCTTCGTGCGCTTTCAGGTGTAGGAGTCATTATCCACCGTACCAAAAACTAGCAAATTCAGTAATTGTCATATCACTATATTATCAAGAAATAGAGTATAGGTGTTGGTGGGTAAACTGTAGGTTTTTACTTCCACCTGCTTGTACGGATATACATCATTCGATCGTTGGAGTACAGTTTCATGTGCTAATAATATACTGGGATTGACAGTGACGTGATTCATGAACATTGTCGCTTCTAGAATTTTTACGCGTGGATTAAATTCATCTTCTTTCGAGTACAAATAAAATTCCGGTTTTTCCAATGAAAGTGTTAAACGGAAGTCCACTCCATTCATTAACAGTTTATCCTGATTCAACATGTCACTATGAATTGTGCCTATCAGTTCAACAACGTTACTCTTTTCCACCTTTGCAGACCTTTTAAGATAGCCCTCATTTAACTCAGTAGGACCACCTGAGTATTCAATCATCTCCATCTCATTCTGATGTAGATACCAACCGGCTGATTCGAGATAAGTTGATGCAGCGTCTTTATCATAGTTCAGTAAATTTTCAATATAGGCGCCATAGTGGTAATTGTTGTCTGTCTGAGCTATATTCTTACCATTTAATTGTACAGTGCATTGCCTAAAAAGTGAATGCATGAGGTTGTTTGCTACACCAACGGGGTCAGCTAAAACTTCACCCCCATCAGCTTTCTTAAGTTTCTCCTTTCTCGTGAAAAGTTCTTCCTTGCCATTTTTCAATTTAATCAGCTGCATTTAAAGGTGTAAGTAAATGCTGAATAAGTCACGATATGTATCTCCATGGCCGAGTGAGAGAAATTGCAACACAGAAGAATTATCCAGTGATGCAAAAGGTTTGTAAGCAACCTCTTCTGTCTTCAGAATACTGTTTTGAATTGGTGGTGAGGTAAATATATCCAATTCAGACTTCATTCATTCTTTCTGCATCGTGATGGTATTATCTACTTGTCAGATATATCCAATGTACGCTTCCTTAATTGTCGTCGTCTTTTTATAGTTTTCTTTGCTCTGCTCGATGATAGCTTTCTCACTTTTCTCCCTTTTTTACGGTTAGGCACCGATTTCAGCTGCTTGCTTGTGTAAGGGTTAGCTCGTTTTATAGCTAATCTCCTACCTCTACCTTCCATTTTATCGAAGATTTTATTAATACCTTATAGGGTCAATTCATGTACTGCAGATTTTCCATGTTCTTTTAGTACCTGCTTCAGTGGTCTGCTTCCTGGCTCTTTAAAAATGGACTTTCCTGTTTCAACGACTTGTTTGCCTATAACTTTTGCTCCACGTAGAAATAATGGTTGGAGATTGCGTACCAATCCACTGAAAAAACTACCAACCCCCCTTCCTCGCTGGTAAACAAGTGGCGATCGATACAATTCTCCAATGTCAGATAATTTTCCCCCACTCTGGCCAAGCTAGTAACGTGCGTAATGTGAATTCATCTCATTTACATAGAGGCGTGTTAAATGCCGTATCAAAACTATGTTATTTCGAACTTGCGAATATTTATAGATTCTTACCTTCGTCTGAAATGAAGCATGATGAAAGTTGGAGTAAAACTAGATTCAAAGTAGACTAGCTCGCCATGATGGTCTGTAATTTTGATTGAGATACTTTCAATAAAAGTTTTCTCCAGTGGACAGTAATCCACATGATCGAATCGTAAATCGCTGTTACAACTTCCCAGCGGGATTGCTCGTAGATTTCTTACCAGCTTATTTCCAGTTATTCTGGGTTTAATAATATTCGTATAAACATATATCAAATTGTTTCCTTCACAATCACCGATAACTTTGGAGTGCGTGTCACAATGTGCTCTTTTTTCAAGCATAGACAATGATTTTTCCAGCTGGCTTATACTGTCCAGCATTATTGATTTATCAAACGACTCTTTTATTGTTGCATTGATCGTTTTGGGGTCGCATTTCTCAACGGGTCTCTTCAGGAATGCGTTGATGAATAAGCCAGCAATATCATCGGTTTTATCCAATTCTATTGGAACTGGAGTTGTAGCATTTGAACCATCGGCTCTCTTGTAGGGCATGTCAATAATCGTGTAAAAATCAGTTCTAACCCACTCATCGGGTAATATTTCAGTGCATGACTCTTTAGCGGTGCGGGATATAGATCCTCGGATTGCTGAGGCAATTTTTTGAAACACCTGCTTTCGTAATTGAGATGTTCGTAATTGAGATGTTGTGATACTAGATGACTTTCCTTTATCAAGTAGCTCTTCGTCATTAAATTCAATTCCGCTTAGTAACAAGGCTATCAAATCTGTTATGTTAATCGGTGACGCAATAGGCAGCTCTACATTAAGCTTCACTCCATAATCTTTCAGACGAAATGTATGGGTGGTCGGTTGAATACCCGCTTCTTTATCCCATTTCTTCCTTAAACTATTTGACGGGTAAATATATTGATCAACCATCCGTAATAATTCATTGTGGTTTCGTTTGTTTCTTGGTATCTGTCCAATTATGTAGTCTATAAGCGCTCGGAATGATTCAAATTTTGCATCTGACTTTAAATAAACTTTCTCAGCAATTTTTCCGGAGTGAAAAATATGTATGCAAAAATCTCTTTTTTCTATAATACTTCTTATGTCGGAGATTACCTTTCCAACTCTATCTTCTTCAATGCGATTGTACATTATTTGTTTAATTTCCGCCAGGAAATAGTTATAATAGGTAGGTCTAATTGCTAAAAAAATGACGAAAGAAATGATAAAAAGTTCATATCACTTTCCTTGTAACATAGCTTTTGCAAAACATTAGAATACCAGCTAGAACGAACGTATTTCTTTCCCAATCCAACCACTTTAGCGATTATTGCTTTTGAGTCTTTTTGAACTGGTAAAGACTATGATGTTTCGGTAACGCTTACATCTTCAGAAGGTGTAGAACGTTTAGAAATTCCGCTGCTACCTGACTCGCGATTTACGTTATTCCAACATACCAATTGCCGGTAAACTTACACACACTCGGTAATATATTTTCGAAAGATGATAGCGTATTGTCAGGGTAAATGCCTAGGAAACTGTTGTTCAAGAAACATGCGTAGAACTCATCATCTATTATGTTTATAGGCATTTTTTAAATTCTGTCCCAATTCCGGTTTTTAACTCTGGAACTATGCCTGGTCTTCAATTTGAACCGCTCACTTTGCCAAGCAGGCTTTCTTATGGGAATGTCAGTTTCAAATTGATCATGGTTTAGACCAGAGGGTCTTAATATAGATTAGCTTGCCAGACTTTCGACCTACTTCAACGAAATCTGACGCTACAGCACCTCTATGATATACTGCATCTTAATCAGTGAAAACGTCATCCAGTTCTTCCACACTCATATCCGCTGGAATTGTATACTGCGTTATACCATATTCACCGGTTATTATCATGTAGTCTTTGCTGGTTCCTTTAAATGAATCAGCCACACTTTCCCTTATTTTGGAAGCAGGTTTAAGACTTTTTGCTATTCCACTTGCTGATGATCGTCGCTTAAAAGCAGCAGGCAATTCTTGCGTTATTTCGTTTATCGACTCAAATATCAACTCCTGTTGTGGAGGCAAAGTTTGTGAGGGTATTTCGTTTTTATATAGAAACATTGTCTGTGTGCTGTTTTCACGCAAATTCTTATATTTCTGACTGTCCATGCGGTTTTTCGATGAAAGATTTTCAACTTTCGTCTCGATAAATGATTTTTTTCTTCGTCTTACATTTAGAAGCTGTATAAGCACATTCTGTTACTGATAACATTTTGCTTCATCATTTTGGCGCTTATTGTTCAGTATCTTACTCATGGTTTTGTCAAACAGTGTCTGTGTACTAGCGCTCTCAACTGTCTCCTTCAAACGTTCATATACTTCCGGGACTAAAGAAGCATTTGATTAAGACTGCTATTTCTATGCATATTTTTCAATTAAAGACCGTATCACACCTGAATAGCAATACGGGTAAGAATCCGCCTTGTTGAATTAACACTTTTCGTTGGCGTGGAACGGATCGTTTAGCCTCCGCTAGCTTACGCATACTCTTTTTATATTTTTAAAGCCGGGAGAATATTTTTTCTCTAGGCAAATGATTTCCTTTCAGTGTATTGTGTGTGATTTCGCATAGAGTTTTAATTAAAACTCCCGAAGTAATTACTTCGGGATCGGCAGTTTTCAGTATAGTCTTTCTTAAACACGGGCTAGCTTTTTTAAGAACGTATAGCATATGCTCGTTGTCCTTTAATCGTCTCATTCGTGACACCATTGTCTTCTTTCAAACTATCTGGGGAGCAGTAACAAGTTACAAATGTTGTATTAAATATGTCGGTGCGAAAACGTAAGGTGTCATTTATATCCTGTGTTAGGTCTATTAGCAAATAGCTATGAGGTTGTTGAGCTATTTCTTTTTATATTTTCTCATAAGCTCCGGACTGTTTTCAGGGTATATCTGTTTAGCGAGATGATGAAATTGACACTTGTCTCGTGGGTTTTTGAAGCATACTAGATACTAGACACAGTTTAGCGAAATGTCTCGGCAAAATTTTCCTTGATGGAAAACATTCTGAGTCACCAGAACGACAGACAGGTTACGATGATGCGATCCTTTCATAAACAACTCGCATATTTGTCTTGAAAAAGCATTTAACATCATATCGTCCAGTACAATAAGGATTGGCTTGTAGGGGTTTGACTCTACACAAGATTGCAGCAATGAATGAAACGCTACTTTTCAGAATGACTAGTTTATTGAATTAAATTACAGGAGATCAGAAACGCGTCCAGTCGCGCGCGCTGTTTGGAATCGAGAGAGAGAACTTCGCTCTGTTCTTTGATGTGAAGTTAGCATCGTTTATTCGAAGGGAAGTTAGCTTCGTTACTCGCAGTGAAGTTAGCTTCGTTACTTCATTGGTCCTACAGGTTGATTCTTGCTATTTGGAAATTCCTCAGGAATAGAGCGCTTACCGTGGTATAGCACTCTGTTCAGCGTTACACCAAATAATTTTCTTCACTGATGGTTGAATCATTGCATTGTTTCTAAGAAGATTTTCTATAAATGTCGTCTTCCCGCAGCCAGACGGGCCTGCCACCATCATTGTAAAAGGATGTTTAAAGTGCAGCATCTTTTTGTGTTTGCAAAAGAAGAACTTCTTATAAGAGCCATTACAAAACTTTTATTTATACATTTTTCAAGATTAGTAGAAGGCAAATTGTTAATGAACTTCATAGAACTGCTCGAAAAAACTTTAAACGCCGACGTGTTATTATAAGGGGTATTGATGATCTATGGCAGGCAAATCTGGTTGATATGATTGCGAATGCATCTGAAAATTGCGGTTATAAATTTCTATTGACAATAATTGATACATTTCCCAAGTACGCTTGGGCTCTCCCCGTCAAAAGTAAAAATTCCAATGATGTGGCTAAGGTTATGGAATCAGTTCTCAAACAGAGATGTATACCCCGAAATCTGCAAACCGATGATGGAAAAGAATTTTTCAATAAAACATTTCATCGGATAATGAAAAACTATGAAGTAAACCATTATTCTACATTCAGCGCGTTAAAAGCTTCAATTGTCGAGAGATTCAACCGAACTTTGTAGGGAATCATGTGTAAAGAATTCAGTATGAATGGGAATTATCATTGGATTAGCATTATACAGAATTTGACGGACAAGTACACCAAAACAAAACATCGCATAATCAAGATGCATCCCATAGATGTTAAGGTAATAAATGAAGTACATCTACTTTCAGCTGTTTGTAAGAAAGTTAAGGTGAAATTGCTGAAATTGCAAAACACGTTAGATTCGCAGACAGCGTTCACATGAGGTATATGATAGCCTGGGACTATGCGTATCGCATGAGTCGTAAAGGCGAGTGGGGAATGCATGCTCGTGATAGATTTAGATTTAAACATCGCATTTCAGAACTACATGAAATTACATAACCCGTTCTCTCTTACAAATTCAGGGAGAACATTTTCAATGAGAGGTTTTCACATATTGTATAGTTCAAAACCTCTCATTGAAAACATTGTCAGTTTACAAACAAACTTTGTGCGAACAAGATGACTAGTGCTGTGGAACTACGCAAATATGACGACTTTGTTGCGGAATACATGGATGTACTTCTGGATGAACATCGTGAGAGGCTGCTAAGTGATATCAAAACATTAAAGTTATACTCAAAGATCCCGTCTACCACATCAATTCACGGAATACACTACAATTCCTGTCCATGGTTTTATGACAATGCCGAATCTGGACCGAATACATGTGAGTGTTGTGATGTTGAAAAAGCCTCCAACAGAATACGGAGATTAATGTGTTTTTATTACAGAGTAATAAATGTTAAGTTTTGAAATTATATAAGTGACATTTTAATACAATGTTAAATTACATTCAAAATCAGTCTTTTATTTCTTCATACAGTTGTGATATGGAAAAAGTGAATTGGAAATAAAAACAATGTTGTATGACAAAAAAATGCTTTTTATTCATCGTTGCTACCTTGAACAAATTTTATTTTGAAATAACCATCCCTTGTGTCGTCTTTACCCTCGAATATGAGATTGTAATTTGTGATCTCGTTAAGCTCCTCAACTTGACGTTGTTTTTTTATTTTCTCCGAGAATCTTGTCGGAAGAAAACAGAAGGTCCCGTCCACCAAATGTACAGTGATGCGTGCTCCATACTGGGTGGTTATCAATCAAAAACATTTAATTCTGTAGTTTTTACCTACGTCCAATGTAGCAAGTGCAACATGTTGATCAGGGGTATAGTTGCAGATGTTGCCTTAAAGTGCCACGGTTTTCTGAAAGGAAAAATTGATAGTAAACCTCAGCCATCAAACTTAGTTGTATTACCTACCATTTTCAAAGTTATATATATATATATATTCGCACTGAAACAATTTGAAAACGTAAGATAGGCTAGTAATGGGCTGGTAAGCTAGTTTACAACAGCTGAAAAGTAGACCTTTATCGGGCTGCAATTTACAAAATTGGTTTTTATCTGTAACAGGATAGTAAAAATTAATTATGAATAATTTATATATAAATTATTTGCTCACCAACTCTTACTGTTGTTAGTATCCTCAGATATTCCACAGCACCAAATTCCTGGCAGTATGTACGCTTGAAATTTCATTTATGACTTTACTGTGTAGCCTTTCTGCAATTTATACCATTTCACCCCGGTGATCATAGCTTGGTCACTTTCATTCCCCCTAAACCCATTCACGACAACCCTATAACGACTTTAATCAAAACACACGCACCACAATTGGCAATGTACAAATTGCAAGCATATGCATGTAGTCTGTGCCACCGGCCGTGTTAACCAAACGTCATTTTCTCAGGAAGCTAATTAATTTACATTGCAAATTGAGCCATACCACTTAATTACTACATTTCGCAATATAGTTTAAAATATGTACAGTACAAACTCTAGTCAAGAATGCGAAAGACAAGTCGTTATTTTAATGATATTCACCCTCAAATCTATAGTTCCCCAGCAAACAACAAGAAAAAAACGATTAACCTGCCGTTGCGTACTTGATCAATCATGATACATCTCTTCTCAAAAGAAGCACCTGTAGACGGTCAACCTTGGCGAAATACCTTTAATTACAATAAATACGTATTGGCCTCATACAGGTTGATCGTCCACTTTGCCATCATTCGTTTGCCTTCAAAAAAGACTTGAGATATTTCAACCCCCTGAATTAATGAACTCCTGGTAGACTGTCTCGCAGTATTAAGAAAATTAATAAATAGTTATATGCACTACCATACCTCTGTCCGATCATGGGTATTTAAACACATCTCAATGTACATGTATATGAAGTTAATTGGATACTTTTCGTGAAGCATTAAGGTTAGTATCAGAATTCACCATGGATGGCAATTACCATTAAAATTGCTGCCAGTTTCTTTTCACCCATTATTCGGCTTGCCTTCGGCACAAATAACGTACAGTAACACGGCGTATTGAAGATCATTGGGTTCGTAATACACTAAGCTAATTTTGATACAGTGCCCCAGAAAATGTGCGTGCAAGGCTTTACCCTGTCACCATCATTCGTTGTCTTGAACAGACGCTACATACATTCAACGTGGCCAGAAGGTACAATTGCATTAATGTAGGAAGAAAAATTTGCGCACACGGCATTTCATGAATATTTTGCCGTCAGACTTTCATGACGCCCTGGTAATCCATTTCACAAAAACTCAATAGGTTCTCCTTTCTAACACACCCTACACCCCTAACTACCAACCAACTGGACCCACAACATCGCTCAACTCCTCACAAATAACACTCTTAATGTATCTACATGTACACATCTGTTCGCCATGCACATCTATTAACACAAATCACCGCGACACACCTGAACAAACCTCTACAGCCTTCTACCAACACAAATCATCGCATACCACTTGAAAAAACTTTTACACCCTTCTACCAACACAAATCACCGCATACCACCTGACAACTCCAACCAACCAACCGCAACACCCCTCTTACAAACAACAAATCACCGCCACCAGGCGACCGTACCCCAGACTCAAAATGGCACTGATTCCTCATCTAAACGCTTTGTAACCACGTACAAAAACACCAACCTGCACTGGTTGGATGTGATTGAAAAAGTGGTTCCCACCCATACAAAACCCAGTTCGAAGGTACGTCACTTACTACTAATGATGACACCAATAGGCGGGACTCTGACGATAGAACAACTGAACAGTAACGATGGTTTCGTAGAAATCAAAAAAGATAGTGTTGCAATTGTCGAAAATTACTGTACGATACTACATTTTATAGATCCAGAAGACATCCAATTTATCATAAATTCTTAAGAATCAAATCTTGATCCAGTTAAATCAATGGGAAGCCAGGAACTACTAAGACACGAACTGACAAACATTGAAGCCAAAATCTTAACAATTTTACCACATAGACAAAGACGAGGACTTGTAAACATTATAGGGACGGGACTTATATGGTTGTACGGAACAATGGACGATAATGACAGAATTGAAATTGAAGAACACTTAAGCACAATTGATGCAAATACTGACAAAATGATTGAGACGAAAAACAAAAACATTGCAATTAATAACCAATTAAATACAACATTTTCCAAATTACAAGAAGCTATTCAATCAGACCGAAATAAATTTTTAGAAAATATTTAATGATATTAGAAACACAAATGAAAAATTTTACAATCAACATATTTACCTAGATATGATGCTAAAAATAAAAATTTTGGGTGATAATGTTGAACACATACAGAATAACATTGCATCCGCCAGATTGAAAATTGTGAGGAGCAATATTCTAACTAGCGAAGAAATTGTTCGATACCATATTGACTTGTATAAGTTATAAAATATTAGACTAGGTGCAGCTAATTATAAGGAAAATAAACTGTTTGCTATACGTATACCAAAAGATATGATGAAAGTTGAAAGATCACTAATTACCCCAATTGTAAATAAAAATCATCAGCAGCTTTCATTTCATACTCAAGAAATCGTAAGAATCAATAATGAATGTTATAAGGCTATAAGCAATGCCAATAGAAAAAACTTAAAGAAATGTGATCTATGTATTTTCCAAAATAATTTTATAAGAACTAAACACTATCAAATGGAAATTGTAGAAATTGAACCAGGATCGCTTTTGTTGAAAAACGCAAATAAAACCCATTTGAACAGTACTTGTGACGATAGAGATTTATATTTAGAAGGAAATTATCTTCTACATTTTCATAAATGTAATATTAATATTGGTGACCAAATATATTCTAATAATTTAGAAATTTTTAAACTAAATTTTGTTATTCAATCAAGTTTTAAATTAAATGAGAGTATAAATCAATCAACTTTCAATGAACTTGTATTGGGGCAAATCGAGAATATTGAACAAATAAATGAACTTAAATTTCATAAAAAGAAGAGTGAATATTTTGCTATATCAACTTTGGTATCAATTTTAGTTGTCAGCATTTTATTGATAATTGCATATTTATATTTGAATGGAAAATATGATCTACTTAAAACTGTGTTTAAACAGAAAACTCAGGAGAGTTCTCACTCAAAGGAAGGAGGGGTGACGTCATCGATGGATTTACCTCCACCAAATGATGTGATGATTGCTGCATCGACACCGTCATCACAAAATAATACCTTCAATATAGATTTGACCCCAAGTTCCAATGAACTCCCAGTCAATTGGTCAACCTAGTTAATATCATATTTAATTAACTATCTCAGCATTCTTGCAATTGCAGAATTGAGCAATATTAAAATTGCATACTTCCAATTGATTATAAAATGAATTGCAACATTTCGTAACAGTAAAAATGCATTGCTCTGATAATTGCAAAATCAATTGCAAAGTTGCTGACGATTTTTGTTAAGCAATAATTAACATAGGCTTAATGATAATGAAGAATGGACAGGAACAGTCAGTCAAGATCGGAACTTGAACGAATAAGGAGCTATATAGCTTAAATAATTGAAAAGGTTGCTTTTTTACGAGGTAGTAGAAGAATCTACGTTAGTGGCGTGACTCCTGAATTGGAAGAAGTAAGAAGAATAAGCCGGAACGGAAAGCGAATTCGCGTAGACAAGTTAAAAAGCAAAGAAGTGGATGTCGGACTTTACCCAAAAACCCGGTCGCACTGTGATCCGAATCGGTGTGACAGGATTCGAACAGTGCCACTAGTGTGTGGATTGCATAGTGATCCGATCCGGGGTGACAGGACCAGCAGCGAGACCTCGCCACAAGCTCACTCAAAGAAGCCAGCAACGAGCCGTCGCCGTATGCTCCAGTTCGAGGAAGGGTCGCCGCATCGCTGAGGAGACCTCCGGCGCAGCGCAAGTTAGAGTAGTTAGAGTAGTAGGTGTAGGTTATATATTGTCACGATTGTTTGTAGGGTAACAGTGAGTGAGTGGTAGTTAGGATTAAAGGAACAGTTTCGCATTTTTAATTAATAAAAAAAACCGTGAATCCGTAAGTCGTTGTTTTTATTTCTTCTTTCTTCTTTGTGTCGTGGTGGGCCGCAAACAAATTTCGCGGGAACCTCTGTGAGCCGGATTCTCGTCCGACGGCTCAAGAGGCCCATTGGGGTGGACGAGTGGCGCCCACGACCCGTCTCCAACGGGCTGATCGACACCCGACCTTGACCGAGCAATCACGACCCGACTTATATCATTCCCCGAAAGGTAACGGTGATATTTGGCGCCCAACGTGGGGCCGCATAATAGAACAAGTTTGCCGTGACCGCCATTTGTGGCCCTTAAGCAATCGTAGGGTAAAAGTGAAGTGCATTAGTGAAAACTTTTTAGGGAGAAGTTCGCCCGCCCGTTACTAAGGGGCGAAGGAATTTGTAGCCAGCATCACATTGTGGTTGATCGTCGCAATAGTGCCATAATTGAATTGAAATTTAATCAAAAAGGGTTACAAAATACAGTGCGTTTTCTTTTAAATTTTGTTCTTCGATAGAATAGTGAAAGTAGCAGGTATATATTTAGTTTATGGATAATGGCAAAACCAGCCAAGATCCTCATAGCCCAGCTCAGTAAGGATGAGTTGGCGTATGAGCTGTGTACTCGGGACCAGCCCGGGGGAAGTGTGGACGAAATGCGCCGTCCTCTCCGAGCAGCGTTGAGGGCGGAGCAGGCGCTCGATGCATCGATGGTGGAAGCCAGGGACTATCACTATACACCAAAGGAGGACCTGGAAGCGGTACGGGGAAAAATTTTCGAAATCCGAGCTCTCGTCGAGAAATTTGATGGTGGAAGTAGAGAGTGGGGAATTTCTAAAGATCAAAACCAAGATGGAATTAGGTTTGAGGCGTTTGGCGAACATCCAACTCGATGAGTTGGAACACGAAAAGGAGGTCTGCAAACTCCGGGGAGAACTGATGATGGTGGTAGGGGAGGTCTAAGTTAAAGCGTAGGGCGGCGTGGAGGAAGAAAAAGCATAGTTGACTGCTCCGCGGAGGGCTCCGGCTATACTGACGGAAGCTAGCGATCCGCCTGGACCAATATTTTCCACACCTCGCACCGAGAAGGGACCTGAGAAGTCGAAAGACGTGTCTAAGTGGGGGGTAAAATTTTCAAGTGACACCCCCGGATCCGTCAATGCATTCATGGAACGCGTGGAGGAGTTGCGGGTGGCAAAAGGGGTAACCAAGTCTCAACTGTTCCGACTCGCTACCGCATCCTGCACTATAGTTGGAAAGGAAGGGTGGAAGCAGTTGGAGGATATTGGGGTGGATTTATTGCCGGTGGAACGCCGCGTGGTGAAAATGGCTAACAACGAGCAGTGCGAGATTAAAGGGCAGGCGTAGCTACCTTTTCGACTTCAGGGGAGAAGTCAATGGGTAGAGATCCTGGTGGTACTATCTCTTCCGCACACTTTGATTTTGGGGGCCAATTTTTTGAGGCAGTTTGTGGGTGGTGATCAATCTGCAGAACGAACGCTGGGATTTTGTCCACGTAGCGTCTACTACCACAGCAGATCATCTACGAGATCGATCGGTTCTATTCCAACATGAGGAGCTAAAGTTAGGAACCTTGGTGGAGAGGGAGTTACGGGATATGAGAGAGGGGCTGGGTTGTACGTTTTTAGTGGAGCACGTTATAAGTACGGATTCCGCTCCTATTAAGCAGAGATACTACCCCACCTGCGATTCAGAAACATATCGATGTCGAGCTGGAAGAGATGCTGAGATTGAGGGTCGTGGAGCCCGCATCCAGTCCGTGGTCTTCACCAATTCTGATGGTCCGGAAGAAGGATGGGACTAACCGGTTCTGCGTGGACTTCAGGAAAGTCAATCGAGTGACGGTTCGGGATGCTTACCCGCTCCCATACGTTTTGACCACTCTGGAAAAACTACGAAATGCGAAGTATCTCTTCACATTAAACATTAAGTGGGCCTATTGGCAAGTATTAGTAGCTGTGGAATCTCGTCCATACACAGCGTCCACTATCCCGCGTAGGGGATTATATCAATTTAGGAGGATGCCGTTCGGGCTGTCGAACGCTTCAGCTACTTGGCAGCGTTTAAGCGATCGGTTCTGGGACCACACTTGGAACCCTATGTTTTCACGTATCTGGATAATTTCATTATTGTCACAGAGACTTATGAAAAAACTTGGAGGTACTTAAGGGGGGTTTTCGGCGCTTGAGGGAAGTGGATTTAAAACTTTCTCGAGACAATCGCCATTTCTGCCGACCTAGGCTCAAGTATCTGGGGTACGTGGTGGATGATCATGGGCTAAGTGTGGACGCGGAAAAGGTCGAGTGTATGGTGGGCATTCCCAATCCAATCACTGTGAAGCAGGTGCGACAATTTCTTGGAATTGTATCGTGGTATCAGCGTTTTATCCCAGACCATACCTCCTTGGTGACACCATTGACTGAATTGCTTCGTAAGAACAAGCATTTTGAATGGATTCCTCAGTGTGAGGCCGCTTTCACGAAATGCAAGCTCAAGTTGTCTTCAGCACCAATTTCGACCTGTCCGGATTTCAGCCGAACGTTCAATGTCCAGACATACGCTTCCGATGTGGGACTCAGGGCGGTCTTAAGCCAGAGCTTTGAAGAAGGTGAAAAGGCAATTTGCTATCTTAACCGTGCATTGACCAGGGCGGAAAGGAAGTATTCAACAACTGAAAAGGAATGTTTAGCGGTGCTCTGGGCAATTGAAAAGCTTAGACCGTACAAAGAAGTTGCCAAATTTAAAGTAACAACCAATCACTATTCCCTAGTCTGGTTGAACAATCTGAAGGTCCCAACGGGGCGTTTGGCTCGTTTGGTGGTACGTCTGCAACAGTATGATTTTGACGCCATACACCGAAAGAGGAAAACCACTTGGTGATGCCTTGCGGATGCGGAAGTGGTAGCGCCCGATACCTGGTATGAAACTATGAAGGTTAGGGTCACTAACAAGAGTAACCAGTACCCAGATTAGCGCGTTTATGACGGTATGCTGTGGAAGCACGTACCGCGGAAGTATCCGGATCTCGAAGAAGACGAAGCCTGGAAGAAGGTGGTTCCGAAGGGCGAGAGAGGAGAAGTGCTACATCGTTGCCATGAGGATCCGATAGCGGGGCATATGGGCGTTAAACAGACGCTGGGCCGGGTGGCTCAGCTGTACTACTGGCCGAAGATGGCCACCGGCATTAAACACTATGTGGGAAGATGTAAAGTTTGTCAGGCCATTAAGGTGGATGAGGGGGCTCCGATAGGTCCAATGGTAACTCGATATGGGGAAGCTAAGCTTCCATGGGATATGTTCTGCGTGGATTTGGTTGGACCTTTTCCAAGGTCGACCCGCGGACATACCCACATCTTGACAGTGATGGATTATGTAAGCAAGTTCTCTTTGGTTTTTTCCTTGAGATCAGCAACCGCCGCTGCAGTCTGCCGGCTAGTGGAAGAACAGGTATTTCTTCTGTTCGTAGTGCCAAAATGGGTGGTGTGCGACAATGGGGTCTAATTCTGAATGAAGAAGTTCCAAGAGCTCGTAGAAGGGTATTGGGCGATCATTAAGTTCACAGTGCTCTACCATCCCCAGGCCTACCTCGAGGAACGAAGAAACCAAGATTTAAAGAAAATCATCGCGGGTGGGACCGCAATCTGGCCAAAATAAGTTGTGCCCTGCGCACTTACAAATACGGGGGGGTCGGCTTACCCATATTTCGTAAATTTTGGCCGAGAAATGGTGACCTTCTGGGAGAATGGTTAGCGCCCCGACTCGGATGCCAAACCGATAAACTCACAACTCCGAGCCAAGGACGGATGTCACGGGCGGTGGAGAAAAATAAAGCCCGCTATGATCTCCGGAGACGTCATCTTTCTTTCGCGTTGGGGAGCAAGTTTGGCGAAGGAATTACGCGATCTCACATGCCGCGAAATATTTTTCCGCAAAGCTCGCACCCGAATACGTGGGCCTTTTCCGAATAAGGAAAATTGTTTCGAGCTGCACTTACCTACTAGAAGATGAGAAGGGAAAGGTAACAGGTGTTTGGCACGCAAAGGATCTGAAGCCGAATGTCAATTAGCATGCAAACAGGGATGCTAATATAATCCGGGGATATAGTTATCACTAATCTGTTCCACATTTCTATGACTTACTGAGCTCTGAGTGCGATCGTCTCCGGTAAGTTTTTTCATACTGTCAGTTTGATTTTGCTGACCGCGGTCGTAGAATCTCTTATTTCATTGCTGTTACGTTACCACTCGGGAACGATCCTTCGTCGGCTCTTGTATATTTATGGTATCGGGCTTTGTTTATTGATAACTCAGCATATGTAGTTTGGTAGGGGATTAGATTAAAGTCATTTTCTTTATTTCTTTTTTGTTATTATTATTAATTGAGTTTCAGAAGTCTTTTTTTATTTCATTATTGGAACTTCAGAAATCATTTTTTTAGGCGGATTTCGTACTTTATTTTTTTAAATTTTTATTCGGATATCGAGGAAATCCTCTTCAGGCAAGGGGGAAGCTGTCACAATCCACTCACTTAAGGAGCCACCACATTTTAGTTTAATTTTGTTTAGTTTAGAATAGTTTGGTCAGGGGCTCGACACAACCGCCTTGTGTTATGTACTCTGGCGGTTGGCGTCGAGCCGTGTCATAAGAACAGTCGACTAAGTCAGCGCCTGGGCACACGCCTCAAACAACGCACCGCCCACGCAAAGCTGCACAAACAGTGCCAATTGTGTAAGGATCGCATAGTGATCTGAACCGGGGTGACAGGACCAGCAGCGAGACGTCGCCACAAGCTCACTCAAAGGAGCCAGCAACGAGCCGTCGCCGTATGCTCCAGTATTAGGAAGCGTCGGCGCATCGCTGAAGAGATCTCTGGCCCAGCGCAAGTTAGAGTAATTAGAGTAGTAGGTTTAGGTTACATATTATCACGATAGTTTGTAGGGTAACAGTGAGTGAGTGGTGATTAGGATTAAAGGAACAGTTTTGCGTTTTTAACTAATAAAAAAACCGTGAATCCGTAAGTCGTTGTTTTTATTTCTTCTTTCTTCTTTGTGTCGTGGTGGGCCGCAAACAAATTTCGCGGGAACCTCTGTGAGCCGGATTCTCGTCCGACGGCTCAAAAGGCCCATTGGGGTGGACGAGTGGCGCCCACGACCCGTCTCCAACGGGCTGATCGACACCCGAAGGCCTTGACCGAGCAATCACGACCCGACTTATATCCTTCCCCGAAAGGTAACGGCGATAGCGTCTGTAGTTATAATGAATGTTCTATCAAAATTTGGATATTGTAAAATAGCTGGTTTCATTAGTTTTTGTTTTAGAGTTCCAAATGCTGTGCTACATTCTTCTGACCAGATGAAAAATTGGATCTTTTTTAACAAGTTGTTCAAACATTTTGCTATTTGCGCTAAGTAATTTATGAATCGACGATAGTAGTCGCAGAATGCAATAAATCGTCTAACTTCGTCTGCATTTTGTGGTGTTGGATAATTATTAATAGCATGGAATTTCGATGGAACTGTTTTATTTCAATCTTTGGTTATTAGATATCCAAGATTTACTACTTCTGGTCTTAGAAAACAACATTTGTTTGGATTTAATTTGAGGTTGTATTGTTGTCATCGCTTGAATACCTTGATCAAATTCTCATTATGATTTTGTAGGCAACAGGCAAACACTATTCTGTCATCGACATATAGAAATGCGTTGCTATCTAAACCACAAAATGCTATTGTTAGCATGCGTTGGAAAGTATTGGATGAGATTTCTAGACCAAAGGGTAGTCATTTAAATTGAAAATGTCCATTTGAAGTTGAAAATGCTGTCAGAGGTGTTAATTTTTTGTTTAGATTTATCTGATGAAAAAAACTAGTCATATCTAGTGTCGAAAAGTACTTAGCTGTACCTTATTTGTTTAATACGTCTTCAATGCGAGTTATAGGCAATTTGTCATTAGTTATTGTTGTATTTAACTTTCTATAATCAACTACCAGTCGCCATTTTTTTGTATCATTCAATTTTTTGGGGAACTAGTAATAAATGTGAATTGTATGGGCTAATTGAATGTTCTATGATATCATCATTATGTAGTTTTTGAACTTGTTTACTAAATTCTTCCTGTTGAGTTTGTGCGAATCTATAGTTTTTTATGTATATTGGATTGGAGTCTGTGACAGAAAGATTTTGTGAATAAAAATTGCTTGTCAAAAGTGGTTCATCTTCTATGTGAAATATTTCTTGATAATCTCTGAGTATTTCAATGAGTGAATTTTCCGCTTTTTCGTCTTTTATTTGTAAATTGAGGAGTTGCACAATATTTTTAAATCTAGAGGTCTTATTTGAATATTGTTGCGAAGTTTTAGCAACGTGATAATTTTTAAGTGGTTCTATACTTATCTTGATGGTGGATATAATTACTTCGGTATTGTTTGTATTCAGAATATTAATGTGACAATTGTCCCTTGAAGGTACTGTTGAATTAGTTTATAAACTCCTTTTTGGATTTCTTTGTTTAGAATAACGCTATCCTCTACTAGTTTAAGATTTATTGGATGTATGATTTCGGATCTCAGTGGAAATTTTATTTGATGAATATTTAATGGTTTTGTCTCCAGTGGTAATGTTAATTCATCATCGTTGATGATAATTGATATTGTAAATGTTTCATAATCAATTTTGCACAAATATTTAATTAGAAAGTCTCTTCCAAGTATGCCATCTGTAGTTATGGGAAAGTCAGGATCTACGATATGAAATCTATGTTTCAGTTTGTAGATTTGTATAGAAAAATTTATATCAGCAGTTCCTAAAGAGAAGATTTTTTCCGTAGTAATTCCTGATAGTTTGCATCTATTATCCCCGTTGATTTCTAACGGCATTATTTCGTTGCATATAAATATGTCTGCTCTAGTGTCAATTAAAAATGTCAATACTTGGTTCGTGTTTCTTCCTTTAAACGTGATATAATTCGTTAGGTTTTCCGTAATATTAGACATCTTAATTTGTGTGTTTATTCCGAAGTGGTTTGTTTGTTTATTTTCAACCTATGTTTTGACCCACGGGGCTTTTTCGTTTCCCTGGTCGTAAATTATATTTATATTATTTCTCAGGTTGTTGTTCCTACTTCTATTCCAAGCTTGATGTTGCTGGCGATTAATATTTCTATTACTGTTTTGTATCCTATAATTGTTGTTTTGTCTGTTATTGTTATGATATCCTCTGTAATTGCCATTGCTGTTATTATATTGATCTCTATGGTTGTTATTATGTTGTACTCTATGATTGTTATTATGATTATTGTAGTGACCGTTATGGTTGTTATTGTTGTTACTGTGTGGAATCCTATTGCTATAATTTGGTCTTCCGCAAATATTTTGGTAATTATTCTGATTTTTGTTAAAGTACATTATTTTGCTGTTTATTTCGTTTTTCTCCAGTTCTGAAAAGAAGCTGCAGTGAACGATTATGTTTGTGCAGCAAAAATTATGTTCTTCAGTCATTCGTTTAGTCCGTTTTTGAATATGTTTAAGGCGTATGGGTCGTTCATTTTTGTAACGGCTGTCCTCTCAGCTTCCGTGGTAGTGAATGGCGTTCAACATCCATATCACAAATTCGGATACTTATGGAGCAATGATGTCTACTTTTGTAAAGTTTTTGCGGAAATCAATGAACTTCTAAAAGCAAACATCATTGCTGAAAGAGGAAATTGCACTATATCTGGCTTATAATTTTGTGTCGTATTTCAATTTAATCTTTAACACGACTTCATTAGTTCTGCCTAACTTTTCAATTCTTTCCGCAATGCAATCACGAAATGAGTTCAGAACATTCTCCACTTTCAATTTATCAGTTCCTCTCACATTTGCACCAAACTTCATGTCCTGGAACTTGAAGATTTTCTGTTGTTATGGGCTTGATGTCTTTTCGACTTCAATTTTTTTCAGATTTTTCACTAAAGTTAATTGTCCACTCATTTTTTGGTAAAGTGATATCTGCGTTATCTAAAAAAAACTTTCCCAATGATTATCAGAACTTGTTGTGTGCAGTTTGGCACGAGAAGAAGATATATCTCCAACATGATGTTTCTCTTTAACTTTGGCTTTTTGTGCCACACTAGCCGTTTTTGACTTTTAATGTCACTAAAATCATTTATTCGGTGATCACATTTGCTAATGGGCCACCCATGTGATAAACTTTTTTCTAGAATTTTGTAGAGCAATCAATTCCCAGATTCAGAAAGACCCCTGAAGTTATACCTCCAATATTTACCTCCATGTGGTATTCGTCATTTTTACATTTTAGTGAAACTTTTCTTAGTACTAGTGTTACGGCTAGATTTTTCGTAACGTTGCTACCACACCGCAGCCGACCCTGGCCACGGTTTGGGCAATCCCGCCCGGCTTCACCCGCGAAGAGGGGTGTGGGAAAATGTATCTTAAAAAGGGTGCCACCTGTTTCTACACAGGGACTGCCCTGTCCGCGAACTCGTCCTCAAACTTCTCACCGAACCCCAGGATCGACGTCAAAGAAACCCGCAGCTTCGCACTGACCAAAACACTCACGTAAAGAACTAACGCAGCTTCGCACTCCAACCCAAGACCGACGTCCAAAACCCAACGCAGCTTTGCACAAGCGATCGAAGTAAAAAGCCCCGTCAGCTGCTCCCACAATCTTATTTATGCAAAAACCCAGACCAGTTTTTCCGTGTCGGTGGTCAATGCCCACTCAGTTGGGCAGTTGACCCCATCGCAGCTTTCAAAAGCTTTGGAAACTGGTTTGGTCTGCGTCAGACGTTGTGTGTCGATGCGTGGGAAATGCTGTGACTGCTGCCTGTCTGGTGAAATACTCGTGGCAGTCGTTAATCATGGTGAAATGCGAGTACCAATGGTTGTGGGTATCACTGGCGCATAGGGAAATCCATTGGACGCATCGTAGACCAGGCGGAGCCTGTGTTTGGATCTGTTGCAGCGATTGGGTGATCGGTGTTTGTTGCCGTCATTGCTGGCAACTTATCTGTAGGGTCTGTGACGTTGTCAGGAACACTCTCCCTAACAAACTTACTACCTGCTTAGTTATCTAATCTAATATCCTTACATCCTACATCTCCTTTACATTTATATAATTCAACTTCTACTCCTTACCATATAATTCCATTCTCTACTTTCTACAATATAATTCGTTAATAACAATATAATTCAATAATAATAATATAATTCAATGATAACGTAATATTCCATTAATCGGCTTGATTGGGTGAAGTGGCGAACATCATCGATTTTCTTTAAAAACGGCGTTTACCCGCTCGGTGGTTTGAGGTCTTCAAGAACAGGGCAGACCCCCATTTTGCCCTTATGGGTTGTGGGTCGACCATGTGGCGTGGCGAACGTAACACTAGTTAAATATTCTTCGGCTTGGGCTAACAATCCCTGGCGAGGTGTCCATTTTAAGGGTCCTAAAATCACTTTATTGCTCTTTTGGCACAATTTGTCTCGTTGCGACCGATTTGTTTGCAGTAATTGCAAACTACTCTAGGATCTGGTTTTGTATTCGAATGTTCGTGCATGAATTTTTTGGCCACGATGCGGCAGGATCAATCATTATCAATGATTTCCATGAGATCTTCTCATTTTATGTTAGTTGCTCTCTTTAAATTATCAAGAAATTTCATTCAATTCCATAATGCAAATGACTTAAATGTTACAACCAGCAAAGCGTTCTTCATATTAAAATTACAAATTCTCTCAATCCAATTTTTTGCCTGATGCCACCAAGAAGTATGTCTCTATATCTTCATTTGAGCCTCGTTTCTTTTCCATAAACTTCTTAGGCGTTGAAGTCTCATTTTTAGCGAATGAAAAACTTTTAATTACCTCCGCCGTGACGACAGCCAGCGAAGAGACATTTTGTTGGTACACTTAGTATTACAGCCAAACTTAAGCTACAAAACAAAATGTTTATCTGATCTGTCCATTTGTATAGTCAAGTCACCGACTCAAAATCTTGCACATAGCTCTCTGCACCAAATTTTGGAGCTTTTAGGTCGATAGGAGAAATGAGAAACTTCTCTTTGGTAAATCCTACTTGCACTGAACTTTTTACGCAATATGTAGACGAAAATCTGTTTGAAAATCTGTCTGTCTGTTTGACTCACTTCGCGGGACCATTTGTTGATCCATTCTTTGTAATTACTCCACTTCTTTCCGACACGGCTGCAACTCACTTGGCATTTCTCTCATTTTCAACATCTTTTCGGCAGATTACTACAATAGAAATATTTTGAACAACCATAAATCCCTTTCGACCAAGCTCATACCGACGAATAAAAGTTTTCTGCTTTCTTATATGATTGATCGTTTTCTCTCACCTAACTAAGAATTCACCCAATTTCTGAAAATTATAAAGGACCTGTCCTGTTCGCACCCAAAATTACAGCACAACTCATTGCCTCACCTTACGTATCAAAAAAATTTATCACGATCATCTTTCATTAGCAGCAGCCTTCTCTCATCATTTTTCTTCATATTCATGCTCTTTAACACTTTGATTTCACTTAAAACTCCTCTGCCATAATTTCATTCAATTCAAAGTTAAAGTAAAAGTATCATATTTTCCTACTGATTGTTTTCTCTACTCAATCCTTCTCTGTATACACAAATGGTTCAAAGTACTGGTCCCTCTTTTTATTGCTATTTACTTATGAAGATACCGAGGCAAAGCGGTAACCTAGTCTCTGTTGTAAGATTGGATCCAACTAGCAAGGAAAGTGCTTGGTTCGTAACAAAATGATGTTCAATTCATTTTTGAAACTAACTTACTTGTTTTGTAAAATAAACTGTCATAAAGATCGTACGTGAATAAATCAACCCAAGCCTAATTGAAAATAGTGGACGATATCGTAACGTCGACAGTAGATAATGTGAACGGTTTTAATTTAAAAATATCAAAGTTATAAAAACTGTATGATCACGCCGTCATTGTCAATCTTTATTAGCGTCATCGAGAATTCTCATGTTTTTTATTAGTTCTTAATTTCTTCTTTAATATTGTTAACGGCGCACTAGCTCGCATCGAGGTTTGGTTAGCCCTTTCATGCATACGAAGCTTTAAATAACTATCAACTTTCATGGTCATTTTTTTTAAACCGTAACGTCGAAGTAAATGATATCTACCTAATGTACCGAGCCATTTTCTTCCCAACTGAGCCCTTTGCTTTATTATTTTGTCAATACACAATGA
Source organism: Oxycera nigricornis (assembly GCA_963942545.1). Taxonomy (NCBI): domain Eukaryota; kingdom Metazoa; phylum Arthropoda; class Insecta; order Diptera; family Stratiomyidae; genus Oxycera; species Oxycera nigricornis. The sequence goes on from OZ012660.1 coordinate 70,950,168, forward strand.
AGAAAATTACATTGAGTGTGTGCGTTACTTATTATCAGTGGGGGCAAATTTATGATACTGCAAGAAAATCCCAACACGCAAAATTAGATGATATGTTGCAGTGTGTCATATTAAATCATTTCAAAAAAGGAGAGGTGAGCAAGTACAACCTATACAGTATGTCACTTCATTTTGGGAACAGTTTTCTGCCTTTGTCTTACCTAACTGCTTACATTTTTTTATATATATATGACAAACTCATCGCGAGAAGAAAATAAAAGAGAAACATGACCAAAACATTATCCACATATTGTGAACAGTCTCTGTGAAATGCTTGTGGTTTGTTGAAATATCAACGTAGATAACAAACCATTAGAAAAAATTTGGAATATTTTGTGAAAATAAAGAAATGCATTACAGCACCGCAGGAGCGGTAGCCGGTGCCCTCGGTTAGATAAATACGCCATAATTTGTTCCAGTGTCTGTTTCGGATAATATTTCACAACACTATGCAATGTATGAAAAGAAATCCAAGTTAGTCTGACGGCTATGTCATATAAAATTAGTAAACCATGCAATGTGTTAGTAACTGTGTTAAACCGTACGTTTCTGCGAACTCTCTAAGATGCATAATGGTCTAGGCATGCCGCATTAAAGCTATTTGCTATTTCAGAATGTTTAATTCACTGATATCAGCAGTAGCGTATGAAGGATTTTGATAAGAGGGGGGGGGTTCATATTTTTGAAGTCTTGACTAGGTACGTTTGCTAGTGCTTCGGTGTAGATATGAAGAAATAATTATGTAATCATACTTAATCATACTTTTTCACCGGTCAAAGTTGGAGTCCTCCAAAAATAATTCCTGCATACTTTAGCCCGATTGCATGTTTGGTTTCATTTACGTGGCTAAACTTGTTTACCCAAGGGGGGGTTGAACCCTTAACCCCCCCCACCTTGGGTACGCCACTGGATATCAGAAACTGAAAATATTTTCGGAAGTGTAACCTCTCACCAGTAATCGATCATCAAAGGATAAAGTTATATAAAAAGAAACATTATACTTACTCCATTGTATCGCTGATTACTGAAAAAATCGATAACGGCGAACCTTATTTTTTTCACTTTGTAATTGAACTGATCCAATCATTTAACTAAAATGTGAAAAGACTGCCTAGCCTTGCTGCCATTCGCAAAAAATGGGTGTCAGTGTCATATTTTATAATTATTCTACTTCCAGCTTCTTTTGGCATCGCTAACGATAAAGAAAGGTCCTACTCAATCACGTTAAACAGTTGGTAGGAAATATACTTCCTTCATCTCATCCCTACAAACCGGCATTTAATTTTTTTATTGCATAGTTTTAAGAACTTTTTCAGATTATACCTTATCAGTTTATACAATTTCACTTGGTTTATAATGCACTGAATTGAATCTAAACGTTATGACTGCAAACTTTTTGTTTTACTGCTGGTTCCATTACTACATTGAAAGTTCAATACGGAGGAGCATGGCCTTACCTCTTTAGCTTTTTACCTTGTTTATATATAGTCACGGTAATTAATCGGTTAGGATCTAAATCTTTTGAAGCATGAAAGTAGGCAATCTGTATTATGTTTCAGCTCATTTTTGCTTCACCTTAATCGAGTCTAGATCATAATACTAGATCAAGACACATCTCTACTACGGTCTCACTTCCCCTAACTTCAACGTAACTTGTCACATCACTTATGTAAGCTCTTGATCTTAATGTATTTTCTAAGCAGGACAAATAGTGCTACAAGCATTATTTTTAATGAAGGACTCACCGATTCAAAAACCTGGTCCCACCAACAAGAGAGAATCTACCGACTTATTTCACCACTTTCATCTTGCTCAAACGTGTTCAAAAACGTGTTCATAATTTCATTCTTTTTCATTTTGGTCTTACAATTGTGAAATAGCAGCATCTCATTCATACCCTTCTTTGCACGTTATCTAATTTTGTTGATTTTACAAATTTTGTTGATAAGCCTTGACTGCTACCTAAACAAATTGTTCGAAGGCATTTGATAAGCTTGCTAGTTTCTTTTATACTTGATTCTTTCTTACCTTGCGTTGTGGTATTTAATGGCGGCGCTTCATTTCCATTTTCATCCAATTCAAATGTGGCTCCTTGGTTTCATGTTAACACCTCTTTTCTTTCTTTTCTTTCTTTTCTTTCTTTTCTTCGTTAACGATATACTGTGGATCAAAGTAAAACTTCGACACTTAGATATTTATTCTTTATGAGGCGATTAGTAGTGTTAGGAAAGAATTTAAACAACAGAGATTTTTTCATAAAGCTTTATTCATGATAATACAGAATCGGTAAAAACAAACGTGTTATCCAGTTTAAAAGTCTTTTAAACTTCTTTGAAACTTGTTTATTTCAATATGGCGTCTTTTCCATCCGACTACCTATTTCACAATGTCTTTTTCTATTCTATCTCGATCTCTTTACTCTTTATAGCATTACAAGCCATCTGGCAACAAATAAAATCAAATTTTTTAAGGTGTTACAATTCGACCAACCTGATTAGGAACGCCCTAGATCTTCGTGCCAGCCTTGATCGTTTTGTCTCTCGGGGAAGGGTTGATGATACGGGTCCAATGTTTCAATTGAGCGGCTTCTAGCACCGTCTCATTGGGTACCTGTGTTAACGGGCAGTTTTCGACGTCTCCTACATTGTACCGCTGATGAGGAATCACCTAACGAATCACATAAGGTCCACGATATTTGGAGAGGAATTTTTTATTCGTCCCTGCTGAGCTATCTACATGGCGGATAACGACTTGATCGCCTACTTGGTACTGGGCAGGCGGATGACTTCTCTGGGAATACTGACGCAGATTCCGCGCCTGGACTTGCTGAGTCGCGGTCATGGCTTTAGCTCTAACGGCCGTTAGTTTTGACTCCAAGTACTCAGCTAACTTGTCAATTTCAGAGCTGCGTTAAGTGGTTCAGAAAAACAAGACGCTAGGGATCTAACGTGTGGAAGCGTGAATTGTGCTATTGAGGGCGTATTCGACTTTATTAAGCAGAAGGGACCAGTTGGCATGATCAATTGGCTCAGACAGTGTGGCCAACATCGGAGTCAGCACACGGTTGGTCCGCTTCCTTTGCCAATTACCCTGTGGAGAGGCCACGGCTAGTTTTACGTGAATTATATTTCGGAATTGCAATAAGGAGGCGAATTCATATAATGTGAAACAGGACTCCCTATCGGAAGTGACACGACGGGGACGACCATAGTACTCAAAATAGCGTTTAAGAGAGGCACAAACCTCACCGGTACTCGTAGAGTTAACAGCTTACAACTTAGTATACTTTGTTAACGCTTCCACCACCACCAAAATATGCTATCTAACGGATGCTAGGAAGTGGACCATAATGGTCAATATGAATTTTGCCTAACGGTATGGGATTTTTCTCTACCAAATGAAGATCCCTTTCATTTACATAACGGGGAGCGTTATACAGAATGCATGGAATGCAATTACAGATATAGGACTGGGCTTTAGTGCGACGCATATTTCACTACCCAAGTGGCTGATTCTCTCATGTACCAAACGGATGATGTTCTGCTTCATCTCTGCAGGTATAAGGAACGCTAGCATTCCATCAGGCATTTTACGGTGAACAAGTCTATCTATTAATTCATACGGAAGTGCAGGACCGAGTTCCAGGCGATTTCGGAGAGCTAATACTTTCGGATCTCGGGACTGGGCGATCTCAAGCTGCACATCAGTATTGTCCTCTTCTGCAAACGCGACCACAGGATTACGATTTAGCGCATCCATGTGGGCCATACGAGCACCGGGACGATGAGCGATGATATAGTTGAAATTTTCTAACTCCAAAGCCCGTTGAGCGATACGATGGTTCAAGCTTTTCATTGACAAGGTCATTGTAAGGGAACTACAATCCACAATCACCTAAAAGGGAATGCCCTCTAGATACACGCAAAATCGTCGGAGAGCGTAAATAACGGCAAGGGTTTCCAGTTCCAAACTGTGATAGTGGGACTCAGCGGGGCTGGTACGACAAGAATAGTAAGACACCAGATGCCACTTTCCGTCGAGTTGCTTCTGCATCAGCACGGCACCGAACCCAACGGAACTAGCATCCCTGTGTATTTGAGTTTTTCTTTTCGGGTTGTATATAGATAGACAGCACGGGGCCGCAACCAAAGCGTCTCGCATTGCACGTTCGCAATCACGGCTTAAGACAAAGAGTTGATCTCATCTCACTAGCGAAGCCAACGGATAGGCGATTCTGGCAAAGGAAGGTACGAGAAGTCGGAAGTAAGAAAAAAACCCAAGCACGGACTCCAACTGGTGAGCATCTTTTGTAATGAAATGAAAGATTTGGTGAACGATATCGCTACAAAATTTAAAGGTAACAAGACTTTCATCTCGTTGATCTCAATGGACGTTCTGTCCCGGAGGCGAGACAACGAACCCGTATGTCGTTCAGACTAATTCGCGCGCGGCCTTTACCTAGCTAGAGGAGTGATGACTGTCAGCCAGCTCAGCTCGGCGCGTAATGGCGTGGGTGCGGTATCTACCATCAGTCCCGAATGTCTTTTCCAAAGACTCAGTCATCAATTTGTCCGATTAAATACCGTCAAAACAAATCTACAAAAAAGAACACAAAACATACCATATAGTACGTGTTGTGAGACTTCACCTTTTACGTTACTTTACCATAGAATTCTCGCGCGAGATTTGTAGGTTCTTGAATTCTTTTCAAAAAAAATATTAAAAAATCAAATGCTTTGGTTACTTTGAATTCTTTATTCAAACGTGGCGATATAAAATACGAGACAAGACAAAACTGATCGTAAACTTACATTCTACTTGACTTATTACCTACGCACCATTACTTGACATACATTCACCAAATGTTGTTGACATTATTGGTCGGCAGAAATTCATCTGGGCCGCATCTGAAAGGACGAAGTTTCTTCTCCACACCCGGTCATTTGGATAGAAGGATTCTTTTCGCTTCCGGAGGTTCTACCGGGTCTGTGCTGTTTTCGCTGCCTTGCTTAAGCGGGCAACTACTTCGCTACGAACCCTGTTCAGCGCTTCAGCCCAATCCTTAGGATAAAGATCCCGTTTGTCTCCATTGGGAGGCGTGGGTTCTTCGCGGAAGGCCACCATCTCCCTTCCGAAGTTGAGGAAGTACGGATTTACACCCATCGCTTCATGCGTATACGTTCGAAGCGCACAACCTATCCGGGCGAGATCGTTCTCCCACCTGCGGTGATTGTCGGCCACATAGGAACGCAGCATCCACTTGATATTCTGGTTGACGCACTCTGCTGGGTTGGCCTGTGAGTGGTAAAATGCAGTGTAACGCACCTGCGTTCCAAACTAATGCGCCAAGTTCTCGAAGGCCTTCGAGCGAAACTGCACCCCATTGTCACACATGACCATCGCCGGGACTCCAAACAGCATGAACACCTAATCCTCTAACTTACGCACCACTTCTTCCGCCTTGGCTGTTCGAAGGGGAAAAATCATGGCAAATTTGGTATAGTAGTCCACCACACTGAAGATATAGCAGTTCTCACCAGTCGAGCGTGGTAGGGGGCTTATCAAATCAACGATTATCTCCCACGGGTGTTTGACCTGCCCCGATCGAGATAACATCGCACCTCGGGGTGCCCGGCGGTCGACCTTAACTGCCTGGCATACTTTGCAGTTGTCTACATACTTCCCGATGTCTGTCTTCATCCCTGCCCAATAAAAGCGCTGTACCACACGATCCAGCGTTCGTTTCACACCCATGTGCTCCACCTTAGGGTCATCGTGACCCTGCATAAGTGCCCTGCTTCGTTCTCCCTCAGGCAGTACACGTTTCCATACCTGAGTTTCCAACTCTGGGTATCGTCCGGGCATGCTCTCTCAGAGTTCATCCTCTTCTAACCTCCAGTCCACGTATTTCCCTGGGTTTTCCGTCACCCTCTTTTTCATCCGCTGGTACCATTTTCCTGCTCCCACTGCTATCAGGGCTACCTCTAGAACCGCTCGAGACAGCGCATCGGGCACCATATGCTCTTTGCCTTTCCGGTGTACGATGTCCAAGACGTATTGCTGCAGTCGAACTGCCCATCTTGGGTCCTTCAGATCGCTCAACCACACGAGTGAGTGGTGGTCGGTCACCACGGTAAAATGCGTACCTTCCACGTAAGGGCGCAGTTTTTCCACCGCCCACAAAACCGCCAGACACTCCTTTCCGGTGGTGGAGTAATTCCATTCCGCCCTGCTTAGCGACCCGCTTAAATAGCAGATCACTTTCTCATCATCCGGGTGAGTCTGGCTAAGCACCGCGCCCAGCCCTAGATCTGATGCATCCATTTGGATGCTGAACGGAAGGCTGTAGTCCGGACAAGTCAGGATGGATGCTTGAGAAAACCATACCTTGACCTGGACGAAAGCCTGTTCGCATTCCTGCGTTCATTCGAACCGCTTGTTTTTCTTCAGGAGGGCCGTCAAGGGTGCCATTGCCGTCGCAAAATCTGGGATGAACCGCCGGTACCACGACACCTCAACTCTCTTCACACTATTAGGGTGGGGAATTTGGAATTGGCACTCCACTTTAACCGGATCTACGTTAAGCCCCTTCTCGTCCACTACGTAACCCAGGTACTTTAGCTGGCGTCGACAGAACTCGCATTTTTCTCTGGAAACGCGCAACCCCGCCTCCCGGAGTCTGCGGAATACTTCTGAAAGCACCTCCACGTGCTTCCGGAAGTCTTGGGTGACAACCACCATATCATCCAGGTACGTGAACACGTAGGGCTCAAGCTCATATCCCAACACTCTGTCGATTAGACGTAGCCATGTTGCAGGTGCGTTTTGCATTCCAAAGGGCATTCTGTTAAATTGGAACAGGCCACGTCCTGGTACCGTGAACGGGGTGTATTGGCGTTACGCTTCCGTCATGGATACCTGCCAATACGCCAACTTAATGTCCAGGGACGACAGATGCCTCGCGTTTCGTAGCTTCTCCAGGCTGGCTGCCACATAAGGTAGTGGATAAGCATCTCATTCCGACACTTTATTTAGTTTTCAGAAGTCTACGCAGAACCAATAGCTCCCATCCTTTTTCTTTACTAGAAGGATCGGCGAAACCAAGCACTCGATGAGGGCTCTTTAACGCCCAGCTGGAGCATCTCCTTCAGTTGCGAGTCGATGTGCTTTTGTACTGCAGGCGACACCAGATAGTAGCACAGCTTGATGGGCAATGCGTCGATCTTGATGACGTACTACACCATGGTTGTACATCGTAACCCTGTACCCATTCACTCTAACTCCCTTTCTAGGGTCTCCTCCAAGATCGTCTCCACGTGAGGCAAGAGCCGAGATCGCGGTAGTAATTGCTCAGTGGAGCCACATTCCAGAGAGCTACGTAACTCCCACGTCCTTATTTGAACGTCCAATAAGACCCCAAAACGCAGCAGAAAGTCCACCCCAAGTATTGTTTTCTCCTTGAGGGACGGCACTACCGACATTTTCATACATTGGGTACCGCCACCAGTTTTGATTGGCACCCAAACAGCTCCCCTGACGGTACACGCAAGGCCATTGGCCATTCGCTCCCCTTGGTGATCCGAGTTTCTAAGCTCGACCCCCAGGGACCTCAATTCTTCCCATGCATCTTCACCCAATATCGTTCTGGAGGTCCCCGAATCTACCAATCCCAAAAACGTTCGACTCAAAACATTCACGCTAAGAAGATGTCGGTTGTCTCGCGAGCGTTGTTCCACGAGAAAATCCACCGGCACTCGCCCCTTTCGCCTTGGCCGTCCGTCCGTTTCCGATGGCTTGGGCTTGCGCGAACTCTCCTTGCACTTCTTGCCCCGTTGGCCAATAGAGCGATTTGGATGGGGAGCGAATTCCTTCCGGTCATGTGCGGCCGTCACAATACCGTGCTCTGCCTGCCGCTGAGTGAGCACGGGAATCGTTTCCCGACAACCTCGGTTCTGTGTTTCGGGGGTCTGGGTGGGCAACCGGCATATTTCGACAAGTTGCCGGGGATCAGGTAGGACATCTGGCCCTGACTGTGCCCGGTCGTCCGTACCCAAAGCAACTCCTCGCTTGACGCCATTCCCGAGACCAGTGGCCGGTCCCCTGGCAATTCCAGCATCGCCTTCCGCTCGTTCCGCTACTGCGGCGACTGACAGCTCTTGGGTGTCCACATACGCCAGATCAGGCTACAGGAGCCTAGGAGCCCTCTGGTTGGGTGGTGACACAAAGGCCTCCACCGCCACTCTTGTGGATTCAAGCTTTCTCTCCAGAGTGACGAGTTCGGCTATCGTTCCCACTGGCGTAATACCCAACTGAGTCTGGTAGAAAGGGGCTATCTTTTTCCGCAGAATCCTCAGTTTCTCTCTCTCGCCGCACCTGGTGCACAACCTTCGGAATAGTCCCTCCATCACTGCTACGTACACGCCGATCGACTTACCGTTGCCTTGTGTTCGATGGCGAATCTCCCAAAGCCGATCATTATTGTCAGGAGGCAGGAATTCCGCCCGCAACTCTCGACAAACCTCGTCCCACGTCTCAAAGGTCCCTCGATTGACTCGGAATCAGATTAGCGCCTTGCCCTCAAACAGATCGATGGCCGAGCGAAACAGGCGGGCCTTCGACATACCTCGAACTTCCCAGAGCTCCTCCACCCTCTCCAAGAAAGCGCTAACAGAGCCAGAGGCCTCCCCTGAGAATTTAAGGCCCCATTTGGCTACTTCCACGATTTTAGGTGCAGCAGCCGGAGAATTTTTGCGTATCAAAAAGGCTGGCATCTTCGACACTTCTAGTCTTGATGGCTTTCCGTCCTCAGAATTTTCGGCTATCGGTGCGGAATCGCCTCCTTCTTCTCCCATTTCAGCTGCTACGACAATCCTGCCCATAGCTTGCACCAGGCGCCGTCGCAGTGCTTCGACGGCGGGTTCCTCTGTACCCTGCTCCCGGAGCATGTTACGGATCCGCCGCAGCCCGAACTCCGACTTAGCCTAAGCCTTGAGAAACTCAGGGGATTTGAGGTCCCCCATGAAATCCACCGCAAGTGCCTCTACTTCCTTCACCTTTGCCGTGACAGCCTCCAGGTCTTGTTCGTAGGTCAACGGGTAGTGGATGGAGCATAGGGACGTCTCTGTGCCTCCGCCCGCAGCGTCTCCCGGAGCTCCTTCCGCATGACCTCGACGGTACCCGTAGGCATGCTGCGTACTTCCAACTCATACGCCACCTCCTCCTTGTTAAAGCGGTCAACCAGGGCTTTTGTGAACCATGTGAAATCTACAAAGGGGGAGGGGACAGCACAAAAAGAAATGAGAAATATAAACTAGACGAGAAAAAAAGTCACTTCCTTCTTTATTTCCTTATTACTAAATACAAAATTCCTTTTGCACTACTATACAATGTCACACACTCGCAAATTCACACATCCACAAATTCATACACCCGCAATTGCACGCACGTGTCAGCACTCTTAAAATGGCCACTTTTATGCCACAAACACTTACTGAACCTATCGAACATATCCGCCGTTCAAACGCTGCCGTACCCAATTTCAATGTCCTGTTTTGTAACGGCCCCACTTTGGGCACCAAATGTTACGGCTACATTTTGCGTAACGTCCTCCACTGCACCGCAGCCGACCCTGGCCACGGTTTGGGCAATCCCACCCAGCTTAAACCTGCGAATAGGGGTGTGGGAATGTATTTTTATGAAAAGGCGCCACCCGTTTCTGCGCCGGGACTGCATTGTCCGCGAATCCTGAAACGGGAATAGGATCCGCGACGACCCAAAACCAGCAACAAGGGTGATCTGAAACAACGGAACCAAATGCCAGCGAAGCGATTTCTGCTTGGCCACTTCACTCAAAATCAACAATTTAATCCGAGCACTAACTATTTTCTTCTTTTTCTTCTAAACCTACCTATCTTATTCTATCTACCTACCTCATTTTACTGACAATTCTTCCTTATTCTACTCCGGTCCTAGTCCTTGATTGCACGTAAGGCGAGGCAGGAAGTTGTTCCGCGACGGGCTCGTTGAAGAGTACATAATTTTGGTGATTTCAGTTTTTCGAAAATAAATTCATAATAATTTCAGAAGTGGGATCGAATTTGAGATGCGATTTTTAGAGGGATTCCGAGTAAAGGAGTGATTTCAGTTTTTCGAAAATAAATTCATAAAAATTTCACCAGGGGATTTTAAAACGATATAAACCGCTAAATATCTGACTCCAGAAAAGAAGTACGCCAATTTTTGGGTTTATCAGGGTATTTTCGGCGGTTTGTCAGAAGTTTTGTCAAACTGCCTCAACCATTAACAAAACCACTGAAAAAAATATGGAATTCACATTGGGGCCCGAACAGCAGGAATCTCTGGATACCATCAAACCAAAATTATCCGAAAAGCCAGTGTTAGCAGCATAGTTGTATGCTACTAAAGGAGCATGAAGTGCATGCTGATACCGAGTCAATACGTAATCGGAGAAATTCTGTTGCAGAAGGGTGAGAAAGAAAAACACCCTGTCATGTATTTTAGTCACGCTGGGAATAGTGGAAACTTTAGAGAGGTTCAGAAAAGAATCATTTGATTCCTTGCATCACCAGATGGTGGTTGGGGCTTGGAGAATTTGATTTCACCATGAGTTATCGGGAGGGAAATAAAATGGCTCACGTCCACGCCCTGCTGAGGACGCAATAGGTAATAGACTTTATAGGAAGACTGACGAGGGTGATCGTATCATGGTTCTTTCGAATTTAAAATTAAAAGTAATGAATCTTGCTCATGATGATGCTGGTCATTTGGGCGAAGCAAAGACTTTAGAAATGATAAAAAAACATTTTTGGTTTCCGAAAATGAAGCAGCAATTCAACAAGTACTAACGCTGCTGTCTTGAATGAAATTATCATAAACAGACCAATTAAATTATTGGGTGGAATTTATATTCAATGAAAAGGATAACCTTTCCTTTCAATACAATTCATGGGGATCGTTTAGTTCCATATCCTAAAAGTGAAATTGGAAATCAGTATGCGTTAGGTATGCTTGATAACTTAATCAAATTCACAATACTTTCACCCACCAAACCTACTAGTTTACGGGAAAATTTGAAGCTTTTTAATATCTTTGTACAGTTTTTTGGCTTGCCAACCCGTATAATATCAGATCGCGGATCGACTTTCACTGAAAAATCTTTTCAAAGCTTGTGTGAGAAAAACGCTATCAAACACGTACTTTGCGCGGTCGAAACCACTCGGGGAAATGGTCATATTGAGCGCTGTTTTAGTACCATAAAATCGTCAATGTTATGCATGAACACGAATGATGTTGGACGTTATTGGGACCAATCGCTTTATAAAACTCAGTGGGCTTTGAATGCAACTAAGAAAAATGTAGTCCTTGTGAGGCCCACACGATCAACTTCCCAAAGAGGCGATACTTCGTTTTTATTATCAATAACTATTATTAATAATTACTATTATTAATGATTATCGTTCTAAATTATTATAAAAACTTTCATGTTTTTATCTAGCCATTAAAACTTTGGTAGATGAAGACGCCTCCATCATCTGGTCGTCCTCTATAAAGCCTCGACATCCTCCTTCTCGTCATTCTCCTCTTCCTTCTTCTGGTGCTCCACCTCGTCCTCCATCTCGGCCCGGAATCCATCATTATTGAGGGTATTTAATTATTATTAGTAATAATAATTCGAAATAAAGAATGTTTGATCATTCCTGAATAATTGTAATTGGTTTTATATTTACAATACCAAATTATAATTAATAATATTTCATTGTCAATAACAATATTTAATTATTTATAACAATATCCAATCATTAAGTAAATTAGCGTCACTACCCTTATTTTCCCATAACTGACAATATCATAAGTTTGGAATTTTATAAATTAATCTTGATTTTTTTAACTACATATGCTTACAACTTTGAGCAAATTTTTTCTAAAACGCACAATAATATTACTATGAAGGTATTTGGGATTTGCACGAATTAATAGTGGATCTCAACAGTTTCAAAATTGAGTAATTTATTTGTCTTTTTCCAGTTTTTCCATCGTCAATAAAAACGGCTTAACCGATTTTGGTGAAAAGTCACTCAGTTTTAAATTATGTAATTACGCGTCGAACGAAACTAGTCCCACGTCAATGCAATCTTTAGTTCTTAAGATAATCGAGACGAAAAATAATTCCGAGCGCACTTACGCACATCCGCACCGAGGGAGGTTAAAAACTCCGCAAAAAAACACATTTTGAATTGCCTGTGGACTATCATCCGAGATGTCAAACGGATAATATATTGGTGCTAAAGTGCACTGACGAAGCTTCGTTCCAAATTGAGGATAATATTCCCTTAGCCCGACTGAAAGAATAAAAGGTAAATATGCTTCTACGAGAAAATACTTCAACCGTAGGAAGATCACGGTTAGAAGCATTGGAGAATCTCAATAAGGTCAGGTAAGTTTTCGTTATAATTCAATTTTAATTTTTTGAAAGAATATATATGAGTAAATTTTGTTTTCGTTTTTACCGATTCTATATGAATATGAATAACCTTATTATAAAAAAATCTATTTTGTTTAAATTCTTTACCTACACTTTTACACTTACAAGATGAAAGCAGTGAAATGAGTCGGTAGATTCTTTCTTGTTGGTGGGACCAGGTTTTTGAATCGGTGAGTCCTTCATTAAAAATGATGCTTGTAGCACTATTTGTCCTGCTTAGAAAATACATTAAGATCAAGAGCTTACATAAGTGATGTGACAAGTTACGTTGAAGTTAGGGGAAGTGAGACGGTAGTAAGGATGTTGCGTCGTGATCTAGTATTGTGATCTAGACTTGATTAAGGTGAAGAAAAAATGAACTGAAACATAATAAAGATTGCCTACTTTCATGCTTCAAAATATTTAGATCCGAACCGATTAATTACCGTGACTATATATAAACAAGGTTAGAAACTAAAGAAGTAAGGCAGAGGTCAAGCCGTGCTCCTCCGTATTCAACTTTCAATGTAGTAATGGAACCAGCAGTAAAACAAAAAGTTTGCAGTCATAACGTTTAGATTGAATTCAGTGCATTATAAACCAAGTGGATTTGACAAGGTATAATCTCACAAAGTTCTTAAAGCTACGCAATAAAAAAATTAAATGCCGCTTTCAAAGGATGAGGTGAAGGGAGTATATTTCTTACCAACTCTTGATCGTGGTTGAGTGGAACCTTTCTTTATCTTTATCTTTCGCGATTCCTACTGTAATGGCGCACGGCAAGGAAAATAATATATATATTTTTGTAATCTTTGGTTCTCTGCACACCAAGCCAGTCTCGAAAACCAGCTTACAGCGCTCGAATCAGGGAATCTGGTTTGGCAGCCACCCGACCGGTTCTTTGGGACAGAATCGTTATCAGATGGGGGAGTTAGGTCGCTGGCGAGAGAAAAGGAGTAGTGCCGGCGAGGCGGACGAGAAAAATCAGAAAAAACGTGAGAAAAGGAGTTCTTGTTCCTGCCGGGTGGAAGAAAAATACGAAAAAAGTGCTAAAGAAGAAGTCCGGGTTCGTACCGTCGACCCGTGTGATAGGGTTTGAAAGCGAATTGTTTTTTTTTGCTTCGAAATAGTAGAGATTAAACGAATTGACAAAAAAAACGTGAAGTGTTGTTGAATAATGGTCGAATATGGGAAAGAAGATGGTCATGAAAAAAGGGAATGGTGACGAAAATAGTGATTTGTCCTAAGAATAAGTGGCACGGCGTCCGGGAAATGGAGTCGTGTGGTGTTTTGACGAGTGTGGACTCTGAAGGGATCAGCCCAGAGAGCAGTTCGTGAACTCATATAAGATTTTCATTAATAGAAGTAGTGTGAATTCATCCAAAATATTAACAAAATAGCGAACATCTAACGGATTCTGTTATAAATGAAACAGTGTAGTATTATTTATTGCGATGTGCTTCGGAACGCCTTTGAAGAAGAAAAAATTAGTGATTGGATAGCACGTGCCCAACTGTAACATGCGACACACCTGCAAACTCAATTCGACCAGATGATGGGTTTCGACCATCTGCTCGCAGAATTATTGAGAGATCATTGCGTTTTTTATTGAAAATTTGAACTAATTTGGAACGAGACTTCAGTCGTCAGAGAATCAACAACGCATACGAATTATGACAACAAAAATCCAGTGGAAAATACAACGCCTATTTCAGACAAGATAAGATTTTGTTAATTATAAAAATGCAAAAAGAAAAAAAAATGAATTATCACAGGTTCCATAGTAATGGATAGCTCTTTTATCGTATTATATGCAACTTTCATCCCATACTCATACATTGATGATTTTCAAATCATTCAATTCAAGTCAAGTTCCAAGGTTATTGATTTGAAAATCGAGATTTTTCTTGAATTTGTTAAGTAATCCCCAAATATTCACTAATGTTTGACGCAAAAAAAACTGCAAAAAAAATGGAAAAACAAAAATTTAGTGTGATGCTTTGCTATTCAATATTTATCATAAACTAGCGCGTGACAAATAGCAATGCTTACTATTTAGATTCTATGTGATTGACAAATATCAATTTATTACAAATATTTTAATTTAACACTGACAATTCAATTACGCGGCCTAGTTCACGAACATTAAGGTGCATGAAATAGAACGTACGCAAATTCTAATAATAAGTTAAATGTTTCAATATTAGGCTTAAGAATTAGTACAATCAGTTACATAAATATATGAACGGTATATTCTTTTCTATTGTATTGTGCTGTAGTGCTAGTAGTAGTACAAATGAATAGGTAATTTTTTTGATATAGCGTCAGATATTGTCATCCGTGAGAAAAAAATATTAAGAATCAATTTTTTTGATTGCCTTATTATTATTATTAAATGAGGTAGTAATAATCATAATGGTGAAGATACTACTTGGAATCCAATTCGTTTCTAGGATAAAAGAAATAAACATTGACTAACAATCTAATCAGCGAGAGTTTTCTTAAGTATCCTCCCTCCTTCTTGCTTTGAGGAACAGGTTTCAACCCCGGTTGAGGTAAGTATTGGTGGGCCTAGTGCGCACAGCACATGCTGACACGCAAGCGCAAGGCCATGGTATGGCGGGCTTAGGCAGCGACATCTCTCGTTTTCTAACTGGGAGTAGCACGGCCACCCGAGGGATTGTTCTTGCACACAGTAGTCTTTCGGTATTTTTTGGCGTTTTGGAGTAAATTCGAAATTTCTTCAGTAGATCTAAGTAACGTAAAGGAGTTTTTTTCTCGGGTAGGTCTTGAACGCGGTATTATCTCGGTATACGCACGAGAATTTGTAGGTAAAGTAACGTGGGACGTATAGCCTCGCAAAATGGATAGTATGTTTTGTTTTGTTTGGTTGGTTGTTTGGTTGGCTGAATCTCTGGAAATGAGATTCGGGACTGATACTGGAGAACGCACCCATGACATGACGCGCTGAACTGAGGGTCCGTTGCCTCGTCCCCGGGACTTAACGTCCATTGAGGCCAACAAGACTTAAGTCTTGTTGCCTTGAAATTTCGAAACGATATCGTTCGCCTACCTTCATTTCCTTACACAATAGAAGCTGGCAGCAGAATAACCATAAAATAGGACACTGACACCCATTTTGTAGTGGATGGCAGCCAGGCTAGACTGTCTTTTCATATTTTAGATAAATGAATGGATCATTTCAATTCCAAAACGAAAACAAGCCGCGAGGTGCGACCCTTGAGGTCCACACGGTCAACTTCCCAGTATATAAACATCAAAAACATTAAACACAATAATAATTTTGAAAATAATACTACTTTAAATAATAACAATGAGAGGTATTCATAGCAGTAACAGGAATGAGTCAATATTAATCATATCATCTACGGGAGGGTCCATTGATTACGTAATGTTTTTGATCGATGGGGACAGATTGAATATTCACGTGGATCAATCGGTAGCGGCCTCTTCTACGTTATTTGTTATTTTCAAATCCATGCTTGAAGGACAAACGAGCGCTAGCAAATATGAATACCGCTTTTGTTATTACGCTCACTGAAGGGATTTTGTCGCGTGATGGCCATTTTGAATTGTTGCGTTAAAAATTGCCATGACTTCAGCATAATCACTGAATTTAAAAAATTTCACGATTTTACGTCAATCAAATTGATAATTACTATATATTTCCTATTGGTCTTGAAAAATTTTGTACATGCAGTCAAAAATAATTTCAATTGCATGTAAAATGTAAAATGTATTACAAATGATGATGGTTATTGATATCTTACGATTACTAAAGAACAAAACTACTAAAAACTACAATATTTTATTTGATGAAAGTTTTTTAAAGCATATGATCTTGCAAAGTATTGACTATAAAACAATTTACCATTCAAAGCGTTGATTACCTCAAATGCAAATTTGATTGAAATTTTGTTTGTTATCAAAATTTAAGCCGTTTTTTTTTAATTAAAAGACTGCAAAAACTATTAAAAATCTGCTCAAATTATGCAAATATATTAAAACTTTGATTGAATTTATAACAATTTCTTTAGAATAAAAGATATTGAGTAATATCATTCATATGAACCCTCTTTACATGGTAATATTGAATGATTTTTTATTTTTAATTTAGTTTTTTTTATAATCATGGAAGAAAGTTTTGCAAGTTTCTCTTCAAAAACTGATAAGAATGTATAAGTTCTATAAGCATTTATTACTGTGTTGTGCAAATATTGTTAAAAAAATATTTTTTATAAAAAAAACGTAATTTTTCGCATTTTCTTCTATTAAATTAAACAAACGGCTGAAACAAATTTTTATTATGTTCAAAACATCACAAAAATCTTAATGGCGTCGATTTACACCTTAATAATGCAAATATTATATCTGGTTCGTGAGATACAGCGAATGACAGAAATGACCTTGAAGATCATGATGACTGTTAATGATTTTTTATTTTTTATTTAATTTTTTCCGTAATCATGAGGAAATGTTTTGATGCTGTTTTCACAAGCACTAATTGGAGTATATGTATTTTATAAAAATTGATTACTGTGTTTCAAAAATCAGGTTAAAAATTTATTGTTTATGAAAAAACCCTCTTTTTTCACTTTTTTTCTTAAATTAAAAAACGGGTTAAACGATTTTTTTCAAAATTGGATAAATTGACACAAATGTTATTACGCGTAAATTGACACCTTAACAATGCAAATCATATGTTTGGTTCACGAGATATAACGCATGACAGAAATGACCTTCATAAGGTCAAAACAACAAACCCCTCCGACCGAAGTGTCCGAAAACTAATCAGCTCTTAAGATTGCAAAGACGCTTCGATAGACACCTCAACAAAGTCGATACAACTTTGTTTACGTGAGTTATGTTCGTAGAAAAAACCGTCCACGATCGCACATACGTACGTACACACATACATATCCCTTTCTAAAAACACTTTATACATACTCCATAGAGCTCAAAACGTAAAGAAATGTTTAAAATTTCAATTTCGATTTTACTTCCCATATACTGGCAAGTTAAAAATAGTTTTCCCGTTGTTGGTTATTTCAGTAATCAGCGATACATTATACAAAGTATAATGTTTCTTTTACATGACTCTATCCTTTGATGCCCA
Organism: Oxycera nigricornis; assembly: GCA_963942545.1. Classification (NCBI taxonomy): domain Eukaryota; kingdom Metazoa; phylum Arthropoda; class Insecta; order Diptera; family Stratiomyidae; genus Oxycera; species Oxycera nigricornis. The sequence goes on from OZ012660.1 coordinate 70,967,825, forward strand.
ATTACTGGTATACACTTCCGACAACATTTCCAGCTTCTGATATCAGTTGAATTAAACATTCTGAAATAGCAAATACTAATGGACCAATATGCGTCTTGAAGAGTTCGCAGAAACGTACGGTTTAACGTAGTTACTAATACATTGCATGGTGCACTAATTTTGTATGACATAGTCACCAGGCTAGCCTGGATTTCTTTTCATACATTGCAAAGTGTTGAGAAATATTATCCATGACAATTGAACAAAGTATGGCGTATTTACGAGTATCTAACCGAGGGCACCCGTTACCGCTCCTGCGCCGATGTTATGCATATCTTTTTCACAATATGTGAATAACTGCTTGATATTTTTATTATTATTTTCCATTAAAACGCTATAGTTTTTAATTTTTCCCATATATATATTTCGGGAGTAAGTTGCTCCCTTCTTCAGTGGTGATTATTTTCTTATAATCAATACAAATAATCACAACTGAAGAAGGGAGCAACTTACTCCCGAAATATATATATGGGAAAAATTAAAAACTATAGCGTTTTAATGGAAAATAATAATAAAAATATCAAGCAATCGTTCGAAGCGCTAAACATGGGAGAAAATTCAGAATGTGAATAACGTTAAAGTCATTTTGCCCTTCTATTTTTTTTCTCGCGATGAGTTTGTAAAATATAAAAAACTATGCAGCTAGCTAAGACAAAGGCAGAAACTGTTTCGAAAATGAAGTGACATACTGTGGAAGCTGTACCTGCTCACCTTTCCTTTTTTGAAATGATTTAATATGACACACTGCAACATGCACGCATAATATTGCAGCTTTTGTTTTGAATTTATTTTCGAAAAACTGCAGACGCCACAAATATCTACTGCTCAACGAGCCCGTCACGGAACAATTTCCTACCTCGCCTTATACTATGGACACACATGTGGTATTGATACCATGGTATCAAAACGACGAACGTCACTTTACCAGCTGGTATAAAACTCGTGACACACATCACGTTCATGGTATAGTTTGACGTTTGTCAGTAAAAGTGATTCAGGATAAAAGTCATGGAGAAGCTCATGCTAGTACACAATAATAATCTATTAAGTTTTCAAGCATTAGAAATGCAAAAGGATAAACTTAAAGTGTTGGCTATGAAAAGCAAAAAGAAGTGTATGTACTACAGAAGCCTGTTGCTATTAAATAACAGAAAAACCGTAGGAAGGGTGAACTGGGAAAACGTATGTGAAAAAATATAAGTTTTGAAAAGCGTAGTAAGAAATTTTTTACAGGTTTAAATATCCGAATATTGGGAGGAAGAGGTATCACGGAAGAGCAGTCAGGATTTCAAGAATATATTTAGAGTTGACAGTTGTACTTTCGAGTTCATTGTGGAAAACATGACGGCCTTAGAAAGAATGGACACAACATGGCGGTCTGCAATACCTCTTGAAAAAATAATCGCGTAAGCACTGTATGCTCTTGAATTCTCCGCTGCATATGGAAAGTAGCAAGTCTGTTTGGCGTTGAAATAACGACAGTTGGGGAGATAGTTTTAGAATTTTGTACACAATTATGGAATGTGTTGCGAAAAGATTTTTTGCATGTATGTATATTCTCCAACGCAAGAGAAAGTAGAGGAAACTATCCGTGCATTTGAGCGACTAGTATTTACTCAGTGTTTCGGTGCTGTAGATGGATGCCATATAGAAGTTAATCCACCTAGGCATGAAGCAATTGACTATTTCAATTACAAAGGTTGGTGCTCAACAGTTTTTTTAGCTTCTCTGGACTATAGATATCGATTCACATACATAAATGTTGGAAGCCCTGGGAGATGCAACGATTCTACCCTGTTTGAAAACTCTCGGCCAAAGAAGCAACGTGAAACAAATTCTATTTTTGATGCAAACGCAACCAAAATAGATGCAACTGATGTGCCAGTATTGCTTATAGGTGATTCTTTATTCAGACTTTCCCGGTATTTGATGAAACCATTTCCATTTAATGCATGCCAAAATGAAAACGGAAAAATATTCAATTTTCGACTTTCTAAATGTCGACGCGTTGTCGAAAATGCTTTTAAGTTATTTAAAAGCTCGCTTCAGAAGGCTCGGAAAGGGTTGAGAAGTGCATATTGACAATGCACCGACAAAAATAAAAGCATGTTTTCTACTTCATAATATATGTAACAACAAAAACGACAAAATAAATAAAGCTTGGCTAAAAGAAGTGAACAGTTCAGAAAGAAGACAACCTCGCCTTTCATGTAATACCAGGGATGCCGCTGATGGATATGTAATACGAAATGCGCTAATGAATAGCTTTTGTGAGTAATTGAAATGTTTATTTCTTCTTTGTTATATACTCTAACAGTGCCTTCTGGATGTCAATATTCTGCCTTAACAATTTTTTGCGTTCCTCGTCATTTTCCTTGCATTGAGCTACAAACTCCTTGAAAACGGCCTGTTCTTCTTTTGCAAGCTCTAACAAGGCATCGTTAATGGCATCTATCCTACTTTTAGGTCGCGAATATGTACTCCGCAATGCTGCAGGTGAAGTCGAGAGGCCAACAGCATTAGAATATCCAGCCTGTACGTGCGTTGAAGATGACGACGGTCCTAAGTCGGACGAAGAAGTACTGCTGTAGTGTTGAGTAGGTGACAGTAAAGATGCATCGCATGACGAAAATTCATTTGGTTCTAGAATATTTAATTCGATTATAATTTATTGTATTTTCTCCTAAATAAATATACTTTCGATATACAACTCGTGCTGGTTGTTACTTTCGAAACTGCCAATGAACTCGTTCTGTTCGTCAAACAGCTCCCAATTTGAAGGTGATTTTCCAGACTTGCCGATGTCTTGTTTTTCTTTGCTGAAAATCAATATTGTTTGTACTGTAAAACCTGTCAATATCGCAATCCCGTGGGGAATTTATTTTTTCCACTACTGACACAAATTCCACTATTAACAGGTTCCATTATTGACAGGTATTTGAGTCAAACCAAAATGATTTTCCATTATTGAGAGTAAAATTGAATAAAAAACCAATGCATATATATATATATAGCTTTAACAGTTCCTTTATTTATTACAGTTGAATAACAATAATTTAACAAATTCTTTTATTCCCTTTATACTGTAAAATTTTTATTTAATATTTCCGCAAACAACGTTGTTTCGGGTACAACATGTACCCTTCTTCAGTGCTTACTCTTGAATTACTTAAATTATATCCAATCCTACCTATTTATTTCCTGAGCTATTAGTTCCCTATCCTAATTACATCCCTAACCCTACTTTTATCCCAAGTTTTCGATACCTCACATCTACGTGCTTACATACGTTAAACAAGCGCGATGAACAATTCCCCTCATCCGTGTTGAGCAACTTTTCTTTGGGGTATTTTGCGATTTCCAAACTTTCGGCGGCATCCAATTTGTATTCTTGTTTAACCAATCGCAAGATCTCAAGATTATCCCATCCGATATTATGCTCGCTTGCCAAAATATGTTTCGCTACGCTCGATTTTACATGCCTCGTTGGGTTGTTCTTGGCTAATGTCGCTTCCTTCACATGCTCGTCGAACCTTGTTTTTGACGATCTTTTCGTTTGGCCAATGTATGCACTCTCGCACTCGGGACACTGTATTTTATATACTCCGCTTTTTTCTTCTTTCCTTAACTTGTCCTTTACGCTTTTCAATGTTGTCTTCAATTGTGTGGATCGACTACTAGCTACAGCTTCGATTTCGAATTTTTTCAAAATTTTCTTAATTGGTTTCCATACATCGCTATACACTAAGCTAGCTCTGTATTGTGGTTCTATTTTCTGCTGAAAAAATGTGGTTAGAGAGTTTACATTAATTTGACGCTTTTTCTTCCTAATCAATAAGTCCACTAATTTTGGGTCATATCCATTCTTGCTAGCAGTGTTTTTTTATGAAATTAGCTTCTTTCTCATATCTCGTGTCATTTAGTGGGACCTTCAGTAGCTTATGCACCATTGAATGATACGCCGCCATCTTATGTTGGTGAGAGTGGTTTGAACTGGCTGGTATGGTTCTCCGAGTTGCTGTTGGCTTCCTATGGATGTCAAACTCAATTTTCCCTCCATTTCGTATTATCTTCAGGTCTAAAAACGTCAGTTGGTTGTTTTCTTCAATTTCCTTGGTGAATTTTATGTTATGGTGCAGCTTATTAATATGTTCAAAGATAGATTGCACCTCTTCTCGTTTTACTATTGCTAGGACATCGTCGACGTAACGGATCCAAACGTCTGGCATTATCTTTCTATCTAGCATTATTTTTTCTAGTGAAGCCATGAACAATTCGCTTAGTAATGGTGAAAGTGGGTTCCCCATCGCTGTACACAATTACTAAGGAGGTGCAATCTATCTTTGAACATATTAATAAGCTGCACCATAACATAAAATTCACCAAGGAAATTGAAGAAAACAACCAACTGACGTTTTTAGACCTGAAGATAATACGAAATGGGGGGAAAATTGAGTTTGACATCCATAGGAAGCCAACAGCAACTCAGAGAACCATACCAGCCAGTTCAAACCACTCTCACCAACATAAGATGGCGGCGTATCATTCAATGGTGCATAAGCTACTGAAGGTCCCACTAAATGACACGAGATATGAGAAAGAAGCTAATTTCATAAAAAACACTGCTAGTAAGAATGGATGTGACCCAAAATTAGTGGACTTATTGATTAGGAAGAAAAAGCGTCAAATTAATGTAAACTCTCTAACCACATTTTTTCAGCAGAAAATAGAACCACAATACAGAGCTAGCTTAGTGTATAGCGATGTATGGAAACCAATTAGGAAAATTTTGAAAAAATTCGAAAT